>JAJAGP010000001.1:1307833-1780333 GCA_025084515.1 Ancistrus triradiatus | reverse complement strand
CTATTGAAATCCTTAAACTATCTTATTTTGGTGTGCTAAATTTTGCTTTTTAAATTTCATCATTAATATGAGACGCTAAGTTACATTTTGTATGTTTTCTCATTATTCTAAGTTACTGAGTCAGAACTTCAACAAGCTTTCTCATTATTTTGGCAATGTATCGTTCAAATGTCACAATTTTGATAAAGTTTCTCATTATTTTAAAATAAGTAACAACTTTTGTAAACCTCCTCATTATTTTGAGCTACTGACTCACAGCTTTAAGAAATGTCATCACTTTGGGACTTAATATGTATGCTCTTATTAGCAGCACACAAATGGTTTAATATTTACTCCATGTGATGGAAAAAGGCTTCCAGAGTGAAACAGCTGGTTGACTGGAAAAAACAGAATTGAATAACCAAAAACGAATTTGTTCTCTTAAAAACAAGTAAAGAAAAGACAAACAGCATTTTTGAGCCTGAACAGAACACGAGGGTTAAAAACAAGTTAATTTAATAAAGATACCAGGAAAAATCTCTGTGATTTTGTTGAAAGTATACACACATATATATAAACATTGATTTTTATTGAATGTTAAAAATGTATAATGTAAAATAATGTTTGTATTATAAACTTTAGTGGCTTTAAGGGGATCAGCTGGCCTCATCCTCTACAGTTGTACTCGTGTACTCTTTTTGTATTTGTATTTCAGTATTGGGTAGAATTTAGCCACAGTAATTAAAACCTAAAGCTCTGACCACAACATTATAGAATTCCTCCAGTACCTTATGTGTGCATGTCTGTAAAATATGTAACAACACAGAAATGCCATGATTATCATTGGTCTCCATACATTTATCATCATTGTGTCTCATATTCATTATTCTAAGCTTAATTTTAGAGAACAGGCGACGAGTCAAAGCGTCAGTAATTGGGAAGTTTGTAGGTCCGTGTATTTCAGTGGTGACTGCACTGGTGTAGTCCTGCATCCGCCCATCACCTTTATCTGTACAGTTCTTACAAAACATGGCAACGCAGATCTCGTACATGTACAGTAGATGCAGAATGCTAATATATCATGAAACTGTGGTATTTTGTAACAAAAAATAAATCCGTGCATCAAGTGGGTCTGTGTCTCTTTGTTATTGAATGGGAATTCATAGTGGAGGTTTTTAGACTTACCACACATCTAACTCTTAATTTTTTAAGTTTCCCTACTGTTCATTTGGATTTTATACCAAGTTTGGGCACCGACATCCTGTCACTGGTCCGTGGTTAGCAATTCGTCGGACCCCTGACAGTAATTACCTCACCACTGCTGACTTGAAATGCGCACAAACCTCCCGCCATTTTTAGTCTTGGTGTCATGAGGCAATAAAAATGAGGACTAGCTCTAAGAACTAGTTTAAATATTAGTTTCATACTCTTTTAAAACTTAAATGTTTATTCAGCTTTTAATTTCGTTTGTAAAACTACGTATGTAGTGGCGTTAGTTTAATAAACAGATGAAATAATCGGAGACGAGCTTGACTTTATTAACCCTGCCGAACTGGTTTCTCGGCTTTTAATTTGAAATGAAACGCCCGCTTTTATTTTGGTTGCGCATGACTTCCGCGTGCTGTAGGAGCCATGTTGTTGTTATGGGGCTACAGATGATTGTTTTTAGCTGATTTAAGCTGATTTATTTTGTTTCTTTGCTGATTAGTTTTCTTTGTTTTTCGGACGGAATTGAAGCTGCAGTAAGTTTGGTTTGATTTGGGCTCGGTTGGTTGAATAGCGGCTGTGTGAGAGGTCAGAGACTGCTTCATGTGACTGATTATAAAACTTAAAACAGCTCTTACTTTAATATACTGTTTATATTCACTTCCTATTTAGTCTTTGTTTTATTTTTAACATTAATTAATTCGCTACAAAAATGAAACTCTTAATTTTATACCTTTAAGCCTCCTGATAAAACATGGGTTTCTGAGGACATGGTAAAGATGTGAGCATAAATCTGTTATTTTAAGGATTTTAATCGTTGAGTTTTAAATTTAGGATATTAATATATTAATAAATTTATGTGATAGCAGTTAAAATGTATTTTCAGAGCTTTTACATCAGTTCAAGCTTGTTAAAAAGAAAAACCTTGCTGATTTATACATTTTCTTCCTCTCCTCTTGCTCTTTTCTTTATCCTCTTCGTTCTTTTTTTCCTCTTCTTCTTTGTCTTTTTTCTTACGCTCTATTTTTCTCTCTCACTTTCTGTTTTACATCTCTGTTACCTCCCTGTAACGGCCATAGTACATTTTAATATCCGTATTACATACGTAACGTCCCTGTAACGCCATTTGATATTTCCATTATGGCCCTGTCACTTTTCCGTAATTCCTTATTACTCTTCGGTTATGCCTCTTTATATGTACATAATTCCCCTCATGTAACACCCCTGTCACTTTTCTTTAATGCCCCTGTCACATAACACCTCTATTGTCACACTTCCGTTATACCCGTCTCATTTTTGTAATGTCTGTCACTTTTCCGTAAAACGTCTTTCGCATTTCCTTAATGCCGCTGTCATATTTTCTTCTCCTTATATTTCTGTAACACCCCTGGCACATGACACCCATGCCACTTTTCCATAATGCCCATTATAGTTCTGTAACACCTTGTTACTTTTTTGTAACACCACTGTCACCTAACACCCTCTTTTTTCGTAATGCCTGTCACATTTCTGTATTGCCTCTGTTACATCTCCCTAACTCCTGTCACTTTTCTGTAATGCCCTGTAACATTTACATAACACCCCTGTCACATAACACCTGTCACTTTTCTGTTACTTCTGTCACATGTCCTTAATGCCGCTGTCATATTGTCTTAATGCTCTTTATATTTCTGTAATGCCCCTGCCACTTTTCCGTAATGCCCATTATATTTGTGTAACACCTTGTTACTTTTCTGTAACACCACTGTCACCTAACGCCCCCTTTTTTGTAATGCCTGTCACTTTCCTGTTACACAACTGTCACATTTCTGGTTTGCCCCTGTCTCGTAACACCCCTGTCATTATTCCGTTACGCCCCATCACATTTTTGTAATGCCTGTCACTTTTCCCTAAAACCTTTCACATTTTGTAATGCCGCTGTCATATTTTCTTAATGCCATAATCAAAATATTGCTGTAACATTCGTCTCTTTGCTATAATGCCCCGTCAGATGACATCTCTGCCATGTTTCCACAATGCCCATTATATTTTCGTAACACCTCGTCACTTCCTGTAACGCCTCTGTCACATAACACCCGTCACTATTCTGTTACACTCCTGCCACTTTTCTGTAATGCTCTGTAACATTTACGTAACACCTTTGTCACAGAACATCTGTCACTTTTCTGTTACTCCTCTGTCACATTTACATATCACCCCTGTCACATTTCGTTAATGCCGCTGTCATATTTTCTTAATGCTCCTCTCACTCAACACCCTATAATTTTTCCGTTATGTCCCATTACTTTGCCTCTATGCTATGTTACATTTCCGTAACGTCCCTGTCGCTTTTCCGTTGCACACCTGTCACATTCCCGTAACGCCCGTCCCATTTCAGTAACACCCCTGCCACTTTTCTGTTATGCCCCTCTAACTTTTCCGTTATGCTTCTATTACATTTCTGTTACACCCGTTACTTTTCCATTGGACCCTGTTACGTTGCGTTACGTCCGTTATGTTCCTTTATATCTTTGAGCTGTCACTTTTTCGTTGTAATACACAGTTCACATGAATAACATTCCTTTGAATCCAGATGAGCAGCAACATAAAGAGAGCACCCACAACAGCGACGCAAAGATTAAAACAAGACTACCTGCGCATAAAGAAAGATCCGGTGCCGTACATCTGCGCAGAACCTCTGCCCTCAAACATCTTAGAATGGTAACGTCTTTCCTCCTGACCTGCGTTAGCACGGCGCTCCAGAATCCCAGCTCTAGAACCTGACAGAACCGCTGCTTTGTGTATTTCAGGCACTACCTCGTCCGTGGTCCTGAGAAAACTCCTTATGAAGGTCGATGTCTTAACAAACACTGTGTTATAAACGAACAGCCCGTCCATGATGTGCACGATCGTAACGTCGGCTCTTCTTTCTCCGCCTGTGTAGGGGGGTATTATCACGGAAAGCTCGTCTTCCCCAGAGAATTCCCCTTCAAACCGCCGAGCATTTACATGATCACACCCAGCGGCAGGTTCAAGTGTAACACCAGGTAGGAAATCTGCACGGGTCCATACAGCGGTCAAACTGCAGGTTTTGCACTCGGGCAGCAGGACACGTTCAGGGCAGGGTTATTAGAGGTCAGCGTGTCTCATGCTTTTAGTTTTCATTTCGTTTCAGTCACTGTTTCAGAGTTTCTATATTGTTTTGGTTCCATTTTCTGTTTTGAAAGATTAGTCTTAATTCCTTTCTTTGCTTGGTTTCAGTATGACGTTTGGTATTACCAAGAAATCATGACACTGTCTCGCTCTCCCTCCATTTCCAGCCTTTCTTTTTTTAATTTCTCTCTCTCTCTCTCTCTCTCTCTCTCTCTCTCTCTCTCTCTCTCTCTCGTCCATTCTCTTTCTCTATAGCCCTCACGTTCGCTCTCTCATTATTGTATGCTCTTTCATCCTCCAGTTCTTTACCTCTCTTGTTTTTTCTTGCCCCATTTCCCTCACACTCTCTCTTTCTTTCTCCATAACATTCTTTTTCTCTTCTTTCCTCTCCAGCCCTCTCACTCTCGTCCACTATTTATCTAACTCTTTCTTTTGCCCTCTTTCACGTTATTCCCTTACTTTTCCCCTCTTGCACTTGCTCTCTCACTTCATCTCGTTTGCAGTTAATAATGTAGCTTTCTTATCTTTGAAAGCTTTTTATTAAACCCTTCACTGTTTTTGTCTGTGCAAACGTTTGAACTGATTTAATAATGTATTTGTTTTATAAATAACTCACAGCTTTATTTAGCCAGGCACCATTCAAATCATTGGTCAGTAAAATGTAGAGTGTCTGAAGAGTTTTCCTCTAGTCAGCACTGAACGTTTCTGGAAAAAGTCTTGGGTTGCTGATTAAACAACCGCCACTCTTCATCTTTTAGGTTATGTCTGTCCATCACCGATTTTCACCCGGACACCTGGAACCCCGCATGGTCCGTGTCCACCATCCTAACAGGACTTCTGAGCTTCATGGTTGAGAAAGGTCCCACACTGGGCAGCATCGAGACGTCCGATTTTACCGTGAGCATGAAACTGCGTTCGATTGGCCCGCGTCATGTCTTCAAGCAAAGTTGTTCAGATTATATTATATTTACTTTGATAGTGAAGATCTCCATGAGCACCAGATAAAAAAAGAAGCCCCATCGAGCATTTTTGTGTTTGTTTACAGAAACGACAGCTCGCCTGCCAGAGCCTCGCCTTCAACCTTAAGGACAAGGTGTTCTGTGAGCTGTTTCCGGATGTGGTTGATGTGAGTCATCCTCAGACAAATAGCCCAAATCAAAGCACTGTCATGCGGTTTAAACCACATTATACAACGACCTGTAATCTGATTGGTTGAGAATCGTTCTCATGTGTAATGATATTTGTGCTAAACCCTGTGAATAACCCTGGTAAATAACTGAATTCTGTAGTTTAATTCTTACCAGGTGTATTTTTTTGTTTTCCTTTTTCCCCCTTTAGTCTTGGCTTATTTCGCACTAACGTTACCTGGTAGTGCTATACATAATATCTAGGTAATATACCTAGACACCTCGTCGGCCGCCATATTGGTCCAGGCACCTTCTCATAATGCTCCAAAGATTGTATTAGAAAAAACATGCCTGATTCTACTAATAATAAATAATATAATAAAACAATAATGGCAGTAGATTAGGAATAGTACATGCTATATCTAGTATAAATAGTAATATAATAGCTGTTTGATATAGTATTATATACTTTATTACACTACTATTTATACTCCATACACTATATCAACTATTGTTAATCTATTTTTTATCACCTTTGAGTGTGTCATTTATGGGGCTTTTTTGTACCCCACGTATGTGAAAAGCCTTGAATATAAAATAATAGTAAGAAATAATTGTGATTATTGTGATTTGTAACCAGAAAAAACGCAGCTCCTCCGGTCGCTTGTATTTGTTTACAAGCGAATTTTGCCTGGACCAATATGGCGGACGCGTTGACGTATCGCAGCAACGAGCCGAAGCAGACAGCGCGGCGTCTAGGTATATCCATGGTGTTATCGGCGATAAACGAAACAAGTTGAGCTTGTATCCCAGTGTTTCTCAATCCTGGTTTAGGATCCCCACTGCTCTGCACGTTTTAGTGTTTTCCCTTCTCCCAACACACCTGATCCAATTACTACGATCATTAACAAGCCCATTACTGAAAGTGAGCACAAAGTGGGTGTGTTTAAACCGGAAAAGCACTAAAACGTGCAGAGCAGTGGGGCTCCAGGACCAGGATTGAGAACCACTGTTGTATCTTATGTCTTTGGTTTGTTCAAGAAGCGCCATCTAGCGATCATGTCAATAATAGCGTTGGTCTGAGGACTCGGCGGTCTTTTGAGACGCTTTCAGTAGGTAAATCCAGCACGGTGCTAGTAGTAGGACGTCACGACCTTCCCTTCTAAGGTTAGGGTTGGGAATTGTTACCATATGGACCTACTTTTTGGCGGGAAGGTATTGCCAGTTTAAAGCATATTCAGTATGAAATCCAGGGCTTCTTTGATTTATTGTGTTTCATTACTTTGTTATCGTGAATAACATCCTGGCATCATGCTATTCGCCATAACACTCCCTCTCGTGTTCTGTTGCTGAAACCTGAACCTGTTTGTGACTCTCCTACACCTCCAACAGGAGATCAAGCAGAAGCAGCGGCTGCAGGAGGAGCTGAACTCCCGCTCACAGACTCTACCTCTGCCTGACGTGGTGCCCAATGGAAACGCCCACAACCACCGCCCGGACGTTAACGGACATGCTGGCCTCGTCCAGCCTGACCAGCTGGTCAACCGCAACCACGGACTCCTGGGCGGAGCGCTCGCTAACCTGTTCGTCATCGTTGGGTTCGCGGCTTTCGCGTACACGGTCAAGTACATCCTGCGTAGCATCGCTCAGGAATGAAGACGGACCAGGACGGAATAGACGGGGGCGCAGGACCTTCTGTCAGGACCGGAACAAGGACGCCCGAATCGGTAACGGCTCGAGTGAGTGAGTAATCCAGCATTCGAACTGAGTCAAGTCAAGCAGTCCTTATGTCAGCAAGGACTGTTTTGGAGGTTATTTGGAGAGTGTAGGACTTTAGTCGGTTATGAATTGTTGTTTTTTAACGTGATATGAATGAAGACTGAGGAGCTGTTGAGGATATAAAGGAACGAGCTATTTCTTCACTACTCAAAGATATCTGGTTATTCGGGGCATTGGTACTAGAGATCCACTCACTGATCGGCCTCGCCTGTCCGTTTATGAGCCGCTGATGGCGGAAGGTGATCATGAGCGTTAGGTTTCAGGTGTTTTTAGTGCTACTTAATATTCTCCTTACTCTCCCTAGGCCAATATAATGCAATACTAATGAGGGAATAGGGATACTCATGAGTTAGTAGGGATCTATTTTGGCCTGAAGTTGGATACTTCACAGTGAGCAAATAAGCCATGGAGGAACATCTGAAAATCTGCACAGTCTGGAATTGCAATCGGTGCATCTCTAACTCTTCTGTTAATCTCTTGGCATTTCTGCTGGTACAAAAGTGGGCCCCTGGACAACCTAGTTGGCACCTGTATAGTTTTGTCCATCAACCTCATATGGACCCATGGGGTACTAGATGGGATACAGTTAGGGTCCATGTGGACATGGAGACAGCTCAGAATATGGCAAGCTTCTTTGACACTAATCTAGGGGTGCAAAGCTGGCTGAGACATATTCAAAGGCAATGGTGGATATGCAATTAAATCACCTTTGAAGGATTAAATCACTTTGTTTAGGTTTTTAACCATATTGTTCTAGCTTTTCATGTTTTAATTTTCAGAACTGTTGCCATTTTTTGTTTCTCAACTATAATAAGGCCAGATGTGTCTGTAAAGGTGGGGAGTATTTTTAACGAGTTGAGCACTATTTAAAAGGGGTGAGACGGTTTAATATGTGCAATGTTATGTTGAAGAAATGAAATAACGAGAAAATTATATCAACATTTTCACAGTGTAATAACCACTGCCACCACCTTACTGCTGGAAAATGTAACTGAACTTAACATTTCAGTGCTAATGGAGGCTATTGAAAGAAATCTCATTATTCCAAATTCAGATTTAGCCAGTTTATTCTGTAAGAGCACCCAAACTCAGAAACGTGATCTGTACAGAATTGTCATAGTAAGTAGTATTCTATCTATTAAGATGTTGAAGCTTGATGCAGCACAACAGAGCAAAATGAAACCCAGTGGCTATTTTATTTTGTGAGTTTTCATCCCTGTTGTAATAAAGTTTGTTGTATGGAAATGTGATGAATCTGTGTGAGATGTAATGAACGCATCATAAAACACCACACACTGTACGCATTACAAGCTGATGATCAAGCTTGCAAGCATGACACCTGATCAAAGCTGGGTTGGTATGAATGATCCAAGCCAAACAGAAAACACACAAGTCATTGGTGTCATGAAGAGAAGAGCCATGGCCCTGAGGTGAGCAATGATAGCCTACTATCTTTATACCAGAGGTAAGCTTAACAGCCACACCAGAGACAAATATTTGATATTATGTTCTTTAATTAAGCACCTCACTAGACAGCTCTTGCTTATCTCACTTGTGATGTTTCTTCTTTTCTGGTTTGATCAAGACAAATTTGAGATTTCATTGTTTTTTCCCCCAGTTTCCCCTGATTGTCCTGGTCAGGGCTGCCTCAGGGGTCCAGGACATATCCCAGAATTTAAAGGGGGCAGGTGAGCCTGTATGGCACCAGTGGATCACAGGAATGTGTAAGGGTCAATGTTGGAAGCAACATAGAAAGTAGTTTGGATTTTACCCATCTCTGATCCAGATCCAGCTTTTAAAAGAAGTTCGTTCCAGGTTTGTTCCGGACTGCTAAAAAAAAACGGGATCCGGATTGGGTAAAAAGTAAAACCTGGAATGGACTATTAAAAAACACTGGCTCTGGAATGGGTAAAAAGTAAAATATGAACCGGACTGCTAAAAAAACGGATCTAGATTGGGTAAAAAGTAAAACCCGGATCAAACCACTAAAAAAAAAAAAAAGCATCTGGATTGGGTAAAAATTAAAATGTGGACTGGACTTTTTAAAACAACTGGATCTGGATTGGGTAAAAAGTCAAACTTAGACCAGAGTATAATAAAAAACCTGGATCCGGATTGGGTAAAAAGTAAAACCTGTACTGGACTACTAATAAAAACTTTATCTGGATTGGGTAAAAAGTAACACTTGGACCACACTACTAAAAAAAAAAACTGGGTCTGGATTGGGTACAAAGTAACACTTGGACTGAACTAAAAAGTAAAACCAGACCAGACTATGGAAAAAAAAACTGGATCCGGTTTGGGTAAAAAGTAAAACCTGGACCGGATCATTAAAAAAAAAAAAACGGATCCAGATTGGGTAAAAAGTAAAACTCGGACTGGACTATTAAAAAAAAATAATAATAAATTTAAAAAAAACACCTGGATCCGGATTGTGTGAAAAGTAAAACCCTGACTGAACTATTAACAGAACTGGATCTGTGTGGTACAGTGGTCTACCACTGCAGGAACACTTAAAGGGCTTAAAGGACACTGAACTTTGTCTTCCCTGCATGGATGCATGGATTCTCTTCATGATGAGTGATCGACCTCTCAATGGGCAGAACCTCTTACTGAGCTGAAATTCAGCAAATCGGGAATCACAAACATCACTGACTTCTCCAAAGTTAATAAATCAGCTCCAGTTAGATTCAGAAATGTTTTGCAATATTTACAATTTCTAAAGCTAAAAGAATAAGTAGTGTTATTATGTAATACGTTATTATGTATATTTGGCAACGCAACTGACTGCAGCTGCACTGGAAGGATATAGGAAGAGCACTATGGTTATCTATTAAAAAGAAGTGAACAACATATGAAGACTCAAAAACTATAGCTGAACTGAGTTTCCAGTCAGAGGAAGAGTGGTAACCCTATTGGTGGAGCTCTATTCCTGCAGGATCAGTGGTGCTGTTAAGGTGAAGGGAGTTGTGAAACTGTTCTTCAGAACAGTTTGAACCATTTTTGTCCCAGTGTCAGGTCAACACCTGAGCTATAGTTGAACTGGGTTTCCAGTCAGGGGTAGAATAGTAACAGTCGTGGAATCCCAACCTGACCGGGTTTGAGGTGTTAAGTTGTAGGGATGTGCCGCAAACGATACATGCCACAATTATTGGCCAGTGAGCTGTGTTTCTCACAACTGTCAAATTCAATCAGTGACTGAAACTGTGTGAACATCACCAGCCCTCAATTCCACTGGAAACATATGGGATTATTTTGAAAAGGGGAACAACATGTGAAATGGTACCTGTAGTGAGTGACCATTCAGTGGAAGGTGGCTACTTTGGTGGAACCTGATACAAATGTTGGCTTAATTAATTTGAAAGGATGTATAACCAAGTATTAAGTAAGTAATAAGACTATTATTGGTGAGCTATGCTCCTCAGACCAGTTAAACCGGAACCCTTGGTTCCACATAGGAGAGAATGGGCTGGTTCTTGTTATTCAGCTCTCCCTTGACTTGATGTTTGGTTTCACTTTACACCAGACCTTGTGTGAACCGAAATAATGGTCCTTCAGCTGTGTTCCTGCATCAGTAATGCAGCTTCACAAGGATGCACGTTTATAAGATCAACCATGGCTGGACGGTGTGGATAAAACAGGAATCATTTTCGAAATTTTGCAAGAAACTATGAGGCCTGTTAGAGAAGCGTATTGAGGAATTCAGAGCTAACAGGTAGGTTAACGCTGTTTTATTGTTTCCTAGCTATAATTTAATGATTATTTATATAGGCAAGAACCAGCCTGTTGTCGAGCATACTTCATCAAACTAAAGGGAAATCATTTTAAGATATTGTGTTAGCGAGCTAGCAAGCGCTAGAGCTGCTGCGAACCGAAGTGCATACTACCGCACTATGTAGTATGTAAGACTAGAAAAGACGCTGGTGCAATGTACGGGCATGGCGTACTACGTAGTAGGGAAGTACGCCTGCAATACGGAGTCTTTTTTTTAATTATTAACGCTGTTTTTCGCATTCTTGCCGGGTTAAACTCTATTTAGAGACACTTATTGTTTTATAAACTTTATATTATATACCGTTATAGAGGTCGAATTAATGTTTAGGTATTATGACAAATAATTTTAGATGGCTAACGCTAAAGCTAACCGCTAACGACGTGTTGAGTTTGCAGTTTGACAGCTTAAAACGTTTTTTAAACACCTGAAAAGGTCGACATGTCACTTTTTGTCGCGAACAAACACCACTGTTAATCTATGGCCTTAAAATATAACAGAATGCGATGTCAGAAAACGTCTAGGTTTGCTGTCATGGAAACGTTCATTGATTCCCGTTGCTAGGATACCGCTTATGATCAATATTTTTTGTATGCTCACCTTTGTTTATAGTTTACGGTTTAACGTACAGGCTTTGCACATATACAGACAAATGAAACCTGCTATAGATATTTGTGATCAAGTAGTTTAATTATGTGACTAGAAACAAACTTTTTTTAAAGAATGCTAATAAGAATAGAACCATACTTGTAGTTTGTGTGTGACCTGATGCCTTTGCCGACAATGTTTGCAAGACTTTGCATTCACTGTGTGTCATGTCGGATGACTGATGCATTCCACAGAACTATAGCTTTACAATAGAACATTTTCGAGCCCATCCTGGAATTCACTGGGGCACAGGAGAAAGGGGCTGAGACACTAAGTTCCCACTAAGTTCTAGAGCATTCGACTAAATTTCAGAGTGCTGTGTCACATGACACGTCTGTAGTTTAAAGTATTTCTTCATTAATGTCTCTGTGCTCATCGTTTCCTTCAGCAATGACCTCCCAGCTTCAGGCATTCTCCTCACCGTCGGTGTCCTCCAGTGGCCTCTCGCGCCCCAAGAAGCTCAAGTTGGAGAAACCCACATGGGAAGGTGAAAGCAGCTACGGCCTGCAAAGCTCCAGCCAAGTCAGCGCAGCCTCTCCATCAGCCTCCGATTTCAATGGCAACTATGGCCCCAGCAGCCTCACTTTTCAGCCCTCTGCTGCCCCGCGCGAGCACACCGTGGTACGAGCTGCCGACAGCACCGGCAGCGCCCCCGGAGCGTCGTCGTCCTCCTCTTCGTCTACGTCGTCCATGTCTTCGTCGTCCAGCCGTCGGGGCAGAGACACCTACCAGAAGCAGGGTGGTGTGAAGAGGAAGAGCGAGGAAGCGGAGAGCAGTGACAGTGTCCAGATCCTGGAGGAACTCTCGGCCCCCGTGCTGTCGAACCGTGCCGGAGGGGGTGGAGGGGGAGGGGGAGGGGGAGGAGGAGGAGGAGGAGGAGGAGGCACCACCACTGCGCAGTCCATCGCACACTCCACTTCCACAACCAAGAGCAGCACCTCGCACAGTGAGGGCGACTACCAGCTGGTGCAGCACGAGATCCTGTGCTCCGTCTCCAACAGCTACGAGGTGCTGGAGTTCCTCGGCCGAGGCACTTTCGGCCAGGTGGCCAAGTGCTGGAAACGCGGCACCAACGAGATCGTGGCCATCAAGATCCTCAAGAATCACCCGTCCTACGCTCGGCAGGGGCAGATCGAGGTGGGGAGGTTATGTCAAAATTGTGTCCTCATGCATTGTTCATTGTTGTAGAATCCGTAATGCAGTGCAAGAACATGAACAGGTGATGATCAGTCCATACCGGAATCGTTCAGGTGCAGAAACCTCTTTCCTTTTTCTGAAGGTCAGCATCCTGAGCCGGCTGAGCACCGAGAACGCCGACGAGTTCAACTTTGTGCGCTCGTACGAGTGCTTCCAGCACAAGAACCACACCTGCCTGGTGTTCGAGATGCTGGAGCAGAACCTCTACGACTTCCTGAAGCACAGCAAGTTCAGCCCGCTGATGCTCAAGTGCATCCGTCCCGTCCTGCAGCAGGTGGCCACCGCGCTGATGAAGCTCAAAAGCCTGGGCCTGATCCACGCCGACCTCAAACCCGAGAACATCATGCTGGTGGATCCCATCAGGCAGCCGTACAGGGTCAAGGTGATCGATTTCGGTTCGGCCAGCCACGTCTCAAAGGCCGTGTGCTCCACCTACCTGCAGTCCAGATACTACCGGTGAGGCTCGGGTCCTGAGAGGAGCGAATAAAGAAGCAACTGATAATGCTTATGAATGTGTAATTAGGCTCAGTTATGTATAGTATAGTCATAAATCCATCAGGTTACCATTTTGAAGGTTCTTAACCAGGGCTTATTGTCCAACATCAGAAGCCGACCTCACAGTCATGCTCCAAAATCAAGCCTTTTTCTGAAGACTAAAGGCTGTTGTAGGAGATAATCTGGGGGCAGCAAACCTTGTGCCAATACCCATGTGTTAGGTGTCATTTTTGGGGTGTCCACAAACTTAGGTGGCAGCACATCTCTACGTGCCTTAACCGCGTCTCCTCGTTTCACTCCAGAGCACCCGAGATCATCCTGGGTCTGCCGTTCTGTGAGGCCATCGATATGTGGTCTCTGGGATGTGTCATTGCTGAACTCTTCCTGGGCTGGCCGCTCTACCCTGGAGCTTCAGAGTACGATCAGGTCAGCATCCCACAGTTGTGCTTCAAAGTTTGTGAACCCTTTAGAATTTCCTATATTTCTGCATAAATATTATTGTCATGATTATTTTCTGGTCCTAAATGACCGTTATGACTGTTATGTCCCTCGTCCTGTCGGCAGATCCGTTACATCTCCCAGACGCAGGGTCTGCCAGCGGAATACCTCCTGAGCGCAGGAACAAAGACCAGCCGCTTCTTCCACAGGGGTCCGGATGCCAGCTACCCGCTGTGGAGACTCAAGGTCTTTCAGCTGGCAAACAGCAAATTGTCTTTGGTCCTTCTTGTTTTGGTCACTAGAGAATAAAAGGCAGTTCTTTTTCAGACACCCACGGAGCATGAGTCCGAGCTTGGGGTCAAATCCAAAGAGGCTCGGAAATACATCTTCAACTGTCTGGATGACATGATGCAGGTACGAAACCTAACCATATTCCTGTAGAGCGTTCTGAGAGTTTTGAGGTGACTTAGGTGTGAGCGAAGAACGTGGGGTTCCACTGCTTCACCTGCAGGTAACACCGGATTAGTGTAGTATGGGACTAGGGGTGTAATGATACATCACGATGCAAAAATGTGACGATGCGCATTGTGGAGTGGGGCGGTATCACATTTTTTATCGATTTTACCGTTTTGGAGTGGAAACTGGCGAAGGTGAATTTGAGAATGAGGTTGTTTACTTTGATTTTCAATTGAATATATCTCTTAGTTATTTAAATTTGGTGAAACTGTTTCAATAGCACATTTTGTTGTAGCAGAATTATTTAAAATTCCTTCTAATTACTGGTAGTTGCACTGGACTAAAGATTTTTTTTGTTTACATTTTTGTACAACAAAAGTACACATTATTTTGAATTGTTATTCTTCAGATTGTAAAGCGTCCTTGAGTTTGAGAAAGGCACTATATAAGTGTATTAATAAAAATATAATAATAGTAATAGAAAAAACCTCGGTTATTTAAGATATGCGGTTAAGGTACTGGACTATGGACCAGAAGGTCTAGGGTTCAAATCCCACCTCTGCCAAGCTGCCACTCTTGGGTCCTTGAGCAAGGCAGGAATCATTAGGTGTGCCGTGGAAGATGATCCAATTTCATCTGATTGGTACTCTAAGTGAGCGGCGTATAGTGAAAGGCAGAACAATTACATTGTTTTCCACTAGAGGGCAGTAACAAAGCTTTGTGCTCAACTAAACAGGCCCAGGTTTCACATGGAGTAAGTAAATTGAAACTAGATTTTCGTCTTATTTCAATAAATGTACTTTTTGTGACATTTTTGTTTGGTGGTGTGCCTTATGATTGGGAAGTTTGGGAAACACTGGGCTAAATGACGTAAATGTAGATATGGTGGAGCTGTGTGTATATATCTCCACGACAGGTCAACATGACCAATCTGGAGGGCACGGACATTTTGGCTGAGAAGGCCGACAGGCGGGAGTTCATCGACTTGCTCAAGAAGATGCTAGCGCTTGACGCAGACAAAAGGATCACACCGATGAAGACCCTCAACCATCCGTTTGTGACCATGACCCACCTGCTGCACTTTCCTCACAGCGCACAGTAAGGCGCCTGCTGTTACTGCAGCACGTCCTCTAAACGATATCACCACCCGGTCTAGACTTCTGATTCATCTTCACTCCTCTCCGTCTTTGCCCAGCGTGAAGTCCTGCTTCCAGAACATGGAGATCTGCAAACGCCGCTGCACCGCCTTCGACAACAACAAGAACCTGTTCACCAACAACAGTGGCCCGAGTGCAGCCGCGAACCTCACGGTGACCTTCAGCAGCCAGCTCAGTCAGCACAGTCAGGTAGATACCATCATCTCTCAGACGCTGGCTGTAGGATCGGTTCCCGTTGCTCGTACCTCACCGTCACTCCTTTCACTCTCAGCAGATGGCGCCCTCTGGTGGACAGTCTCTGTCTCTGAGCAGCAACGTTCCTCTGCTCAACTACCAGCCGGGTTTGTACCAGCAGGCCACCATCAACATCCCGGGCCTGACGCAGCAGAGCGTGCCACTGCAGACCAGACACACCCAGCTGTGCACTCAGACCGAACCCTTCCAGCAGACCCTCATCGTCTGTCCACCGACTATACAAGGTCACACACTCACACTCTGTTACAGTGATAGCAGAGGTAGGAAGTCGAGCAGTGATTGTTACTGAAATAGCACAGGGTCCTGAGTTATACAAAAGTTTGGGAACTCCTGGTCATATGACATGTTTTGGTGATTTTCTACCTGGTCATTACAGGGGTGTGGAACTTTCCTGGTCATTACAGGGCGTTGACCCTTCTTGACCTTTGCTGGGCACCTGACCCTTCCTGGTCATTACAGGACCTTGGTCCTTCCTGGTCATGACAGGGCGTTGACCCTTCTTGACCTTTACTGGGCACCTGACCCTTCCTGGTCATTACTGGGCACCTCACCCTTCTTGGACATTGCAGGGCATTGACCCTTCTTGACCTTTACTGGGCACCTGACCCTTCCTGGTCATTACTGGGCACCTGACCCTTCTTGGACATTACTGGACCTTGGTCCTTCCTGGTCATTACAGGGCATTGACCCTTCTTGACCCTTGCTGGGCACCTGAACCTTCTTGGTCATTACAGGGCATTGATCCTGCTTGGCCTTTACTGGGCACCTGACCTTTCTTGACTTTTACTGGGCACCTGACCCTTCTTGGACATTACAGGACCTTGCTTCTTCCTGGTCATTACAGGGCATTGACCCTTCTTGACATTTACTGGGCACCTGACCCTTTCTGGTCATTACAGGGCATTAACCCTGCTTGACCTTTACTGGGCACCTGACCCTTTCTGGTCAGTACCGGGCACCTGACCCTTCCTGGTCATTACAGGGCATTGACCCTTCTTGACCATTAATGGGCACATGACCCTTCTTGTTCAGTATGGACCTTGACCCTTCCTGGTCATTACACGGCCCTTGCTGATCATTATGAATAATTTTAAAGTCCATTAGACTGTGTCAGTTTGTGGGAAGTCAAAGTGCTATGGCTGACTCAAGGTCAGAAAGTCATTTAAAAATAGCTATGAAGGTTTAAATCTTTAACAAATAGCTATAATGTTGTAACATCGTGGTTTAATTTCAACAGGGCTTCAGCCTTCCAGTAAACACTCAGGATATCCTGTGAGAATGGATAACTCGGTCCCCATGGTCCCGCAGAACCAGTCCACACAGTCTGTGCACATCCAGCCGGGCATGCTGACACAGGTAACACCGCGTGTGTGTGTGTGTGTGTGTGTGTGTGTGTGTGTGTGGCTTTACCTGCATCTGCTTCTGCTCTATGTCCTGCATGTGCCATTGCTT
This sequence comes from Ancistrus triradiatus, assembly GCA_025084515.1. Classification (NCBI taxonomy): domain Eukaryota; kingdom Metazoa; phylum Chordata; class Actinopteri; order Siluriformes; family Loricariidae; genus Ancistrus; species Ancistrus triradiatus. The sequence goes on along the minus strand of JAJAGP010000001.1, from coordinate 1,763,240 downwards.
GGGTGGATTCACACACATTGGAATGAGACATTTTGTGGGACCACACAGTGTGTAATTCTGTGTTGCTTATACGTTTGTTAGTAAACTGATGTTAGATTTGCCGTAGAGTCCTAATGCTTATTTACAATTGGAGGAACCCGCCGAAAAGCTGCTGGCATGACGTAATTTACACTAAACTGGCATTAACTGGCTGTTTTCATGTGTGTTTTAATTTGCCTGTTGATTTTTTGTCCGTCTTAAATTTGTGTTACCTTACACATTTCTCTACTAACGTTCCCTTTTCTTGTTTCAGTGTGTATCTTTACGCTGTAAAACTTCACGGATTACTGATTTTCTAAATGAAAAGATGTTAAGGAGTACGACATAAATGAAATATGACATCTTTCTGCAAATGTAAATACATAGACATATGGCAATTGCAAAAGTTTAGGCACTTTTCCAAACAAACGAAGTGACTTTTAAGGTATTAGAATTGAATGATTCATTCGTAATTAAGTTTATTCCCAGCAGAGGTTATATTAAAGTCTTTTCACTTGGAAAATCAACGAAACCTGTAACTTGCACGGGGTGCCTAAACTTTTGCCCATATATGCAAAGTAATCAAGTTGAATGCATGTCTGATAATAAGAGCAGTAAAGTGTTCTGAAGGACGTGGAGATCCTCTCTCCTTCACCACATGCAATGTGTTCTGACTCTGTGACCCTCGTACCCCTTCCTCACACCCCTCTCATCCCCCTGCTCCCCCTCTGCAGGACTCCTGCACACCACTGATGGTCGCTGCCCTGCACCCACCCGCAGCAGGAGTGCCCCCCTTATACCCAATGCCCCTGGCACTGGGCCGTTCGTCTGCGATAGCCGGGCGTCTGGAGCCGAGCGCAGCCATGCTGGTAAAGCCACGCCACGGCTCCCGAACGGCTCCTCTTTCTTTCCCTCTTCCTCCCCAACTCGCTCCAGCGGGTCACAGACCCCGAGCATGATGGGAACGCATGTGGCTTTACCAAGATTGCGCTATCGCTTGCTGCTTCCAGAGTCCGCTATCTTCTCACCTCACACACACTTAGATCGTACAGCCGGACCCTGTTCCACCGAGCAAGGTGCCAGAACCGGCGCCTAATCTGGAACTGGTTCCATCAATGAGAACTGGTGACCAATAGAATCACATAATTAATATAAAAGGGGCTCTCCTGGTCTAAACCCATAAAAGTCTGAAGCTGTGCCTGATACCAAGAATCCAGAAGTCGTGTGACACCACCAGTATCTGAGTATCTGAATAATGTGTCAATATAAATGAATATGCCACTGTGAATGTGTGTACCATGTCTCAAGAGGGTCTCTGGTGGTGTAGTCATGTGACGTAGACCAGGGGTGCCCCTTCTCAATTGTTGTCCATGATGAAAAAAGAAGCGGCATCAGCTTCAGCACTGGCCTCAGTTCGGTGGAAAAGTGGTTCCAGGACCTAAGTATGAAGAGCTGGACGTGAGGGTTAGAATCACATGAGTTAACAGCTACATAAGAAGTGGTGGCTCAATAGTTAAGGCTCACTATTACTAATCAAAAGGTTGTGAGTTCAAGTTGCTCATAATTTTATCTGCTAGGGATGCATCGAAATTTAAATTCAGGACCGAACCCGAATTGAATTAGACCCAAAACAGAAAGGTTTTTTTTTTAAAGTTGCTATTTAATTTGTGTTGTTATGACTAATTAGCCGTCTATAAAGCCGTCTCTGTTTCCAGGAATTCCAGATTACATCTCAGAGCTTCCCACGCCCTCACACAGCCCAGCTCCGGTCCTGTGTATTTATTCCTCGCACCTGTCCTTAATCACATCCTCTGCTATTTAAACCCCTTCTCTATAGCCAAGTTCTGTTTGTTCACTGAGTTTGTTTGCTGATGATTGTTTTATCTGCGATGACTATCGAAAGAGCATAAAAAACCTGTTTTAAGTGCTTTTATAATTGATATTATTATTAAAATGATGATTTTACTTTTGGTTGAATATTTTGGTGCATCGCTAGTATCTGCTTAATGCTGTAAATGGAATCTTTATAGCTCCGGTGCCAAACTATAGAAGCGAGCGAGCTTTAGGGAGACTGGACGGCAGACGTACCCTCTAACATTTCCAGATGTCTTTCTCATCTACTTGCAGCCTGCTGATGACTTTAGCATGACTTTCAGTTCCACTGGATATTTTTGTCCCTCTATTCTCACCTCTCAGCTTTAATGTTTTCTCTCCAAGTAGCAACCGGAGACCTTCAGGTCTGCAGAAGGACTTTTATTATGACAAACTGTATGTTATGGATGAGCCTTTGTTATCGTCCCACTTTAACTAGCACTTGCTGGTGTGGTTGTTGAGTAATCTTGTTTTTTTCCAGCTGTTTATGTCTCACGTAAGTAACCCGGAAGCCTGATGGTGGGTGCATTCTGAACCGAATTTCCAGAACATTTGGTGGCTTTGAAGCTTGCATGGTTTCCTAGGAGCTTACTAGACGCCGGCTGAGCCAAAAATCTCTGTGTGGCATGTGCTCATCATGCGTCTGCCAATCACAAAACAACAAACTCCTTTTAAAAACATTTTCAGTATGATTAAGGCATTTGTTTAACTGCTTGTATCTGTGTGTTTTTAGCAGGGCTGGCCTGCAGGTACACAGCAGATCCTCATCCCATCGTCATGGCAGCAGATGCCAGGCATGGCCATCCACAGCAGTGGCCAGCCTGTCCTTACCAACTCTCCTTTGGGCTCCCTGCTGGGCGACGGCTCAGCCCAGTCCAGCGCCAACTGGAGGTCAGTCACCACTCCGCCCAACTTTAACCGAACCCAACCTAATGCATCTAGTGGAGGAACGTAATGGCAGTTAGCTTTGACACTTACATCCAGTCCTGCGTCGTTCCTGTGCTCCAACAGGGGGCGACACGGCACCCAGTGCGATACCTCACTGATGGCCCAGGGATGCCACATGACCTCACAGTCTCTCGGTATGGGCTCAGCCAGCAGCCGGGCACAGCAGGGTGGGGTCAAGAGGTCTAAGGGGCGGCATGCGGAGAGCAAAGCCAGGTTAGAGATTAGACTGAGGTCTGATATTCTGTGCGTATGGGCTGGGTATTGATCTGGTGTTTTCGACAGGCCCGTCTCCATGGCACAGACCAATGGCGAGCAGTCTCAGCCGATCGTCATTTCGGACACGCCCAGCCCGGCCGTCAGCATCATCACCATTCCCAGTGACACCGAGGACGAGGACGACACCAAAAACCCGCCCACCAGGTTTTTCACTGACGTCGCACTTGGGTGAAAACGCACCACACTGATTTCTATTATGCTTACGTTATCTGGTATCTCTCAGCTGCAGCATGAACCAGCGGGCGAACGTCATCAGCTGCGTGACGGTCCAGGACTCGGACTCGTCCACCTGCAGCCCCCTCAGTCCCAAACGGCTGGCCAGCTTTGCGGAGAGCGCCGGCCAGGGCTCCAAGTCTCTGGCTGTAGTGATGCCATCGCTAAAGGCTCAGCCCTGTGACGGGAGGACCCAGGGTATGTTCCTCACCCCTGTGAATCTCAGCACCAGGACTGAGTGATTGCTGAGCGGGTTGGGTGTTCATCATTGTGTGTGTGGGCGTTTCAGAGCAAAGCAGCACGGCCTCTGGGAAATCAAAGAAGGCTTCGGCAGCGCAGTCCTCCAGGTCGGGACCCTCGAGAACGGTCCCCACCAAATCTCAGCCTCTCAACCTGAGCCAGGTACTCACTCACCTTTTGTACATCTGGATTAGGGGCCGAACACAGATTATGGGACACATCTCAGTATTTTTTACACAGTCTGGTATTCAGATATGGCACATCCACTCAGAAGCACTTATTAGTCTATTATAAGCTCAGGCCATTGCTTAGTCATTATTGTACACATTCATTTTAGTAAAGCAGGAGGTGAAAGGGAAGGTTTCGATGCTTTCTGTGGAGTCAGCGACAGGATATCACCTTTAAATCTTCCAATTTCTCGGCTGTTATTTAAGTGTAACTGAAGTGCCCTGTCCAGGAAGTCTGTTGCACAGAATCGGACCTGATACAGTCCCTGCGGTGGCTTCTGGACACTTAAGTCCTGTGTCCTGTGCAAAAGTCTTAGGTCACCATCGGATTTGTTTTGTTTAACAATGGTATGATAACCATATATATTCATCACTCCATATGATCTGTATTCCAATCTTTATGAACTCTAGCATATCTTAGCCTTTTGATCCCTGAAAAAGTGGTTTCATGGCTGCTATTCTTCCGAAAAGACCATTCCTGACCAAGCTTCGTCAGATTGTAGGGTCAACTTGGCATCCCGATGAAGCTGCCAGATGCCCTAAATACTTCCCACTGTAGCCTATTGAAGCTGGGGGGTTTTTCCCCGTTGTTAATACTGCACACAAATTTCCTGTATTTTCTGGTTCTATTCTAATAAAGATACTTTAGAAATAATGATATACAGTGGGGCAAAAAAGTATTTAGTCAGCCACTGATTGTGTAAGATCACTACTTAGAAAGATGAGAGAGGTCTGTAATTTTCATCATAGCTACACTTCAACTATGAGAGACAAAATGAGGAAAAAAATCCAGGAAATCACATTGTTGGCTTTTTAAAGAATTTAATTGTAAATCATGGTGGAAAATAAGTATTTGGTCAATAACAAAAATTCAACTCAATACGTGTACATAACATAACTTTGTTGGCAATGACAGAGGTCAAACGTTTCCTGTAAGTCTTCACCAGATTTGCACACACTGTAGCTGGTATTTTGGCCCATTCCTCCATGCAGATCTCCTCTAGAGCAGTGATGTTTTGGGGCCGTCGCTGGGCAACATGGTCTTTCAACTCTCTCCACATATTTTCTGTGGGGCTGAGGTCTGGAGACTGGCTAGGCCACTCCAGGAGCTTGAAATGCTTTTTACGGAGACACTCCTTCGTTGCCCGAGCGGTGTGTTTGGGATCATTGTCATGCTGGAAGACCCAGCCACGTTCCATCTTCAATGCTCTCACTGATGGAAGGAGGTTTTGACTTAAAATCTCACGATACATGGCCCCGTTCATTCTTCCCTTAACACGGATCAGTCGTCCTGTCCCCTCTGCAGAAAAACAGCCCAAAGCATGATGTTTCCCACCCCCATGCTTCACAGTAGGGTATGGTGTTCTTGGGATGCAGCTCAGCAATTCTTCTTCTCCAGACACATGACGAGTTGAGTTTTTTTACCAACAAGTTCTATTTTGGTTTCATCTGACCACATGATATTCTCCCAACCCTCTTCTGGATCATCCATATGCTCTCTGGCAAACTTCAGACGGGCCTGGACATGTACTGGCTTAAGCAGGGGGACACGCCTGGCACTGCAGGATCTGAGTCTCTTACGGCGTAGTGTGTTACTGATGGTAGCCTTTGTTACTTTGGTCCCAGCTCTCTGCAGGTCATTCATCAGGTCCCTCCGTGTAATACAGGTAACGAGCGAAGAACAGAAGAGCTTCTTAAAGAAGAAATTGCAGGTCTGTGAGAGCCAGAAATCTTGCTTGTTTGTGGGTGACCAAATACTTATTTTCCACCATGATTTACAATTAAATCCTTAGAAAATCCTACATTGTGATTTCCCTGGATTTTTTTTTCTCGCTTTGTCTCTCATAGTTGAAGTGTAGCTATGATGAAAATTACAGACCCCTCTCGTCTTTCTAAGTAGGAGAACTTGCACAATCAGTGGCTGACTAAATACTTTTATGCCCCACTGTATGATCGGTACACCATTGGTAAAACAGTGGTACATCTGATCTAATAGTGGCCTAAGACTTTTGCACAGTGCTGTATATCTGTTGCTTAATGTGATATCATGTTCAGTCGTGCAACAGAGATAAGTGGCAGAGAGCACGGCTGTCTGAAAGTGCCTGAAGTAGGCCAGAGGCACCATCAGCAGCTCAGACATAATGTTCCTCTAAAGGAAGGAAAGAAAGAAAGAAAGTAGTACGTGAATAGACAGCAGGAGCTGCTTCTTATGGTGTGTTTTTCTGTCTGGTTTCAAAGCATGCTGTAATAACCTGATATTATCAGTCGTGCTTTTAAATAATCCGCTGTCCCTGCTTCTCCCAGACCTCACGCTGGGTCAGAGAGCGGTTCCACCGTGCTGTTTATTGCTATAGAGGCATCATATAGACAGCGCGTCCCTGAAGGGCAGTCAAAAGTTTCAGAAATGAAGCAGACGTTATTGAACCGGTGGCTTCAGAGCGCTTTAGAAGTCCGGGCCGCTGCGTCTCGCTTTATCGATCGGCAGGAGTGCTCTTCGGAAAGGCAGCGCGGCTCGGTCCGACTTTGCGTTTTGCGAAAACACTGAATGGGTCAATATGTCTAATGAGTTATAAGACCCAGCGTAAATCAGTCAGGGCCCTACGGCATAATGGCATGCACACTCCAGAAGTCTGGCTTATTTAAGTCTGAATAAACAAGGGAATATAGCGAGACTGGAATTGCACGTACCAGGTTAGGATGGACGGTTGATATGCCGACTCTAAGCCATGTCCGCCTTTGGTCCGGCCCACTGCAGGTCCAGCAGCCGGTGATGTCGTCTCAAGACAGGCCAGGGGGCGGACCTATGAGACGTCAGCCCCCCTATCCGGCCGATCCCTCACACTCCTACCGGCTGCACGAAGCCTCGCTGTTCGGCTCCGCCCCTAATCTGTACGCCTACCCTGCTTCGGCTGCCCTGGCCTCGGTCTCCCAGGCCGTGGATCAGCTGCACAACTCGGCCGGGCCTTCCTCCACCTCCTCCACCACCTCCTCCTCATCCTCCATCAGACACACTCGTGCGGCCGGGCCTTACTCCGCCTCCCTCAGTCTGCTACAGAAGAGCAGCGCCATGGGCCTGATGGGCCAGACGGTGGCGCAGTGCCAGCAGCAGCAGCTCCCGGGGCATGCGTACCCGCTCAGCCAGAGGAAGCTCAACCAGTACCCTTACCTTTGAGACAGTCAGTCAGTCCTGTTAGGATAATAGGAGTCTAATCTGAAAATTAGCGCGTTTCCGTTAGCGGTATCTGTTAGCGCCGTCGGCGTTCGTCCTAACAGAAGGTGCGAGGATAAAATATTCTCAATACGCTTCACTTTAAGAGATCGGAGTATTGTAACTGGTTAACGTCATTTTAATCTTCGTCTATGTTAGTGCGTTTGTATTATCGCAGCGTTAATCCAATTAAGGGTGCTCAAATTTGGGGGGGTTGTGGCGGGGGTGCTTGCCCAGAGGGATGCGAGGCCGGTCAGGGACTCCTACCCCGGCCCTTCGTGACTCTTTCCCAGGTCCTGGCCTGGACTGTGTGGAGTTTGCATGTTCTCCCCGTGTCCAACGGGAACTCCGGTTTCCTCCCACATTCCAAAGACATGCGTTAGGTCAACTTGACATCTCAAAAATGTCCCAATATGAGCGAGTGGTGCGATGGACTGGTGACCCTGAATTGGATTCGGGTTTGGGAATGGAGAGTGAGTGTTTACATTTGTCCTAATGCAAGGCGCGACTATGCAGCACTTAAACCCTTACCTTAAAGAGATTAGAGACTAGGGGAGATTTTAAATGACCTGTCACATGGTGTTTTTATGCCAAACAAAGGTCACCACCTGGATTTAACTAAGCAGATAGGTCAATAGTTATAAAAAGAGCCTCCCATTGGATAATTACTGCATCAGTGATCATGTTTCAGCTGGCAAAGTTCTTTAACCCTAACTGATGCAGTGAGGAGCTTCTCAATTGTTAAACAACCATGTGGAAAGACATACTATGGTCGTGGAAAAGATGTTCATCTGTTTCAGAAGGGTCAGATTGTGAAAGAGTGGTTCACACATGGATTGTCCACCACAGAGTCCAGACCCGAACCCCATTGGGAATCTTTGGGGAAAAATGAATGCAACTCTGGATAGAACAGCTTTTGCAATGTCACATTTATTTCTGTCCAGAGTTGCATTCATTTTTCCCAAAGATTCCCAATGGGGTACGGGTCTGGACTCTGTGGTGGCCAATCCATGTGTGAAAATGATGGCTCATGTTCGTCGTCTTGGCAGAAAACATTGTGACCCTTAAAAGTGTCTGTGCACAACAGACTGTCATGTAGTTTCTAGTCAGTCAGTATTCATGATTATGAAATAGATAATGTGTAAACATAAAATCAAAGTATGACTTAATGTTTATGAGAACACACATGCAAAACCTTTTTTAATTTGACCAGGCAACGTCCAAAGTTGGTCGTTAACCGGCGCTTACCCACAGTCACCTTTATTTACCTGCTCCTATTGACCCCAGAGAAATAATGTTACCATTTAAAAGCACTACACAGCCATACGAGTGGAGAATCTGAACCGAAACACAATGCATTATTACTGGCCGCTCAAGTGGCCTAACACGCCAGGCCGCCACCGCATGGACCCGGGTTCGATCTGGGGGGGGGTCAAAAAAATATAGCGATACTTAAGTACCGATCATGTTTTCTTGTCGCAAATGTTCTCAGCAAGGCTAAACATTCATTTTATTAGATACTTTTATAAGAAAACCCGGCCGGGTTTGTTTACGTATTTATGTGACGGAATCTGCGATCTTGTATGAGGGAGAGTCCGAAATCATTTCCCGCCACACCAGTTCTGTTTCCTGTAAGCTACATAGTAAGTAGAGTGTAGGGACATTCAGGCACAGGGCCGAGCAGCGAAAATGAGATTAACAGCATTATAAAATGGTCGAATTCTGATATCAGCTGTGCCAGATCAGCTGATCTCATGGTTTAAGGTAACGTGTTTCATTTCAAGTGCATTTATTTTAGCATTATGTCCTAAAAGCTGTTCTTCCTAAACCTTTATCTGTGAGAAATCATTACGTATCAGTCGCGGCCAAATCACCTGGCTGTAAAAATGGCTTATGAAATTAATGCGAGTTTCATGTCATAGACTAGTTCAAGCTGTTTACATTTTGTTCTGTATCGCCTGTTTGAGTTTTACTTACTGAAGCAGCTTCTGAGGGCTTCTCTGAGCTTCCAAAGCAAGCAGCTCAGCTCCATCCCTCAAATGGACGGGAAAACTGCTAAATAAACAGGCGAATGCGGCTGTAAGAGCAAGCTCGAGCGTTTGTCGTCGCATTCAAAGTTATTGCGACGTAACCACGCCCCCTCTGTGTTCTGATTGGTCACCTCACAGTCGTGGATAACACTGCCCTCGGATGATACATCCATAAAAACAAACTAAAAACTCCAACCTTCGTTCTGTAACAAAAGGCGCAAGCTACAAACGTTCGTCCTAAGGCACTTTGGGGTTTATTTTCCATCGGCCTGCCTTTGTGTGTTCGTCTTTTTAATAGCTTAGTTTGTTCGTTTTTCTCCACGTGTGTCTCGTGCCGCAGCTCTCCAGTCCCAGCCTGCCTTTGTTCTGACAGTTGCATGTTGAGTTCTGAGCTGCTACGTAGTAAAACCGTGCTTCGTGAAATCAGCCGAGCGATTCAACCAGACGAACAGATGCGTTTCCCAAAACCGAAAATACCCGGGACGCCTCGGAAGATGGTGTGCAGGCGCTGACTTAGAACGAGAAACCTTTACGTCCGTGTGCCTAGTATGCCATGTTCTAACGCCGCTTTGCTTTTTTTTTTTTTTGCCTAATCAGAATCTGGTGCAACCGTGCTTCTCTTTATTCTTTTGTTAGAATGTAGAGTGTCAGTGAGAACCGCAGCTACTACAGCGAATGTACACCGATCAGCCTTAACACTAAAACCACCTGCCTAATATTGCCAAGTATCTGACCCGCCAAGACGTCAGCAGGAGATCCTCCATGCTTGATGCCTCATCGGATTGAGGTCTGGAAAATTTGGATGCCAGGGCAACACTTGAACTGTTTGACGTGTTCCTGAACGGGTCTTATTTAATGTAAGTACCATTGCCATGAAGGGGTGCACTTGGCCTGCAGCAGTGTTTAGGTGGGTGATGTGTCTCAAAGTAACATCCATATGAATTCCAGGACCCAAGGTGTCCCAGCAGACCATCCCCCTCTGTTGTCAGTGGTTTAAGCGTTAGGGGCTGATCAGTGTATGCGCAGTGTATACACACAATAAACATTGTGTACTTCAGTCTTGTGAGAGATCGTGTTGCTTGTGTTGTGTTGTTTTTTTGGAATACAGTGCGTACCTATTGATGGTGTGGATACGCTGACCTGACCAAAACTAGATTATTACTATTACTGTTTTCGAGCAATTCAGGTTTCAGTCCTGGCCAGGCCTTCCCCTGTGAACTCTGAGATAGGGTCCAGATCCCTGCCTTCTGACCCAATATGATTAAAATGTAAAAAACTAACTAAATAAAACCATACGAATAGCTGTAACCGAGTGTAAATAAGTGACACCCTGTCCAGACATCTCTATAGTATCCTAGTGCAAGTGTGTATGTGTGTGTTTACATTCAGCACACGCCATTATCCAGAGCGTCTTACAACTTCTACAGTCCAAGCAATTGTGGGTTAGGGTCCAACAGAGGTGGGACTTGAACCTTGTGGTCCAGTCTCGCCCTGCAATGGACGGTGCCAGTCCAGTCCCACCTTCGCACTCTACTGCCAAATAGTCCCCAGCTCCCCATAACCCCTGAACCGGATTAAGCAGATACATACAAGGAATGAACGTATATTATTTCCAAAAGTGTTGGAAACTTTACTCACCATATCATCCAGAGATGGAGCCAATGGCATAGCCGTCCACAGATGGGAGTCCTTGAGAGCAATCTGGGTGCTTCTGGGTGGAAGAGATGCTCCTTGTTTTTTATCTATCAAAGCAGCACTAGGTAATGGGTGAAAGGGTGCAGTGGCATCATATGGACACTCCCAAGTGCAACAACATAGAACGTTCATTCTTGTGAAGCACCGAAAACGAGTACCGAGCAAATTTTTACCATAAGGAATAATGTACATTGGATGAATCCGTTCCAGACCCCCAGAAACTCCACCCTGTATAAGGCTTTATATGCATTAATGGAGTTGTATAATTGTTCTAGTCATGCGTTGAGAACCGAATTCGATTAATTCCGAGGGGGTCGAGACACAGCTAATGGCCACAGCCTGGCCCCCCACTTCAAATGGTCTAGAACCACCAAGTGTGTCCGACCTTGTAAAGTGTGGGGTGGAGTTAACCAAGAGATGATCATCGTGGTACCATTACTGATGTCTACATCATTCAGTAGTCGTCCCAAAACTAAAACTGAGCAGTTATAGGTTACAGGTCCTGCTCAAGGGCCCAACAGTGGTGGCTTCTCAGAGCCAGGATTTAAACTTTCGGATGAGCAGTCCAGAGCCTTGAGCTCCTTCGTATCGTGGACCATTGTATGTCATAAGTACCATTCCATAATGGGACTGTTGGGTGTTTACTGGGTCATTCCCATTTCAGCCATGATTAAATGCATCTGAAAAATGCCTGCATCCGATTGTTCAATCCATTATCTCACGCAGCTTCCTGCGTAGGCCATGGTGTTGCATCGCTCCATGTAATTGACGAGCTGATTTAGCAAGCCATTATGGAACTCATTATAGCCGACAATGATGATGTGCTGAGGGCGATTCAAATGCAGCAGACATGCTTTGGAGAAAGTCTGATAGTGCCAGATCACTGTTACATGTTCTTCACCTTCACAATGTTGGCTGTCAACAGATTAAACAGAGTGCTGCACTCTTCCACTCTTGTACACTAGCCAATCAAGGCGTCGCCCCAAATTAGAGTCCCAGCAATACAACCAGGCCAGGTCAGTTGTCACACAGGGCACACTCGCCTGATTATGCCACGGTGGATACGCATCCAGGAGAAGCGTACGTCTTTAGAACGTGTTCTGTTCTGTAGATCTTCCCAGGTGGGCAACTGGCTTGTAGGATTTTTCTCTGACCTTAAGTGAAGCTCATCCCACAAGAGTTCAGTGCAGATCTACTCATCTCCAGTCACCCACGTTCCAGTTTTTGTTTATTAAAAAACAGGTTTATGTTTCTGAAACTAGTTGTGCACCTGGAGCTTCCTCTTCTATCTTGGTTACATCCGGTTTGCTTCCCTCAGGACAGAAGAATCAGTCTTCGTTCATCTTCAGTTTCTTGGAAATCCGATACATGGAATGTCATTCATTTCCTTGAACAACAAAGACCACCACAACTTCCATCATAATCCAAGCTGGTTTGTGTTGGTCTAGTTCTGGTTATACTGGAAAACTGGCAAGGTCTTGATTGTTATTCAGCATATGAACATACCTGCTCTCCAAAACACATCCCAAACTGGCAAATGCTAGGATTTGGGGTGTTTTTGGCAGGGATCGAGTAATCTATCAATAGACTGGTGTGTTTTTGAGGAACCTGGTACATTTTGGCAATGGTGGTAAGAACCAGCTGCTGGAAATGGCAGGGCTCAAATCCTAGATCTTTTGGAATCCTGTACTGGACTGGTGACCTCTCCAGGATGTACCCCTGCTTGCACACATTGATGGCCATTTTGGACCCTGAATGTTACCAAGCTCACAACCCGAGGAAATGCTGTTTCCTTAATTAAACAGAACAACAGACGTTTCAGAGGTTCTTGGGTGGCACAGTAGCCTAGACCAAAACCACAGTGACCTGGGTTCAAGTCCTGACGGTGCTTTCCAGCCAGGTTGGACATCGCATGAGGGAGAGGAGTCTGGTCGGAAGATCATTCCCTCTACAGTGGACTGGGGTTCCGGGTGTGTTGTCTAGGGATGGGCACCAGAGCCTCCTCGAAATCCTGACCAGGAAAAAGTTAATCCATGAAAAAAGTTTGAACATCTGCATTAACAAGACATAGGCCGAGCATTTCCATAGTCACTTACTACTTTAGATACTTTGCACAGCGTTTTTTTTAAACAATAATATTAAATAAAACACAGCATGAAAACATTCAGTGCAGTACAGTACTGTATAATTCAGTAATTCTTTGTATCTTTTATAAAACTTGAAACACTCAATGAAAATGAAAACGAAAGGAACATTACCAGGTTGTTTTCTGCCTTCAAGACTGCGATTCTCTTTTCTGTCAGCAGGTGTCACATGGGGGCACTAACTTTCTGTCATTCAGATGTGAATAAGAGGTATATAAGACTGATTTTTATTTCTGAATATTGATCGGATAGATGTCAAACTCCACATACCTGTATTTGGACTGGGGCACAAAATGGCGCTTTGATGTCGTATAATAAATTCTGTACGAGTCACTTCAAGTCGTGGCAGCAATTCTAAAGTCTTCCTTATTCAGTGAGCATGAGCACCGTAAGGTAACTGACAAACACCTGATGAATAATAGTGTTTATTAAAACAAGCACCATTCGGAATAAAACAAATTCATCATATCCTCACGCCGAGGAGGCACAAAACTTTACCCTCATGCAAAGTTCACTGCAAAATGTACAGGTATCTTTATTGCAGAGAAGATCCAATCCTTTAAATATGAATGTTCTTAACTCTCTGTATAATCCTTTTTTTTTGTCTTATTGCACCCTAACCCTCCGTTATATCTCCTTAAATGAATTTATTGGTATATTGTAAAGAATTCTTTGCTCCCTGGTTGTTGTGCCTTTGTCACGTTTTAGTTACGATTGGTTTTTTCTTGCTCATCCTTTTTTTAAGCCATTATATGCACAGCAGAGTCCGTTGGTAAAACCACACTCCCTTACAAAACGAAAGAGTAAAAACCATAGTGGTATAAAACGACACCAGAGAGGGAACGAAATCAAAATGCGGTTGGGTGTCAGATCACGAGAGGACAGTTCTTCTTCTTTTCTGTTTTTTTTTTTCTTATGGACCATGGAATTCCAGTGTTTTGTCCTGTCCAGGCTTCTCGTGTCTGACAAATGTGTTTTCACCAAAAACCCGAGCGAGACGTTCTCTTACGAGTCACGACGCAGCCGGCGCTCTGAACAGTTCGCCAACGAGTCCTTCCCGGCCGCTGACTCTCACTCGGTCCGGTCCGCTCATGGGCGAGCGCACCGACGTCCTCATACGGTCGTGACGCGCATGACGACCTCGCGGTTGGAGGCGGAGCCCAGGCGCGCGTCGCTGGGCCTGATCTGGCTCAGGATGTGCAGGATGGTATAGCCGCAGTGGTGGTTGAGTATAGTCCTGAGCCTCCGCACTCGCTGGCTCCCCCTGCCGCCGCCGATGCCCAGGCCATGGGGATTGGAGCGTGAGCCACGTGCCGCGCTCTTACCGCCCGAGCTAATCGGCTCCCCCAAGTCCTTGGCCTTTTCATAGTTCAATACTTTCCACTGCTGATTGACAGCCTGCCAGCGCTTAAAGATCCGGTAGACCGAAGAACCCTCGTGGATGATGAGGCCTGCGGGAAAATATGGATTACCAATGACACGTACACAAGCCAGGGTGCAGGAGTTCAGCATTTAAAAAGATTCGCCTAGACAGATTGCAGACATTAAACATATTAGTGTATGCTTTATTCCTAACAAAATAGCCTTATAAGGCCTTCTACGGCTTCACACCAATGTCAGATATAATGACAGATAGACAGATACATAGATAGACAGACGGACCAATTTAGAGGTTGGCAGACAGACATATACAGAGGTAGACAGACACAGATTCAGAGACGGACAGACAGACATAGAAAACAGAAGGATATTGAGATTGATAGACAGAGACAAACAGAGATATAGAGATACACAGACAGACAGGCAGGCTTGGAGATAGACAGGCAGATATAAAGACAGACAGACAGAGAGATGGATAGACAGACAGACAGGCTTGGAGATAGACAGGCAGATATAAAGACAGACAGACAGAGAGATGGATAGACAGACAGAGATAGACAAGCAGATAGACAGACAGGCATAGAGATAGACAGACAGAGATAGATAGACAGACATAAAAAACAGACATGTAAACAGACAGATTGATATAGAGATAGACAGACAGGCATAGAGATAGACAAACAGATATAGACAGACAGGTAGACAGACACAGACAGGCATAGAGATAGACAGACATAGAAAACAGAAGGATATAGAGATTGATAGACAGAGATGTAGAGGTACATAGACAGACAGGCTTGGAGATAGACAGGCAGATATATAGACAGACAGACGGAGTTAGTTAGGCAGATATACAGACAGACAGGTATGGACAGACAGAGATAGACACGGATAGACAGGCATAGAGTTAGACATAGAGATAGACAGGCAGATATACAGACAGACAGACAGACTTGGAGTTAGTTAGGCAGATATACAGACAGACAGGTATGGACAGAGAGATAGACACGGATAGACAAAGACAGGCACAGAGTTAGACATAGAGATAGACAGGCAGATATACAGACAGACAGACAGGCTTGGAGATAGACAGGCAGATATATAGACAGACAGACAGAGTTAGTTAGGCAGATATACAGACAGACAGGTATGGACAGACAGATAGACACGGATAGACAGGCATAGAGTTAGACATAGAGATAGACAGGCAGATATACAGACAGACAGACAGACTTGGAGTTAGTTAGGCAGATATACAGACAGACAGGTATGGACAGACAGAGATAGACACGGATAGACAGAGACAGGCACAGAGTTAGATAGACATATAGGTAAACAGACAGATCAATATAGAGATAGGCAGGCATAGAGATAGACAGACAGAGATGGATAGGTAAACAGACAGATCGATATAGAGATAGAAAGACAGACAGGCGTAGAGATAGAGATTGACAGGCAGGCATAGATATAGACAGACAGATATAGACAGACAGGTAGACAGACACAGACAGGCATAGAGGTAGACAGACATAGAAAACAGAAGGATATAGAGATTGATAGACAGAGATGTAGAGGTACATAGACAGACAGGCTTGGAGATAGACAGGCAGATATATAGACAGACAGACAGACAGACAGGTATGGACAGACAGAGATAGACACGGATAGACAGAGACAGGCATAGAGTTAGACAGAGATAGACAGGCAGATAGGTATGGGCAGACAGAGATAGACAGAGACAGGCAAAGAGTTAGATAGACATAGAGGTAAACAGACAGATCGATATAGAGACAGACAGACATAGATATAGACATAGACAGGCATAGAGATAGACAGACAGAGATGGATAGGTAAACAGACAGTTCGATATAGAGATAGAAAGACAGACAGGCGTAGAGATAGAGATTGACAGGCAGGCATAGATATAGACAGACAGATATAGAGACAGACACATAATACAGAGAGAGAGGAGCAGACAAAAAGAAACAAATAGGAAACAGTCAAACTGAGGGCTAGACATGCAGACAGACAGACACCAAGCTACAGACAGCTACAGCAGCAGTCAGACAGACAGACAAAGCTATATACAGATAAGTAGAGACAAACAAGCCTATAAATGGATACACAGACAGACAGACAAACAAACCAAAACATAGCCAGGCAGACAGAAAAATAAATAGGCAGATACACAGACAGACACAGAAAGATGCAGACAAAGACAGACAGGTGATAAACAGATAAAGTCAGCTCCAGAACTGATGGCAGCACTTGAAGGCAGATAAAAAGATGATGAAGTGTGTTTAATTTGTCTCATACTAAGAATTTAAGAAAAAAAATACGAACCTTTAACTCATGTAAATATATACTTTAATTTTTTTTTTTTTTTTTTTTTTAAATATAGTCACACGTGAGACACCAGCATCATGGATGTGGGTACTTTGTTATGAAAAAAAATGTTAAGGCTTCCAATGGTCAAGTGAAGGTATAGAGTCGATTTTATGCATTTTAACTGCAAAACCTCAACCAAACCGAAGCTACACAACAACAAGATGAACTAATGTGTTCGTTATTCATACTGGGTGACAGCAGAGGTTCATATTTCCAGCGCTTTATCTGAGCTGATTCATACACCATTTACTGCGGTCTACTCTAGATTCTCTTAATTTATGTCACCCCAAGTACATCATCATAGAATGTATGGTAATGATTGCAGTGTGAGTCATAATACCTTGTGTTTCACCTGAAGCAAATACCCAAAATGTTCATCTGTGAAATGTAAATGGCTAATTCCTACCCCTGTTAAGGCACAAGTAAAGGTCAGGCATTGGGGTGCACTGTGTTTAATTATCCTGATCGGAGGGAGATCACTGGGTTGGAAGAGAAAAGCGCCTGCAAGAAAGCTGACAAGAAATCCATAACATGATGGATTAAAAATACAGGTGTACTTTATCAGCGCTTCTCCGCTACTCGGCTGATAATATAATTTCACCCATTACGCACTAAAGCCGCTGTGTGTGGACCTTACAGCCGTAGCACATAAAGAACTCCAGCAGTGCGTCTCATAATTGGATAATTGGCTGTGAGCCTAATATAACACGTCTGTGAATGCAAAACGTATTTAGTCCCTTTAATGTGAGGTGTTTCGATGATTTTATCCACTTCTCTCTAAGTTTAACACTCAGTAGCCGCTCACCTATGCACACAATGTCCATGAAACCATACATGCCGTAGCAGATCTGGAAGAGCAGGTCCTGACGCTGCCACTTAGCCGACGGGCTGAGCGAAGACCACACCAGCCACGAGATGCTGGCGATGAGGAACAGCGAGCCGAGGATGATGGCGGCGATCTGCACCTTCTCAATCACAGTCAGAGAGATGGCCTGCCACTGAAACCCAAACAGCACGGAAAGATCAGCGCAATACAGACCTCCAAACATTTACATTTACATTTACAGCATTTAGCAGACACTCTAATCCAGAGCGACTTACAATTGGTACAATCTTACAATCCAAGCAGTTGTGGGCTTGCTCAATGACCCAACTGTGGCAGCTTGGCAGAGGTGGTGGGATTTGAACCCTGGACCTTCTGGTCCATAGTCCAGTACCTTAGCTGCTAGGCTACCACAGTCCCAGTTACAAACACAGGTCACCACCTGGATTTAACTAAGCAGATAGTTCAATAGTTACAAAAGAGCCTCCCATCGGATAATGACTGCGTTGGTGATCATGTTTCAGCTGGCAACAAGTTCTTTAACCCTAACTGATGCAGTGAGGAGCTTCTCATTTGTTAAACAGCCATGTCCAAAGACATCCTGTGGTCATGGAAAAGATGTTCATCTGTTTCAGAGGGGTCAGATTGTGAAAGAGTGGTTCAGGGAGCATGAGCCACCATTTTCATGCATGGATTGGCCACCACAGGGTCCAGACCTGAACCCCATTGGGAATCTTTGGGATGTGCTGGAGAAGACTTTGCATCAATCATCAATACAAGAAAAAATGAATTCAGAAATAATTGTTGTGACATTGCAGAAGCTTGTGGAGATGATGCCACAGCGAATGCGTGCCATAACCAAAGCTAAAGGTGGCCTGACACATTTGCTTTAACATACTGGGATGTAGCTTCTCACCATGTGGTCATGGGTTTTATCATATTATCAGTAGACCTGTTTGTATCACTATTATAATACAATTAAATGAATGAAATTGAACATCTTCACCCAATCTGTATCTGCATGATTTTAACCATTTGTGCTGCGGCCACATAACTGGCTGGACGATTGCACAGGTGCCCAGATGTTCGTTAAATATATACATATGGGTGCAAGACTAATCGGCGTCTAGCTAGCTATGGAAGCGCAGAACTTCCTTTCCTCTGAGTCCGGCCGGTATCGTTCTCGTACCTGCAGTGGGTTCTTGGTGCTGATGGCCAGCACTTGATATTTAAAGTAGCAGAGCTCACAGCTCCAGGAGCCTCTCTCACTGATCCAGCGGATGAGACACGGCTGATGGGTGCAACGCACCGAGCCATCACAGCGACACGGACTCAGCAGCTCCCCCTGATGGACACAGAGCATCAACATGAGAACAAACTGGTCAATATGGTATGAGACATTATGTGAAGAAATACATGACGACACAAATGACATCATCTAAAAAAGATCATGGATCAGTTCCGAGCACATATATATAAATACTGTTCTTGATTGACTAGGAGTGACTCACGGGACTCTGACGGGGATGCCGGGCACAGGCTGGCACACAAGTATGTTGTATTTAAGTTTGTTCCCTTGCAGAGGCTTAAGAAAATCAACCAAACTCCATTATTCTTTAATCACAAACATTGTATCCTGTTCTAACTACCATACTGAATAAAAACAACCTGTAGTACTGTGCAAAAGTCTTAGGCCGCCATTAGATTATATATGCCGTTGTTATTTAATATCCATTTCTCAGTCTCTATTAGAATACAATCCGAAAATACAGGAAAAACAGACAAACAGCTTGTATAGGCTACAGTGGGAAATATTTAGTGTGACCTCCCCTTACACTTGAGCAACAGCATCTGGGAGCTTCATCGGGACGCCAAATTGACCCTTTTACAGTCTGAAGGAACTTGATCAGGAAAGGTTTTTGGAAGAGTAGCAGCCAATAAAACACTGTGGTGTAAAGGCTAAGATGTGCTAAAGCTCACAAAGACTGGGATGAAGATCAGTGGAAAAGAGGATCATGGAGTGACAAATCCGTGTTTGAGATTTTCGGGTCCGGTTGTCGACAATATGTTAAATATGGTCATTATACCATCTAAAATCTAATGGTGGCCTAAGACTTTTGCACAGTACTGTACAACTCACATGTTATCACATGTAGTCGGTTTCTTAAAATGCCTCTGTTTATATTTAGACCAGAGCTTAACACATCTGTTCCACTCGGACCTGAAAGGAAGCCATCATCAACTAGCAGTATCTACCACAGAGGCATCTGCTATCTGATAATAATGCCCGAGTCCCTTCTGATATATAAGTGCCCTCCAGCAGGCAGGAAATAATGGGTTCACGGTGCACTCTATATTCCAAACGGAGCCATTTGGGATGGATCCAATCGCTCATTTGACAGGGAGGGCATGCCGTTGGATCGCTGTGCCTTATTGCAATGCAATGTATTGACCCAGGATCTACCAAAGGCTCATTATAGCTGCATGATAGCAAGGCAGCTCAAAATAGCTTCTCCAGCCCGTGTACTGTACTATGGGTGCTGCTCAGAGCTGAGTTTCATGAGCATAATGAGCAGTTAATACTGTTCACATCACTATTAGACCTACTGTCTTGAATTTTGTCATATCTACATGCCAACTATTTCCCCATGGAAGTCTTGTTAAGTGTAAAATGCCACATTTAAAAAAACATTTTTTAAATAACTGGTGTTTCATATTAAAATCTTTATACAGTGGTACCTCAGTGCTCTTAGTTCTAGAAGTTACATTCTGTGCCCAAAAGCTAGAGCTAATGTGTGACTGACAGCAGAAAAAGCCACTGCTCTCCAAAAAGAACATTTCTGCTGGTCTGCAGTTTGCTAAAGATCACGTGGACGAGCCAGAAGGCTATTGGAAGAATGTTTTGTGGACGGATGAGAACAGAATAGAACTTTTTGGTTTAAAAGAAAAGCGTTATGTTTGGAGAAAGGAAAACACTGCATTCCAGCAGAAGAACCTTATCCCATCTGTGAAACATGGTGGTGGTAGTATCATGATTTGGGCCTGTTTTGCTGCATCTGGGCAGGACGGCTTGCCATCATTGATGGAAGAATAAATTCTGAATCATATCAGACAATTCTAAAGGAAATATCAGGACATCTGTCCATGAACTGAATCTTGCAGCAAGACAACGACCCTAAGCACACAAGCCGTTCTACCAAAGAAGGGTTACAGAAGAATAAAGTTCATGTTTTGGAATGGCCAAGTCAAAGTCCTGACCTTAATCCAATAGAAATGTTGTGGAAGGACCTGAAGCGAGCAGCTAATGTGAGGAAACCCACCAACATCCCAGAGCTGAAGCTGTTCTGTACGGAGGAATGGGCTAAAATATTGGATCATTTTCCTCAATCAATAAATGACCAAGTATAATATTTTTGTCTCATTTGTGTAACTGGGTTCTCTTTATCTACTTTTAGGACTTGTGTGAAAATCTGATGATGTTTCAGGTCATATTTATGCAGAAATATAGAAAATTCTAAAAGGTTCACAAACGTTCAAGCACCACTGTATTTGTTTTATGTGTGTTCTGTTTTCTTGTACAGAACCTTGGTGGACATGCGTTGTCTTAAAAAGGCGCTCTGTAGAGATGACTTGACTTGACATCATTTTTTAAAGGATAACATGATTATATAAGTCCAGCAGAGATGACCATAATAAATCCGGATGCCTTCTGAGATTTAAAGCACCGTCCTACATTTCACCTCTCTTGGGAAGCCCTGGCTTTTTGGAGGAAATCAGTAGACGCAGGCCAGGTTAAGTAAGTAAGTGGACTTGCATAAATGAGACATTACTCATGCAAGCGCTCATTCCGAGTCTGAGATCGATGCATGATCCCAGCATGGTAGCCCCACTCGACTGTAGCCGCAGGGCTGCGTCCGCTTGCAGGGAGTGGAGTGATGTGAAGAGAGTGCAGGTTAATAAGCGGTGAGCTAGCCCATCTTCCACTCCCCACCCAGCCAGCCAATCAATACAGGTCTGAAGCACCTGCAGAGAGACAGTGCAACTGGCCATCCAGCACTCAGTCACTCCCAGCTTCGCTTCTCAAATAAATGTTACACCAGAGTGAGGATTGTTTCACTTGGGTTCGAGGTGACTCTAGTCCTATTTTATGCAGTACTGTGCATATGTGTATGTAGACTCAAGGCCAACTTAGGGATGCCAGTCAATCTAGTGCATATCCCGGATAACCCACCCACAACCAGGACCATGATAAGCCAAGTTAGAGTCCATCGTAGGCGCTGGCAAGTGGCCACTGTTGTAATCCTGAATGATTGCAACCCAGATACTGGTGGCATTTCTGGCATCAAACCCACCCACGTACAAAAAAGGCAAAGCCCATGAGCGCTTTGAGAGAAAACATAATATAAAATGAATATACTGAGACAAAGGAAGCGAAAGAGATGCAGTAGTTTGAATCGACTCTGATCACAAACCAAAGAGAAGACATATGGAAGGACAGCAAACAAAATTTCGCACACAGGCACACGAGAGAGAAAGCAATTTGTGGCCAATAATTGCATTGATCTGTTAACTGTGCGGCGCTGCTGAACCCCGACGCACGAGGGAATACGAAGTGTGATGCGAATGCGAAACACCCAAACAAATCGCCACAGACTTTTTGGCCCAAAGGCCAGATTCCTCTTTAAAAATAGCTAGAAAAGAAAAGTCATACTAGGATAAATCGCGCCTGCTCGCGCTCCGTCGTCGGTAGCTTTATTCTAAGAGCTTAAGAGAGGTTTAAAGGTTGCTGCTCCCAGTGGTGATGCAGCCTCCTCATCAGTTAACCCACAGCCTCTCTGCTATTCACCAAATTTTAACAGTCGCTTGTTTACAAGTGCACTGAATCATCCACTCCTGTTCTATTTGCTCTGCGTTCTCACACTTCCTGTGTGACTGGGTTGTACTCGAGCACTGAGGTCAGATTTTATTTTACAAATGGAGTGAGTAACCGCTGCCAAATACCAGAGAAAATAGCCTACACAGTCCTCAATAACACAAAAAGCAACACTGTGTACATGTGCAGCTCGTCTTTCAGGACATCCAGGGATCCGATCTCAACTCAAAGGTTTGGCAGCTCAGGGCCAAAAACGTAACGGAAATGTGGGCACCTTTCCAAATGATCTACTTTGGTAATGTCTCACATATAAAAATGAGCAGGAGTGTGTTTACATGCACTTAATTATCTGATTGTAGTCGGATTTCTGCAGTTATCTGATTATTCAAGTGGTCATGTAAACAGTATACTGCGATTAAGAAATCCAATAAAGAAAGAGAGCTTGATTTTATTTCAGTAATCTGATTTCTCTTGGCATGTGCTCAGAGCAGCAAGCGGGAAAAAAACCGCAAGGTTGCCAGGTCCTCTTTTTCTAAGAGAGTTGATTTCTTTCGGGCTTATTTGCGTGGACCAGGTGGAGGATTCTCGCGTGGGATCTGGCAACCCTGGAATGAGACGCAGCAGCCGCTAAATGGCGGTCGACCGCTTTGTGGAGACTCAAACGCAATATATACTCCAGAAAATGAGGAATTTGATTATTTAATATTAAAAATTGATTGGATTACATGTATTATCTTTGGAATATCGCACCATTAAGTGCTTTATTTTTGGGGGCAAAAGCAATTCAAACCATACAAGCCATGTTTGATGTCATACACAACAAATGACCAAAAAAAGCCCTATCGACCGTGTCAGTTGTTCCACAGACAGCACAACTGAACCTAATAGTATCAAACTACAGCACTAAAATTAGTACCAGCAGTATTGGTACTATTCCTTCACACTAGATAATAGGCTACACAAAATTATTTAGCTAGCTGTGTAAAAACAATCTGATGTACAGCAGGAGAAATAATACAACAAGGCTAACTGGAGCCAGCATTAAATCTTGCTAATGGATAATTAGCCTACGTGGATATCAACAAATTTCATTTCAGTATTGACTGACATCAGCGCTTAGTCAGCTTTATAATAATTATCCAATGTTTCAGCATTCGGCTAACAAGGCCGGATCGCTAACAGCTAAATAGCTTCGCTTGCACCGCTAACAGAAAGACACAAAGGCCTTCCCGCTTGTCTTCTTCCTCCCAAAGAAACATTTCTAAATATCTAAAAAAATACTTAATCATGCTTTTAAGGTCCGTTTTGATGAAGACCAGCATCCTGTTTAACTCAAGACATCAAATCATATCAGTGTTATTTTCCCTCAGGTCATCTTCTACAGACCTTGACACATATGACACTTGGCTAATGAGGATTGATATCCTGTCCCGCTCTGTTCATCCAATAATCACATTTTCCGAGATAACTAGGCACACAGGAGGGACAGGATTTCCTCACCTGTGACTTATCTGGGTAATTTAATAGCAGATCAGCAGAGCTCATCTGTGCAGGACCTGCCATATAAAGTTTTATCAAGGACATCAAAGAAACGGAAATCAGATTTCGAAAATAAGGCCTGCTATTTATGAGGGCTTCTAATTTGACGCCCTGTTTTCTAGGTCTAAAAGAGCTACTTTACAGTATGTACACTATCTAAATGTTCCCCCAGCGGGACAACAGCGGTCCCTTAGGTCCAATTATATACGAGGATATTTCGGACGTACGCTCCATGCGCTGACTAAAGACGTACCCTTGAGGTGAAAAATGAAACATACAGTTCAGTGCCTTAAACGCAGACTGTGTTGGTGTGTAGCAGCAACACCTTTTCAAATATAGCAGTCAAGCTTTACTGCACATCTGTTCTTTCACACTTTGGCTGCAGACCAACATCTATTCACTGTTCTGCCTGTAACCCAAACAGCGCGTGATCCATATGCTAGGTCTATTGAAAAGCACAGACTATGAGGCTGCATGGCAATAAGGACAGAGCAAGCTACCTAATAGAGCTAGAACAGCATCTAAGTCCAGCTCTTAGGAGTTAAAGGTTTACTGTGGAGCTGAATTCAATCCAACGTGGTGTCGTGTTTGCAAATTTAAAGTTACACAAACTAAAAGGTAGCCTTTCTTATGACCTCACTTGTTTAAAATCGAATAAAATCACTCTCTGTTGTTAGAATTTCTCTGAATTAGACATAAGCTTGGGTTCATAATTCATTACAACCCAAATTTTTAGAAACTGTTAAAAGAAATTTCACCGCACCACCCGAGTACCTGTTTGTGTGAATACTTCATGACCCGGACCAGAAAAAGTGGGGTTTAAACGGTTATGGCATTGCTATTTTTTAGATATTGTCATTTGAGCGCTCCACAGCTGGATTTCATAAGGCAAAGGCTGCAACAATTCAGAACCGGTCAAAGGCTATTGCTTTTGTCAGTGCCCTGTAGGACCACACTCATATACTGCCTGGCCAAAAAAGGTCACACACTCTAATATTTCGTCTGACCGCCTTTAGCTTTGATTATGGCACGCATTCGCTGTGGCATCGTTTCCACAAACATCTGCAATGTCACAGCATTTATTGTCCAGAGTTGCATTCATTTTTCCGCAAGATCTTGTATTGATGATGGGAGACTTGTTCCACTGCACAAGGTCTTCTCCGGCACATCCCAAAGATTCTCAATGGGGTTCAGGTCTGGACTGTGGTGGACAATCCACGTGTGAAAATGATGGCTCATGCTCCCTGAACCACTTTCACAATTTGGCCTTCTGAAATGAACGTCTCTTTCACCACCACAGGATGTGTCTTTCGACATGGTTGTTTAACAAACGAGAAGCTACTCACTGCATAAGTTGGGGTTAAAGAACTTGTTGCCAGCTGAAACAATCTCCAATGCACTAATTAAGCAGTAATTAACTATTTAACTATTTTCTTAGTTAAATCCAGGGGGTGACCTTTTTTTGTCCAGGCTGTGTATTATTGATTTGTTCTGTTGCAGAATATCTGAGGTTGTGTTTTGGGATGGTAAAAATGAATAAACATTTACTAACAAAAATGAGAAAAAGTAAATATGTATATCCAATACCAGTCAAAGGTTTGGATTTTCGCCTACTGAAAATCATATATGCTCTTTTGCTTGTCAAGATTATGAAAATCACCCCAAAAAGGAAGAGCATGCATTACTTCTGCTGCAACTGACAAGCATGTTAGAGTCATTTCAAGCCTAAGAAATCACCTGTTAACAACACCACAGCTTACAGCTGAAATAAAGGCATCGTGGA
Source organism: Ancistrus triradiatus (assembly GCA_025084515.1). Taxonomy (NCBI): domain Eukaryota; kingdom Metazoa; phylum Chordata; class Actinopteri; order Siluriformes; family Loricariidae; genus Ancistrus; species Ancistrus triradiatus. Next base: position 1,737,583 of record JAJAGP010000001.1, on the reverse strand, counting down.
CCTCTAGCAGCAAACACAGCTCAACATCCAACATCTGATAATAATACAAATAATACATTAGTACTTTGTAATAAAGTTGTAAATATATGATGTTAATATACTGTAAAAATTACACTGTACCAGCAGAAATAAATTAAGTTAAAAATCAATTGTGCCGTTCCCCATAAATATGTATGGTATTTATTGGGGGCATGTGGAGATTTGGAAAGGGCGATGAGTAAATATATACAGTAGAATATAATTTTTCTTCACTCTGCTTTTTATTAGCATTTATCGATATATAAACTGATTCAGAGCAACAATATGACTTATTCAGTAGACAAAAATATGTGACTAAATAAAATAGCAGCTAGACTGGATGGATCTCTGAACATTAGGTGCATTAGGATCATGAAGGATAAGCCAGGAAGAAAGTGAGCCCGTGCCAGAGTTAAGGATCAAATGAGCCTAACCTAATTACTGTAACTCTCCTCATCTGGGTTCCTACGTTTTGGACTACGAGCAAGAAAATGGTCCTGGAAATATCACTGGAACACTAGGTTATGGTTTATGTTGGTCTAGGGTGAACCTGTCAGCTTTCAGATGGTAAATTGCCTAGAAACAGCCAAACCTCGGTGGGAACCCTGTCACCCAGAGCAGTCTGGGATTAAAAGGTTACAGCCAGGTGACCCTGCAGCACAGCACAAAGGCCAGAGTAAATTCATACTTACAGTGCTGAATTAAACATCTGCGGGGTCTGTGTGTCCCCAGCTGGCCAGCGTAGGTGTTAAATCCTCACTGTAGGTGTTAATTCAGGCCAGGGGACTTGGCTGTGCTCCAGCCTCAGCAGACGTGCTCGGGCAGACAGAAACCTCTGACAGGCCACCGTCCTTACATATAAACAAGGCAGCGCATCTTATTTGCACACAAGCCTGTCAGTCCAGACTTTGTCTGACTCACCGAGGCAGAAGCAGAGAAGAAAAACACCCTGAGCTGCCAGAGCCGGTTGTATTATTTCCAAAACACGATTAAAATCGCTGCAAAATATCTCACCGATTACATGGTAATAGTGATGTCACAGAGGCTCACAATATGCAAACGCACCACCCGACCAATCAGCAAACGGCTTCAGGATTCTGACCAACCACAGGCAGTCCAGCTTCGTGTCTCTGTGTGTTCTACCAAAGCATGACACTCGCAAGATCTAGCCGTGCTGGTCAATAGAAGCTGTACCCATGTCACATCACGGGTTCCCCAGTAAGGTTTGTTATGGCTCAGGAATCAAGAGTCAAGTTCAGATAAAATCAGCATCACTACAGATCATCTGGATTTCAAATGCAATCTGAATCCCTGGGGTATTATATAGCACGTTAAAATCTCTACAGAGAGTGATCTATATGATATGGGTCGCCAGATTAAGCAATGAACGCAACCTATCATTTAGCAGACATCCTTTTCCAGAGTGACTTACAACCGATGCAGTCCAAGTAATTGAGGGTTAAGGGTCTTGCTCAAAGGCTAAAACAGTGGCATCTTGGCAGTGCTGAATCATGAACCTTCAACCTTTCGGTCAATGGTCCAGAACCTTAATCACTGCACTAGCACAGTCCCAGCCTTCTAAAAATATACCAATGACAAGCCACACTATTAAAGGTAGAGGTGCATCAGTCGCTTCCCTAAAAACAAATCATTTCTGGTGCCCTCAAGAATTGAAGAACCACATTTACCATAAATGGAACAGACCCAGCCAACTAAAACAGGTGGAACTCTGAAATTTGGAAGGTGGATGGCAATAACGAGGCAGAACACAGACATGGACAAACAGAGGGCACCTGGACTCAGCCCTGACCCATGACGTCACCAACGTCAACATGAACTGTTTACTTCTGCCTGCTGGAAGAGGGTGGCCTTGCCCTTAAGTGAGGGAACGCCTGCGGAAAAAACGCACAATCCACATGGCAGACAAACCTCACCTCGCCAGAGGCAGGATACGAACCAGAGTGACTCAGATGGTGTTCCCAGTGCTGACCCTCTCTGTCTCGTGGTTCATCTAAGGGCGTGGGTCTGTGCTAGTTCAAGAAGACCAAGGGTGTCCCCTCATGACAATTTGATTTCTTTTTTGTTCTATTACTCTGAAGAACCTTATCCTGGCATCTTTGTTATAGACAGTATACAGAAAAACAGGTGCTGCAAAAAGACACCTTGACATCTTTCTATTCGGGTTCTAGTGGCCATTTTCTGTTGGAAGCGTCTGCACAAAACCTTTATGAAGTGGGACAAACTCAAGAACGCTTGAGCACTCTTCAGACTCCAGTCCAAGGGTTAACCATGTACCTTATATTGCATCCACAATGCGTTTCCACCCAACTATCAATGCCTTAATAAGCTTATTTTGGTGCAATCAAAACGGAAAACCCCAATTTTCTGTAGGAGACCAGAACACCACTTTGACACCCTTGCTTTATGCCGATAGCTAACAACTAACCACTTAGGCAAGTTGGTCTTCAGTCAGTCCTAAATCATATCACAGGTTCATCAATGACTTTCAGTATGTTTCACTATTTACCTTATAACTTCATGTTTATGTTTAGACCTAGCCTTATTCTTCAGTGCATGAAGGAGTTGAAAAATAGTATTATTTTTGTAAAATACTGCCGATTGGTCATGAAACGATTCACTTCAAAGCTTCATTGATGGGTTTAAACAGAACACACAGAATATATCAAGCCATCATTTAATGTTATAAAGGGTTCACTTTGGTGTTTTAATGTTTAATAGCACTAGGCAACACAGTTTTAACTTTTTTTTGTCCTACAAGTGCAAACAGGTTGAGCTTATAGCAATTTTGTCACTGAATTTGAATGCGTTTCAGAAGGTCAGTTTTCAATAAGTGTATATTATTTAAATAGAAATAAGGTTGCTATTAAACTAAAATATGTGCAAACACCTCTCAGTATTTTGGAAACCCTGGCAATTCCTAACCGTGAGCTACCGACCTCATAGCAGATGGTAAATTTGCTAATTTGGATCTTTAGCAGAAGCTTTGGATTTTGATCTTATTCCACTTATACCTTCAGGCAGAAGTAGCAATCTGAATCCTGATCTTTGGGTTCTCTCCAGACCATAACTCCCATGGTTTGAGAAGCCTGACATGTGGCACAACAAACATGGGGGACCCATCTCTTATCTTGCTCACCCACTATACAACCAAAGAACGTGTGAAAGGACATTTTTGGGGATTTGAATGTTAACTCATTGCAAACAGAACAAAAAGAATGTGAACTATGCAGTTTCTTGGCATTATAATAGAGGATGTGGTATCAGCACAACACTTAAATACACAAAAGCGTAACTTCAGAATGGACACTACACAGGAGATTTTTACACACTACTGCCACTCAAGAGTGAGCACTCTTTGCATGTCGCAGTCATGTTTCTGCAGGTCCCTGGTAACTCCTTTCTCTAGGCTTGTGCTTTCAAAAAGAAGCTATGGCATCCATGGTCACAAACAATGAAAGCCATTTGTTAAACTTTTTTTTCTCTTTCAAACGCTGTAGAGCGCTAGTACATATGTACGATAGGATAAGCGAGCACACTGAAACAAAATATCAGGCCAAAAAAGCCTACATGAGTAACCCTAGTCTTTGTCTTCTATTACCCGAACAGTAATATGGTCCTGAACCAATTAAAAAACAGAACATTAAATAAAAAATAAGAATAATCCAGGCCAACCTTAGCCACCTCTCATCAGGGGGTTCACTAGTGAGTTAAGACGTCCTGTTCTCAGTCCAGTCTTGTGCAGAACTCTATTGTCTCTAGAGGTTTACTTCACGCAGAAAGTGATGTTTTCTAGGCCAATAAACACAATCACAACAAAAGCACGCCTACCTGCTCGGGCCCCTGGAAGCAGATGCGGCACTGAGGAGTTCTGGCTCCGCTGCTGAGGGACACCGTGTCCGCGTTGGCCTGCATGCGCACATCCCGTTCCTCCAGGGCCGCCGCCGCCGCGCTCCGCCTGGCTCCCACCTCGCTTCCGTAGTACTCCTCGGCATCAGGGTCTGTCTCTCCGGAGCAGCGCGTGAACGCACGCCACCCGCAGCCGCCCATCGCGCCGAGGCCCCGCATGCCTGCGCTCGCGTCCGCGCTGGGCTGCCGAGGACCGGACCGCATGAACACCAGGAGCTTGAGCTCGTTGAAAAACATGCGGATCCGGTTCTTGAACATCTTTCACTACATGTGCGAGGTGTGGGGATGAAGTGAAACGGAACGGAACGGAACGGAACGGACTTGTTGTGCTGTGATTGTTTGTGGGGTGTTTTTGCTTCGCTCGTGTTATGTATCTGAATAACGATTATTATGAAAAGCCCAAGCCTGGTGTAAATAGGTGGTGATGGTGGTGCTGTGGTGGTGGTATCTACTCTTGCCTTGCAGGCCTGTTATTGCAATTAGCCTACAGGGCATGAAGATAAAGCTTCTCCGATTACAGGCGTGCACGATCACAGCAGGCCTCCAGACGCGATCCGATGCCTTCCTCTATTTGCTGTCTGATGGCATGCGCGCACGGATGAGCGATTTTCCGCCCCGACGCGTCCAACGCGCCTTTTAAATGTTTACGTTCAAATTAGAGCAGGCAGCGTGGCCGGCTCGAGCCACAACAACACCCATTCGTGTCCCTAAATACCCCCCTAGTCCTGTGCTTTTACCCCTCCAAACAAGGAGCAACAACAGCTATCCAAAGATCTCTCCCAAAAAAAAAAAGAAAAAAGAAAAAGAAAAAAAAATGGTCATGTCCGCGCGTCTCGATAAACAGCGCGCGCTAGTACGCGACGAAGGAGCTCGATCACGTTTTATTGTTCCTCACCGGACGCTACTTGATCATGACGGATCCCTCCTGGACATTTTCTCCTCACCGATGCCCGCCTTTTGACGCCACCTCCCATCCGGACGCTACAAAAACAAGACACGCCAGAATCTCGCGTCCGCGTCCATGCCTGTGTCCATCACCACCAGCCCCACTCACGACCATTTCCTCGCGACGCTCAAAGCAAGATGGAGCCCACCGAAGGAAAACATGAAGCCTCACCACGAGCCTCTTGCCAAGGGCCGCGCGCTCTGATGGCTGCTGCTTCCACGTCCGGGAGTCGCTCCTAAACTGCTAGAGGAGGAAGAAGATGATGATGATGGTGATGATGAAGATGATGGCAGCCTGCTGCTCCCTCGCGCTGCCGGAATCAGTCAGGGCTCGAGGACACAGCGTGCTGCCAAAGCAGATGATTCATTTACACACTTTTTTTTTTTCAGTCCCGCTGTGGGAATGGCAGAGACTTTGCGCCCATTTCGGTGCGGCTTTTCTGACAGGCGCCGCTGTCCGAGGTGCTGAGCTCTCACTGTGACGTGGCGCCTACGTCATAACGAGACGCGCCAAACCGAATTGTGAACTCACAGGGTGCTCAGGGTACACACTGTGCACTCTGGACAGTACAATCGAGTCTATATTGCTCACTTTTCAATGAAAGTGGGCATATTACGTAAACTCGCCGGAGATTTGGAGAACCTACCAACTCAAAGTGTGAAACTGGGCAACCCAGTCTTTTTTTGTGGTTCGACCAAGTCAGAATATATGGGATTCAACAGGCTGCTCAGATTTGTCTCAGTTTCATACATCACTGACTGACTGATTAGAATAATCCCGCCCACCACCGGATTAACTCCACCCACAGCTTGAAACTGTGCAGGTCAAAATTAAGCTGTTTGTTACGGCAATCATTTTAAACTTTAAATTAGCTATGGCTTGTCGACATTCTACACAAATCTAAATGCAATAGATCTAAAATGCATACTTTTAAATGCATACAATTGAGCAACAATAATAAATGTTGGCATTTTCATACCTGCTTCATCAAATTCAGGGTCATGGGGAGCCAGGGTAACTGGTGGCACAGTTCCTCCTTCAGACACGGAATCTGAAAACTCCCACACATGGTGTAAGGCAGCTGCAGTGCAAAGACCTTATCCATCTTATTAAAAGGCCTAACGGAGTCTGTTCTTTTGTAGCCATTGTCATAAAGCAGAAAGAAGTGTGTTCAGTTCCATAATAAAAACTTCTATCTAACAAACTTATTGGTGTGAGCTATTGAAATAAAAACAAATGCCATGCTCTTTTTTTCCCCCAGAGGACAGATTATACATTAAATTATGGCGTGTCTTTATTTCATATGAACAGTTTAACGTGGGTGGTGTAATTGATAACACGACTAGAGCCATTTACCACCAGCGTGTACCTCTGAAAGAAGATATCTGTAGTCCAGCTCATTCTGTTAGTCATTTTTTGCATACAACTTTAAATAAAAGGTCTTTAAGAACAACGTTACCGGTAAATATGAGGCCTTATGTTCACATTTATTTTGATCTTGATGATGTGTAGTTCAAATCCTACATCCACCAGAAAGCCACTGCAGCATAGACTTGAGAAAGGCAGAACTTCTACCGGAGGAACATGATTATGGTATTGGTGAACATATGGAATAGTTGTAGTTTGTGCTTGAGACCAGGGAAGCCAGTTTGGGGATCTTCTCCCAGCACTGTGTGGCATTCCATTCGGGATCAGGCTTAGACCTGCACCACGTTCTAGAGGGATGATGCCACCATCTGTGGCCGTGAGCCCATGAGGTTCTATGGTTTATCAATGCCTTGGTAAGTGGAATTAGGGCATTTTTGGAGGTCCAAACCTTTGCACAGTACTGTCCGAGATCAGATTGTTGTTTTGCCAATCGTATAATGACCATATACAAAAAGGTCACCACCCGGATTTAACTAAGCAAATAGTTATATAATTAAAAAAAGAGCCTCCCATCGGATAATTGCTGCATTGGTGATTGTTTCAGCTGGCAACACGTTCTTTAACCCTAGCTGATGCAGTGAGGAGCTTCTCATTTGTTAAACAACCATGTCCAAAGACATCCTGTGGTGGTGGAAAAGATGTTCATCTGGTTCAGAAGGGTCAGATTGTGAAAGAGTGGTTCAGGGAGCATGAGCCATCATTTTCACACATGGATTGACCACCACAGAGTCCAGACCTGAACCCCGTTGAAATCTCCCATCATCACTGATATCACTTATTGATGATGAGAGATTTGTTCCACTGCACAAAGTCTTCTCCAGCACATCCCAAAGATTCCCAATGGGGTTCAGGTCTGGACTCTGTGGTGGCCAATCCATGTGTGAACATGATGGCTCATGCTCCCTGAACCACTCTTTCAAAATTTGACCCTTCTGAAACAGATGAACATCTTTCCTACGACCACAGAATGTGTCTTTCGACATGGTTGTTTAACAAATGAGAAGCTACTCACTGCATCAGTTAGGGTTAAAAAACTTGTTGCCAGCTGAAACATGATCACCAATGCAGTAATTATCCGATGGGAGGCTCTTTTTTAAACCATTGAACTATTTGCTTAGTTAAATCCAGGTGGTGACCTTTTCTTGGCCGGGCAGTGTATAATTATTTCTCCGTCTTTTAATTAGAAATACAACCAGAAAATGCAGGAAATTTGTATGCAGTATTAAAAACTGAAGGAAAAAAACAGGCCACAGTTGCAAGTATTTAGATCAGTTAGACCTGCACCGCATTCTCCAGGGATACGTCCTGTGACACTCATCATAATAATAATGATGGATAAAAATACTGCAGACACAATAATGTTACCACTAGCAATAACCATGGTGGCCATTCAAACCATTGGCTACAACCATGACTGTACACCATGGAAACCCAAACTAGTTCAACCAGTTCATCAGCTCTGGCCGGTGACTAATTCATCACTATCAAATAGTGGGACATTAGCTGTTCTATAGTACTTTGTTTCCGACCCCCAGACTGCTCTGCCTTTATTTGCACAAACAACACTGGTCAGTCTGATTGCTTGCACTACTATTGACCGGCGCCAGCTGGAGAAATGGCTCTTCCCGTTTGTTTGACTCGCTCTGCAGAATCTCAATCAGCCGTGTGCTTTGCATCCTCATCTCGCTCCGTCAGCAGGCGCAGTCACCACGGAGGCCAAAGACCAAGCCTGCAAAGTTATCGTAGTGCGCTAACAAGATAGCGCTGCTGTAAGAGTCTTCAGTCCTCTGGAAGGCTTTCTAAACGATAATGGAACATGACTGTAGGGAGTCTCATTAGTGAGCTCAGGTGCAGACGTAAAGGTTTGCAGTTAGAAGTTTTATTTCCTTCCAGTGGTGTTGGATGGGGTTAGAGTGCAGGCCAGTCAAGTTCATTAACACCAAACTTAGAAAACCATATCTCCAGGCTTTCACTTAGTGCTGAAACAGGAATTGGGAACCACTGTTCTGAACAATTAAACTTACATTTTGTCATTTAGCAGATGCACCTTTCCAGAGCGACTTGCAACTTATACAGTCTTACACTCCAAGCAACTGTGGGTTAAGTGTCTTGCTCAAGCACCCAACAGTGGCGGCTTGGCAGAGGTGGGATTTGAACCCTGAACCTCCTGGTCCAGAGTCCAGTACCTTAACCACTAGGCTATTACAGTACCTGTAACCACAAAGGCACCAGTCATCATATAAAGGATTCCAGAACAGTGGTGTGCATGGAGCTTTCAGGCTTTACTGGAAGCCCAAACCATGAAGCTCCCTGAACACTTTTTGCGCCGAAACATTTTGGACACCAAAAGCGAGACGTCCACCTCCATCCCCAGAAATCACCTGACCTGTTGGAAAGGTGGCATCCTCTGAATAGCACCGAGCGCTTCACTCCGACCTTTCTTCTGCCAATGTTTGTCTGCGAAGATTGCATTTACTCACAGGCACAGCGTCCGCTAGGGAGAACAGATCGCGAGCGCTGCCGTGTCTGTCAACACAATAACCTCTTGCTTGTTTGCCTCCATTTTGAAGCTGCGAGCAGGAACTTTTCAGAGTCTTCCCGACTTTACTTTCCAGAGACTTCGCACATGGTCAGCTAGCACTGTGTCTGGACAGGTGGTCAGCCCGGTTGGTGTGAGGTTTGGCAGATAAACCAAATGACTACCCAGCGTACGAGCACACACGGGAGAAAAAGGCCTGGCAAAAAGCCTACACTACAAAAAAATGACACATTCTGGAGACGCGTCAGTGCTCCCGCAGACTGGAAAATTGAAAATCTGCTACACCCAGGTTACTTACCCAGGTATGCACAATGCTGTACCAAACCCATGACGGCACATCATAGCAAACAATTTTGCCAGTTCTGAAAAGGCAGACGACATGGCTGGTGAGATGCAAGGCACTTTTTGTTAAGACGTTCCTCTTATTTCTCATCCTAACAGCTTTGATGTCGCAGTATTCGGTCCTGCATTTGTAAACAGCTGACCGGACTCGATTCCATTATACATGGAGTAGCAGTTCATCCAGGAGAGGAGTCCCGGAATGAATGGTTGCTATGGATACGTCGGATTAGGGTTAAATGCTGAAGTGGAAAAGCAGCAAAGCGTTTGAGCTTTTGTCAGGACTAGTTCAAGCCTTCATGATGCCAGAACCATCTGTAGCCGTGAGCCCAAAAGGCTGTTTTTTTGGTAAGAAGGTTCTACGGCTCATCACTGCCTTGGTAACTGGGATTTAGGGCATTCGGCGGCGTCCAAACTTTTGCACAGTACCCTCTTAGGCCATCATTACAGCAGGTCATTGTTTTGCCAATGGTATAATGACCATATATAATTATTTCAGTCTCTTTATGAGAATCCAACCAGAAGATACAGGGAATGCATGCTGAAAAATCAGGTTACAGTGGCAAGTATATAGTGTGACCTGATCCTACACTTGAGCAATAGCACCATATGGTAGAAGCTCAGGATTGGTGTTTTTTGAAGAGCAGCAGCCAAGAAACCACTTTTTCAGAAGGTGAACATGGTGAAAAGGCTAAGATATGCTAAAGCTCCCAAAGATTGGAATGAAGATTCCGTTGCCAAAACAATGAATCTAATGGAAGCCTAACACTTTTGCACAGTATCGTATATAAAATGGGGTAGTGAGTGTTTAGGCCTATGGCTCCACCCAATGAGGCCACATAAGGCTACAGTTCAAACGGAGGTGGTGGTGACAGCATTTTAGCCAGAATGACTTCCAACAGAGTAGAGCAGCTGAAGTTTAAGGGTTTGGTGCAAGGGTCCAACAGCTTGGTGGGGGCGAGAATTAAATTCAGACCCTTCAAATTAGTAATCCAGAGCCTTAACCATAGAGCCCACACTGTCCTTGGGATAAATATCGGAAAAACAATTGGAATCCCTGTACAAAAACGAACTGACTTTTGTTTCCTACATAGTGCTGGCCATTTTATGGTGCTGCCTGAATTCTCTATGGACAGACAAATTCCATTCATACCTGCTCAATCCAATTCATGGTCACAGGAAGCCAGGGACTAACCAGCAGCACAGGATGTGCGGTGGGAACCACCTGTAGAAATGACACCAATCCACCTAACGCACATCTTCAGAATGTGGAGTGCCAGGAGGAATCCTCAAAGCATAAAGGCTGTCACCAATAACATCATGAAAGACACATTTCCAATTCATAGATGATTTGAACAACGTCTGAATACTTTAGAAACTAGATATATACTGCCAAAGAATTGTCTAATTGCTGTTATCGATAAAATCCTGAAAGATGTCTCAATATCGCACACCCCTGGTCGCTCAGGCCAGAATTTGAACCTGGAGCTGTGACAGCGCTTACCACCGTGCCGTCCATGTTCTGTATGGCAGCGTTTCATAACTATTGTGTGAAATCATCAGGTGTGCCGTGGAAGAGTAACTAATTTCACCTGACTGGTACTCGAAGCGAGCAGCGTGTATTGAGAGCAGAACAATTACATTCTCTTCCACTAGAGGGCGGTAAGATATCAGCTGTGTTCACCTAAACAGGCCCAGCTTTCACCCTGAGTAAGTCATTTGAGTAAGCAGACCAGATTGTCACTATATTTCAAGAAATCTACTTTTTGTGAGATTGTTGTTTGGTGGTGTGCCATATGATTTCTCTAATGTGAAATATGTGCCGTGGCTCCAAAAAGGTTGGGAGAAACTGCCCCATAGAACAGTTTAATTACCGAGTAGGTAACGGACGAGCACAATAACAAACACGGAGGCAATCTTTAACTGAACGCAGTCTGGGGTCGGGTCCACGTTTGAAACAGGAGCGCTGAGAGAGGCAACTGAGGTAAATCAGGACTTTTAATTGAAAAAAACAAATCAGATTCAAAAACACAGAGGAAGTCCAGGAAAAGAGGCACGGGTGCACACACAAATCAAGAACGATGACATGGCCTGCTCGGATCGGCAATAAATTAAAGAGTAAGCAGCCACACCAACACTTCCGGGGAAAGGGTGATATCTGGTCAGAACCTACCCACAATACTAGCACTATAGTGAGCTGTAGCACACACACACACATTACTCAGAGGCAGGATGATAACTCAGTGCATCCTAATGACTTGACGTTAAAGACCAGACCTAGAAAAACATGCTCAGAAGAGTTCGCCAGGATTCCATCGTTAGAAGAGCGAAACAAAAGAGCGGCGTTCGATACGTACAAATAAGTTCGAGACTAAACAGCCTCCGGCAGCCCGAAACGGGGCCTCGAAGGCGAAGGTAATACTTACAGTAAGGAAAAGGAGAACGTGGCGCAAACGTCGGGTGCAAATACATTTTGGCAAGACGCGATAAGAGGAGCATAACAGCAAACGCACTGTGACCTGGACCGAAGGAGCGGCACCGGACGAACTTCGCTCAGGCCAGACAGCGAGCACGAAACACAACAACCATGACGAAGTAACACCGAGGAACGCCTACGTCGCGTGTAGTACCTCCAAGACTGTAATAGCAAAGCTAGGCGTCGCTGACACACGTACACTACATGAGGGCTGCAGTGGGCCGGCATCCGCGTGGCTCAGATACACAAAGTTCTCACGATTACACTACGACACCTGAAATCCTAAGCCAGCCTCAAGCAGACCGGAGCACGGTTCCTCGATTAGAGTCGGATCTAGGCGAATAAAACCCATAAACGACCTGCTTCAGGGACAGGGAGCTCGAGCGGTTCGGGAATGTCAGCGCGACGCTAATTAGAACTGTAAGGAGGGAGCTGTTCGGGGTGCGGTGAGCATGCAGACACTATCGGCGGCTTTACATCGCACAGCCCGGGACGTGCTTCTCAAATCAAGGATGGGGAGCAAAGTAGGTCGCGGTGATCGATTACAAAACCCAGCGAGCGTCATCCTGTCATCCATGAGACGTCCGGCCAGTGCCATGCTCGGCGGACAGAAATAGAGCGGATTCTACGCGGTTCTTCAAATAGCGCTCTCGGGCTTCTACGCTTCGAACCTTAAAACGAGTGAGACGGCGAAGTAAAAGCAGTTAGTCGGAGCTGGGTTTGAAGTCCGCGCTCAAAGCCCGGGTGCCTCTAGGGGTGTTCCGTTCTAAGTGTGCAAAGGGAATTGGAATCGCTTGTCTACGCTGCTGCACAGAGGGACCGGGGGCAGGGCGGAGGACTATAAGAAGGCGCTGGGGTTCGCCCGTGGATCTTTCTGGTTCCTGTAGCGCATGGCCAGCCAAACTCCCAAAATCTGCAAGAAAAAAGTACAGTATAGTTCATTTTCTGCTTAATCTGCATTTCAGTTTTGCACTTTGTAGTTCTACCATTACAGATTGTAGTCCATCTGTTTCTCTACATACTTTGCTAGTCTCAGGCTAAATTCCATTTCAGGGGCGTGTCCTTGGAAGGCTGCGGCGAAGGCCGAACCAAAATGAGACGGTCTACTCTGCCTTGGATTTTCTGGGATGCAGCCCCTGCAATGGGACTCAGCCTTAAACTGGCTCTGACTGAAAGTGTAAACTGAAAGTGAAACCGCTCAAACTTTTGGAAAATGCTGGAGAATGATGGGAAATGTAGTGAATTTGCATGGCTCAGCACTCGAGGATAATCTGACTTTTTGCCACCGAGACTTTAGTGCCCCACTATACTGGGTCTGATGATGCCCCTGGGCATAATGGGTTACAAACAACATTGGAACCATGAATACAAATGAATCATCACAGTGCACAAAGGTTACAAGCAAAACGTGACGACCCATCTAAGAGAGCACGCTCTGCCTTTCTTACTGGTGCTACTGATGTCGATGCTGTGAAACATCTGTACGCCATACAGGCTCGGCGCTGCGCGGCACAGACCGCCTGAAGGTGGTGGCACTTTTATTTACTGCAGATGAGGAACTTGTGGTTAAAAGGCGAGTGAGCTCTGTACTGCGGACACGGCTTGGTTTCGCTACATCCGACACCGAACAGAAAAAGATCGTCGATAAAGTTCCGCTCGATGGTTGCAGCTGGAGGCGACAACGCTAGCGATCTTTATCATCGTAACACAAAGCACGCTAAGCGGTACTGTGGAAGCCGAAAGCTGTGTGCTGTATTCAGGCAGCTTCAGGTGTTAAAAGTAAGCAAAGTCGCCTCAAGCATTGAAGGGTCTGGCTGGATGCTGTGCTAAAGCGACTCTATTAAGAAGAAACCATTCTGTAGTGCCGCCTTATATGTCTCATCGAACTGTCCTAACAAGACCCAGCCACTAGAGGTCATTTAGAGCCAGCCTTTGAAATGACGTTAAATCGTGAGTTCAGATATTAGAAACACCCAGGGCAGTAGCTGATTTCGTTTGAGCTGCTTTTAGAATTTACATTTCTAGCTGTAAGAAGTCAGTTTGACAAACTAAATCAGTTGGAAAGAAACCAAGCTTATTCCGCATTTGCACAAAAAGTGGACCTCAAATAGGAAAAGCACATTAAATACCAAAAAATTAATAAATAAGTAAAGAGTTGGGCTCGGACTGACCTCAGTGAAGCTGAAGAAGAGGCCCACACCGCCCAGAATTTTCAGGGACTCGGAGGCATGCTGCAGCATCTCCTGACCACATGTGATGCAGGTGTGGCTCAGTATACACGGCTGTAATTGGACAGGACAGAAGCTTCAGCATTTCACAATTCTACTACAGGAAACCTGCATTTGGCTCAATAAACGTGGTCACACTCACTCTCATGCACACACACACAGGCAGAGAAATTTGTTGGCACCCTTACAGTTCACTGAAACAATTCAATGAAAAGAAACTGCCTCATATGTACCTGCGTGGCTTTGGCACATGCCTTTTCTAATAAAAGTAATTAATAAAATCAGTATTTAGCAGCAAAAAACCTGTAGTAATTGCAACACTTTCCGTCAGTCAAGTCGCAGACTTGGTGTAAATAACACTATTGAAGTAGATCTGCATTTCCTGAAGGAATGACAACAGTGCATGAAATGTGGCCAACAAAAAGAATATGGCATATGTGCCAATACTTTTGACTGCGTGCAGGGCCGTGTCCAAATACTTTTGGCCGTGTGTGGGCGTGTCTAAACACTTTTGGCCACGTGTGTCGGCATGTCTAAACGCTTTTGGCCAAGTGTGGGTGTGTCTAAATACTTTTGGACGCATGTGTGGGTGTGTCTAAATTCTTATGGCCACATGTGGGTGTGTCTAAACACTTTTGGGCCACGTGTGTGGGGTTGTGTCTAAATACTTTTGGCCACGTGTGGGGGTGTCTAAATACTTTTGGCCACGTGTGGGGTTGTGTCTAAATACTTTTGGACGCATGTGGGGCCACTTTTGGCCACATGTGGTGGTGTCTAAACACTTTGGCCACATGTGGGGTTTGTGTCTAAATACTTTTGGCCACGTGTGGGAGTGTCTAAATACTTTTGGCCACATGTGGTGTTATGTCTAAAAACTTTGGCCATGTGTGGGTGTGTCTAAATTCTTATGGCCACATGTGGGTGTGTCTAAACACTTTTTGCCACGTGTGGGGTTGTGTCTAAATACTTTTGGACGCATGTGGGGCCACTTTTGGCCACATGTGGGGGTGTCTAAACACTTTGGCCACATGTGGGGGTTGTGTCTAAATACTTTTGGCCATGTGTGTAGACATGTCTAAACACTTTTGGCCACGTGTGGGGGTGTCTAAATACTTTTGGCCACGTGTGGGGTTGTGTCTAAATACTTTTGGCCACATGTGGGGTTGTGTCTAAATACTTTTGGCCACATGTGGGGGTGTCTAAAATACTTTTGGCCACATGTGGTGTTGTGTCTAAATACTTTTGGCCATGTGTGTGGACATGTCTAAACACTTTTGGCCATGTGTGTGGGACATGTCTAAACACTTTTGGCCATGTGTGTGGACATGTCTAAACACTTTTGGCCATGTGTGTGGACATGTCTAAACACTTTTGGCCACATGTGGGGTTATGTCTAAAACACTTTTGGCCACATGTGGGGTTGTGTCTAAACACTTTTGGCCACATGTGGGGTTGTGTCTAAATACTTTTGGCCATGTGTGTGGACATGTCTAAACACTTTTGGCCACGTGTGGGGGTGTCTAAATACTTTTGGCCACGTGTGGGGTTATGTCTAAATATTTTTGGCCACGTGTGGGGTTATGTCTAAATACTTTTGGCCACGTGTGGGGTTGTGTCTAAATACTTTTGGCCACGTGTGGGGGTGTCTAAATACTTTTGGCCACGTGTGGGGGTGTCTAAATACTTTTGGCCACGTGTGGGGGTGTCTAAATACTTTTGACCATGTGTGTGGACATGTCTAAACACTTTTGGCCACATGTGGTGGTGTCTAAACACTTTTGGCCACATGTGGGGTTGTGTCTAAACACTTTTGGCCACATGTGGGGTTGTGTCTAAACACTTTTGGCCACATGTGGGGTTGTGTCTAAATACTTTTGGCCATGTGTGTGGACATGTCTAAACACTTTTGGCCACGTGTGGGGGTGTCTAAATACTTTTGGCCACGTGTGGTGGTGTCTAAATACTTTTGGCCACGTGTGGGGGTGTCTAAATACTTTTTACTGCTTCTAAATTTAGAAGCGTTTACAACAGATGCACTTTTTTGATGCCGTGACCCCTCAGCACTCTCCAGATACGGAGTACGAATGTCAGCACGAGAGCGAACGCTCACAGCGGCACAGAGGCTGTAGTCAGTGTTGAAAGTGTCCAGGTTGTGAGTGGTGTTGAACAGGCCGCAGCAGTTCAGCTTGTTTTCCAACTGCGACCTGGTGTTATTACTCATGATCGACCAAGAGGAGTTCAGCAAAGCCACCTGCAAAAGCACACAACATAAACAACTTCAGACGCATGAAGCCAAACTACGCAAGACCAGTAAACAAACATGCAGCAAGAGGAGCTACCTGCTGGTCCTGGTTCATCGCCAAGCAAGAGCAGGACACACCAAACTGGAAGAGGAACACGATGAACAGAATGACCATGTACTGGAAGATAAATCAAGGGAAATGATCGATTTGTACACCTGATGCTTAGCTGCTAGAGGCAACGAGGACAAATCGGAGAGACTCGTTATGCTCTCAGAAGGCCATCACCAGGGTACATCCTGTCAGTCAAGCAGACAAACCTACTATGGAGTATTATTATACCACAGTTAGCTCCGACCCCACAATCTGATTGGCTGAGAGATGATTTCCCCCTGACTTTATTGACCGGCGCTCTGTAAGCATTACTCCTCGGCCAGGTGGGCACACTCGTCTGAACAGACTTTGAGGAAGGATACAAAGAAGAGCATGACTTGATGGTGATGGACAGCTCCGATCAGTCCCACGATGGCGATGAGCAGCAAGAAGAAGCCCACTGCGATCACGCCGCCAATGATGTGGATGCTGGACACGATCCCGAAGCCCTTCCCCCACGCTGCCACAGCAATCAGCAGCAGCCCCACCAACTGGGACACAGAGTACCAGCCAATCAGAGAACAGGATACAATGGACAACCCTGCCATGAATTTACATTCCCAGAATGAACAGAAAGTGTATAAAGAACGTTTATAGGGCTTGAGTTGTATGGTCTAATTGCCTGGCGTGTTAAGTTTAGTGGATCTCTGCAGGGCCAGGGTTTGTGGAAGTTTGGGAGTACGTGATGGACCCAGAGACCCCTACTCAGTAGACACCCTAAACTGACACGGGTTTAATTGCAGAGACATTAAGCAATCCAAATAAAAGCATTCAAACTGCTGATGATGGCTGAACCATGTACATTCACACCAAACCCAACAATCTGATAAAATCTCCATTTACAGGCTCTGCATGTAATTTGATCAAAAGATATGGTTTGTTTAATTCTTAACGCCGACGCCAGCTGTTATTGCTATATTCAGTGTGAGAGAGGAGTTCTAGAGTACTTTAAGCATGTGAGAGACATAGTAGGCGTGGGCGACATGGTAAAGATATTAGATCACAATATTTAAAGGCATTTTCACGACACACGACATTCATCACAATTCAAGTCAGACTTATTTCTATAGCACAATGGAGCATTGTCTCACAGCAGCTTTACAACTGAAGATTATCTTCTAATATCTAGGGCCAATCCCAAATTGAGCAAGCCTAGGGCGACAGTGGCAAGGGAAAACTCCCTAAGCGTTATGAGGAAGAAACATCGTGAGGACCAAGACTCAAAAAGGGACCCAACGCTAAAATATTGTCATATTGCCCAACCCTAACACATACACACATTCACATATAAAAATCTGCAAACGTTCACTGAGTGGGAAAGTGGTAAGAGTTTCTTTCATGTCTTTTGGATGAGCAGAACTTTAGGACAAGTCACGTCGGTGTGTAAGGAGGAGTCAGCACTGGTTCAGCAGGTTCCTCGAGTTCTCAGTCACTGCATTTATGTTTTCGGTAAGTCGAAAACCATGGCAGGTTCGGCAAAAAGCTCTTCAAACGTACATATTAAAGATGGGGGGACAATCTTTTGAAAAAGAAATGTCCAGTGTTGTTAAAGGATTTGAGAAATTCAACTTACTCAGACAGAGTAACTCTATTCGGATTGTGGTGTTAAACGTAACGATACCAGCTGAGCTAGTCTGATTACCAACAGGATATTAGGCTGGATGCAAATATAGGTGTAAAACACACCTCAAAGCTTAGCAACAACTACCTGAAGACCAAACATTTTCACTAGTAGTCTCAGACTTTTGACTTCAGAAGACGTCTGATTATTCTTATGAAAAATCTGAAAGAATTCCCCCCATCATGTTACCCCCTCACTGTTTTGTCTCCAAGTGCTTATTTATGATTCCATTGCCCTTCCACACAGTACACACAAACCTTCACCCAAAACTCACCGAGATAAAAATGGGACAGAAGACACGCATTCTTGCCACTGGCATGCTCATTTGGAATTGGTTTTATATATTATATACACTATTGTCTTATATTCTACAGAATTTGTCACCATTTATTTTTACTCTTCATAGTATTGTATTCAGCTATGAACAATTTATTATATATATATATAGCAAAAAAAACATCTAGGCTGCCCTGTCTTGAGTCTTGGTCCCCCCCAAAGTGTCTTCCTCTGAACATTTAGGAAGTTTCCTTGCCACTGCCACCCAGGTTTGCCAAATTAGGGCTGTGGGCCTAGATATTTGTAAAACTGCTTTGAGATGATGCACTGCTGTAGAGAAGAGCCACATAAATAAATCTGACCTGACATCTTTTCGTGACTGAAAGCACAAAACAAAGAAATACCAATAAAACGTACATAACACCTGAACAAAAAAGTGATTATACCAAAGCTGCTGACATTGTACGAGTACAGTTTATAATAATATTGCACATCATAAAATGGTGCATTTTACGACCCAAAAATGAGGTACATAACAGCTGAACAAAGAAGTGAACTGTATGGAACACCGTGACAGCACTGTACAAACAGAACCCGTGTCCCATACAGTGAGTCGGGCACTGATTTGTGGCTTCTGGTTTGTATTTCAGCCTGTTCAAATAAAAAAACAGCAGTGCACTTAGCTCTTAGAAAACTGTACGGAAGATCGTGACAGTGTGGTTTTTTTCCTCCGCAGCTCAGCTAAATCATGATTACGTCATGTTGGGTGATTGTACAGACACTGCGCTGTTCATTCGTTCCGTTTGATAAAAGCAACGCGATTTAAAAGTGAAACAGCAATCCAGTTTTAAAACAATACAAACGGCTTTCTTACACTTTTGCAGTCAGTGTCAAATTAGAAGACGTTAGCTCATCACTACAAGCCTGGCTGGAACACCGTTCGCACGAAGCAAACGACAATCTCCCGGTTCTTAAAAACAGCTAAACATTTTAAGCGCTTAATAAATCTTTACCAATAACTCTGTGAGATAAACAATTCAATTCAATAACAAGTGTTGCTAGGCCACAGTCTGGCAGCTACGCTAAGCTATGCTAAGCTAAGCTAACATACGCTAGCTCGTTGAATAAGCCTGTATCGCTCACCATGTAAACAACGTTGAGAGAGCAGAGAGCATTTTTCGAGCAGGTGAATCCTCCACACACCATGATGAACCCTGAGGCATCTATTACCCCACCGTAACTGCTCTTCTGCCCCGCTGTTAGCTACCTCCCGTTTTAACCGGTAGCTCCTTGTTCTGGACTCTCCTGCTCTACCACTAGACAGCTAGCAGAGCTCTCTATTGACTGAGCAACCTCAGAGACAAAGCTCGTCTGCATCTGCACACAACTACCGAGATGCTCTACTCTGCGAAACAGCTTCACAATGCATTATGGGTAGCATAAAGTGGGTGTATTTGAAATGGCAGATACTTGATGCCATGGCATACTGCATACTGCCATAGTGCACACTGTACAGTAAGTACGTACACTATATGGACAAAAGTATTGGGACAAAAGCTTCTCGGTCGTCCAGGTCATGGTACTGGACAGTGTTTTGGACTTGAGTGTTTGAGTTGAAGGCAAGAGTTCCTGAAGATGTTTCACCTCTCATCCAAAAGGCTTCTTCAATGACATAAGCTGATGGGTCCCAGGTATTTTACCTCTAGTGGGGTTGCCACCTTGGAGGGAGTCCTAAGAGTCATTGCCCCATCCTGCCAACACGTGAGTCATTAGGATCACTGGGGCCAAGGTATGACCCATGTGCGAGTCGTTACGGTCACATGGATTGGGGGTTAAACTGCGTAGCATGGGATCTCAAGACTGATTTGTAGGTGACTGATAATTGGTGTCATAAACCACCCCCTCTGTACAAAAATGGTTGTTCTACATGGACATGGATGGCCTCCTTAACTCCTCTTTCAATCCATCTCTGTTCTCTCTCCAAACTATGAGTCTCAAAGGAGTGTCCCTTCTCCTTTAGATGTACAGCTGAGTCCTGTCCTGATGAAAAATCTTGTATGAAACCATAAAGAAGGAACGAGGCCTTGCAGGTTTTGTGGACCACTTGCAAATGAGGTCCACAAAACCACAGTGGGGAATTTGGGATGGGTTTTTTTGGTCACACACGTCATGTTGTCTGTAAAACTACGTAAAGTCCGCAAATTAGACCTCAATAAGAATTTTGTCTTTTTAGAAACAAGAAAACATGATGCTCGATAACTGGATTATTACCTCACAGTATATTTCCAAAGAGGGTGGTATGACAGATTGGTTCAGTAAATCTTTAGTAATCAGTTCAGTGTAGAACTGAGGGTTCAAGCCCCACCCTTCCCAAAAGATGCCACTGTTGGACTCTTGAGGGAGTTGCTTGAAGTGTACCTTGTATGACTGGTAAATACTATAAATGTAAATATAGTTCAGTGGCGGCTAAGTGGTTAAGGCTCTGGACAACTAATGCTAATGTCGGGTCCTTGATCCCTATCCTTCAACTGCTTGGTTGAGTAAATCACTCTGGGTAACC
This sequence comes from Ancistrus triradiatus, assembly GCA_025084515.1. Taxonomy (NCBI): domain Eukaryota; kingdom Metazoa; phylum Chordata; class Actinopteri; order Siluriformes; family Loricariidae; genus Ancistrus; species Ancistrus triradiatus. The sequence continues at coordinate 1,716,832 of JAJAGP010000001.1, read as the reverse complement.
CCATCTGCTAAATGATGTAAAAGTAATATAGCTTAATATATAGAGATAGTTCTGAAATACATGTATTTCAACCCTTTTTCTGTACTTGTGAAGTAACATTATGTAGTATGATAAGAAATACTAAAGGCAACTTCGAAACTTATAAAAAACTAAGACAACAAATAATTCAAAGTCAAATATGGCTGAGTTTAGACACATCCGAATTAGTTATGGTACAAGTATAAGCCATCACTGTTGTGGTTTCAAGGCTTTTGGGAGCTGGGTCATAAACTGGCCATATCTTACGCTCATGTATTGTTTGTGTTAAGCTCTAGTCTAAACTATGTGTTATGGTGTATCAAAGTGGAGTTGAGGCACTAATTTCCCACTCAGAATTTAATTTCATTTCTCCTTTTCCTCTGGGGTAACACTCCACAATTTTTTCTGCTGTCATAAGCTTATTAAAGGTTTTAGCTATGCATTTAGTGAAGCAATATTTAATCTTCTGTTCTCTCGTATGTTTCTTTAAATCTAATAACTTACTGGGTTTCTGGTTTGAGAGGTCATAAGGATACTATTTAAACTATCTAGATACTTGGAATATTGACTGAGAATCAGCAGAGACACATGATAAGCTCTGGCAATAGAAATCCAATATAAAAAAAACACTTACATGGAGCCATGCATGCTTACTGTAACCGCATACACAGTACAAGCATACAGGACATCTTACAAGTTAGGCTTTCAGTAGATGTGTACAGAATATCAAGGGTTTCTCATACTCGTACTTTCCCATCGTACTCATACAGTGGTGCTTGAAAGTTTGTGAACCCTTTAGAATTTTCTATATTTCTGCATAAATAAGACTTAAAACATCATCAGATTTTTACACAAGTCCTAAAAGTAGATAAAGAGAACCCAGTTAAAGAAATGAGACAAAAATATTATTCTTGGTCATTTATTTATTGAGGAAAATGATCCAATATTACTTATTAGTGAATGGCAAAAGTATGTGAACCTTTGCTTTCAGTATCTGGTGTGACCCCCCTGTGCAGCAATAACTGCAGCTAAACGTTTCCTGTAGCTGTTGATCAGTCCTGCACACCGGCTTGGAGGAATTTTAGCCCATTCCTCCGTACAGAACAGCTTCAGCTCTGGGATGTTGGTGGGTTTCCTCACATTAGCTGCTCGCTTCAGGTCCTTCCACAAACATTTCGATTGGATTAAGGTCAGGACTTTGACCCATCTTCTCTTGAGATTCAGTTCATGGACAGATGTCCTGACATTTTCTTTTAGAATTCTCTGATATCATTCAGAATTTATTGTTCCATCAATGATGGCAAGCCGTCCTGGTCAGATGCAGCACAACAGGCCCAAACCATGATACTACCACCACCATGTTTCACAGATGGGATAACGTTCTTATGCTGGAATGCAGTGATTCCCTTTCTCCAAACATAAACCTTTTCTTTTAAAACCAAAAAAGTTCTATTTTGGTCTCATCCATCCACAAATCATTCTTCAATAGCCTTCTGGCTCGTCCACGTGACCTTTAGCAAACTGCAGACAAGCAGCAATGTTCTTTTTGGAGAGCAGTGGATTTCTCCTTGCAACCCTGCCATGCACACCATTGTTGTTCAGTGTTCTTCTGATGGTGGACTCATAAACATTAACATTAGCCAATATGAGAGAGGCCTTCAGTTGCTTAGAAGTTACCCTGGGGTCCTTTGTGACCTCGCCAACTATTACACTCCTTGCTCTTGGAGTGATCTTTGTTGGCCGACCACTCCTGGGGAGGGTAACAATGGTCTTGAATTTCCTCCATTTGTACACAATCTGTCTGACTGTGGATTGGTGGAGTCCAAACTTTTAGAGATGGTTTTGTAACCTTTTCCAGCCTGATGAGCATCAACAACTCTTTTTCTGAGCTCCTCAGAAATCTCCTTTGTTCGTGCCATGATACACTTCCACAAACATGAATAGTGAAGAACAGACTTTGACAGATCCCTGTCCATAAAACAGGGGGCCCCCTCACACCTGATTGTCATCCCATTGATTGAAAACACCTGACTGTAATTTCACCTTCAAATTAACTGCTAATCCTAGAGGATCACATACTTTTACCACTCACTAATATGTAATATTGGATCATTTTCCTCAATAAATAAATGACCAAGTATAATATTTTTGTCTCATTTGTTTAACTGAGTTCTCTTTATCTACTTTCAGGACTTGTGTGAAAATCTGATGATGTTTTAGGTCATATTTATGCAGAAATATAGAAAATTCTAAAGGGTTCACAAACTTTCAAGCACCACTGTAAGTTTAACCACTAAGCAGCTCTATAAATATAGGTACACCTTGTTTCTACACTCATTGTCCTATTTTTTTCAGTTCCACTTACCATACAGAAGCACTTTGTTGTTCTACCATTATTGACTGTAGTTCATCGGTTTTTCTGTATACTTTATTAAGACCCTTTAAACACCCAAATAGTACCTGATCTGTGCTGTGGGGGTCCTGACCATGAGAGAACAGAGTAAAGGGGACGAACTGGGTGTAGTACATAGAGAAACAGATGGACTACAGTCTGTAATTGTAGCAGTACAAAGTGCTTCTTCTCTGAAGTGCTTGGTGAGTGTATATGTACATCAAAAAACCTCTGACAGATCGGTTCTGTTTATGTGTCTGTCAATCCACAGGAAAAGGTCAACATTAAATGATCTATGGATTGTAAATGATCATGTCAGTCTAATTACTTTACTACTAAAACCAGTCAACCTTCTTGACAGGGGAAACTGTCTCGAAAAACCTAACCCTTGAGTCGTTTTTTTTCCCCTTTCGGTTGAAGTGAATTTACCGCAAAGTCCTGTTTGTGTGAGAACAGTATGTGACGCGGTGAAGCTTTTTTGAAATCAGGAAGTCAACTCAGAGACGCACAGAGGAAATTCATGCAAGCTAGACTTCTCGGCTTGTCCTACGTGCAGTCGATTCAAATGGCGTTCTGCTTCTGTGCACGATCGGGAGCATGAAACAGGAGGCTGAATGTACCAATGGGTTGCAGGGATAAAGTTGTCTGTTTCAAGCAGAACCACCTGAGTGAACATGAGTAACTCAACTAAGGTGGCACATTCAAGTGCAATTCGAGCCGAAGTAAAACGCCACGAGAGCCTGCAGAACACGCTCAGCAAATTGCTTAAGCAGCTTGAGAGGGTTGACGACCAGCAGCTCAGGACAGGCCTTAAGGTTTACCTCCATGGCGTGCAAGGTAAGTCCGGTCTGGGGTTAATGTGAGAGCTATGTTATATATTTTTCCCCAATGTCACTATCCGAACTCTGCAAGATGTAGCATTTGCTTGAATGTATCCTTGAAGAGAGAATGAACATACCCTGAGATTATTTCTCAAGAAAAGAGAAAGTCACTGGGTTAGACCTGGTGCAGAACAATTTGCTGAGTTTTTCTAATCTGGATCGTCTTAAGGAGCTTATTCTTGAGGGTTTGTAAAATTATCTTGAGGGACACTAGACACTTCAGGTGCATCTGTGCAGCCCTACACATCTTTTCTTTCAATTTCACTACCCAAACAGTGATGAAACTCAAGATATACGTGAAAAAATGTGGTTTTGACAAAGGTGCTTTGGAACAGATTAGACAGCATGTAGGAAATCACCCAGGAACATGTCATGCTTGAGATCTTGTAGAATTTAATACACAATGCGACTAAATTGTCTGATGTGACATTCTACACAACTTTGCATCTCTCTGACTCGTTTTATATCATCCCTCACTGGACCACTGCAGCCGACAGTTGACTACATTTGATTTTAAGCCAAGATTACATTTCCAGCGAGTAAACAGCGATACATGGATTCACACAGGCTCATTACTGGAGTTCACACTATTGATTTCACTGCATTTCAATAGACCCGTCCTTAAGCAATCACAAGCTACACCGGAAATGTTTACTTAATTAGCCTCTCAGCACTCAGACGTTGACGTTAAGAGGAAAAGGAGGTAATGAATCTGTCCGGCGGTGACGGAGGGAGGTGATCTCCCAGAAACCATGCAGTGGTAATGCAGTACCATCAGCCGTATCGCTTCCTGCTCGTCGTACAGGACTGCGTATCCATTACGTTTAGCTGATGGACGCTGCGTTCTGCATACTTAATCGTGCTCGGATATAACGTGCTAGGATCACATTTCAAGATTATCTTTCAAACGTAGTCATGGCAGCAGGCTTTGTATGAGCCCACTTCCTGTCTGACGGTCTCTTGCTGCCCTAAAAGCCACTTCCTCTCGATGTCAGACGCCACCTGTCACATCAGGCTTACATTTTATGTTAAACAAACAAACATAAAACACCGACAACATATTCTTATTCGTCTTGGAACGGATAGAATCCATGTCTAGCTTTTACCTTCCAGCTACATGACATGATTATATCAGAGAATGGGGTACGGGGCAGGTGGAGGTACATCTCAATAACAGATTACCAGATTTGATTGGGGTCATGGGATTAAACACTTTGTCATGACAAATGATGATTAAAGTTTTATTTGTTTGTTTGGCCCTGTTCTCCACAATTCACTTCCTCCTCTTCTACTACTTCCTCTCTTGTGTGTAATTACAGTTGATAGCACAATACTGAGCATAGATCTGACATCTTCATGATCCACTGCACTTTTTCTTTCAAGATGATTACAAACCTCGATGGCACCCATGAATCCTATGAAGATAACAAATCCTAATACTTATGTTAGCAACCATGGGAACAAATGCATCACTATTTAAGTGCAGAACTGATACATTTAAACCATGCTTATGTCACTGAGAGGAAGAATGAAAGAGTGGCAAAGGGGATATGAGACTGAGATGACAGAACAATGATAAGTGAAGACGAATAAACACAAACACAGTAAAGAAAAGGGGATCAGGGAAATACAGTACTGTGCAAAAGTCTTAGGCCACCATTAGATTAGACATACCATTGTTTTCGGTATTTATTATTAGAATACAACCAGGCAATACAGGAAATGTGTATGCAGTATTAAAAATTCCTCCCTTTTATGAGCAATAGCAGCATCTGGGATTCAGTGGGATGCCAAGTCAACCCTTTTCTTCTACAGTCTGAAGAAGCTTGATCAGCAATAGTCTTTTTGCAAGGGTAGCAGCCAATAAACTACTTTTTTCAAAAGGCTAAGATAGGCTCACGAAGATTGGAATGAAGATCAGTGGAAAAGAGTATTATGGAGTGACCAACCCAAGTTTGAACTGTTTGGGCCCAATCTTTGAAAATATGCTATAAAACAACAGATCTAATGATGGCCTAATACTTTAGCACAGTACTGTAGGTGATGCCTATTGATTCAACACAAACAGCATAAGGCAGTGGGAGAATACTAGACTAAGACTGCAAACTTACATATATATGGCTAACCTCAAGAAATCCAAGGCAGCGTGATTCTCTGCTTGATGTTTGTAATAATCATTTTTCAGTGTAGAAATGAGGGCAGCCACATGCTGGCATGTAGCACGCACCCATCGTGAGGGTAGCAAACCTTTACTTGTTGGAGCTGTGGTTATTTGCTGGAAGAAGCAGCTGGTACTTGAAACAAACTCCTCTTTAGCAAGTATCAGAACTACTTTGATAATCATGACCCTAATTCTCATGGGGAAAATAACATACAACATGGTGGAGTAGCCTGTTGGAAGAATATAATCCCTTTTCTAGCACAAGCCAGGCAGCATGGTGACCCAAGTGGTTAGTGCTGTCACCTCACAGATTCCTGGTTTGATCCAGACCCTGGACCCTGCCTGTGTGGAGTTTGCATATTATCCCTGTTGTGATGTGTAAATTCTCCAGTTATGAATATAGCCATTATTGCTGACGTATCATTAATAAATAAATGACTACTTCAGAGCCGAATAATTACCATGGCGTCTTCATACAGTCTAAAGTCTGATTGTGCAAGTTTTCCTACTAGAGAGGTCTATAAGTTTCATCATAGGTACACTTCAACCATGAGAGACAAAATGAGAAAAAAATCCAGGAAATCACATTGTAGGATTTTTAAAGAATTTAATTGTAAATCATGGTGGAAAATAAGTATTTGGTCACCCACAAACAAGCAAGATTTCTGGCTCTCACAGACCTGTAACTTCTTCTTTAAGAAGCTCTTCTGTCTTCCACTGGTTACCTGTATTAATAGCACCTGTTTGACCTCGTTATCTGTATAAAAGACACCTGTCCACAGCCTCAAACAGTCAGACTCCAAACTCAACCATGGCCAAGACCAAAGAGCTGTTGAAGGACACCAGGAAGAAAATTGTAGACCTGCAGCAGGCTGGGAAGAGTGAATCTACAATAGGCAAGCAGGTTGGTGTGAATAAATCAACTGTGAGAGTAAATGGAAGAAAATGGAAGACATACAAGGCCATTGATAAATCTGCCTCCCTCGATCTGGGGCTCCACGCAAGATCTCATCCCGTGGGGGTCAAAAATGATCATGAGAACGGTAAGCAAAAATCCCAGAACTACACGGAGGGACCTGATGAATGACCTGCAGAGAGCTGGGACCAAAGTAACAAAGGCTACCATCAGTAACACACTACGCCGAGAGGGACTCAGATCCTGCAGTGCCAGGCGTGCCCCCCTGCTTAAGCCAGTACATGTCCAGGCCTGTCTGAAGTTTGCCAGAGAGCATATGGATGATCCAGAAGAGGATTGGCAGAATAAGCGAAGAATGAACAAGGCCATGTATCGTGAGATTTTAAACCTCCTTCCATCAGTGAGAGCATTGAAGATGCTTGGCTGGGTCTTCCAGCATGACAATGATCCCAAACACACTGCTCGGGCAACGAAGGAGTGTCTCCGTAAAAAGCATTTCAAGGTCCTGGAGTGGCCTAGCCAGTCTCCAGACCTCAACCCCATAGAAAATTTGTGGAGGGAGTTGAAAGTCCGTGTTGCCCCAAAACATCACTGCTCTAGAGGAGATCTGCATGGAGGAATGGGCCAAAATACTAGCTACAGTGTGTGCAAACCTGGTGAAGACTTGCAGGAAACGTTTGACTTCTGTCATTGCCAACAAAGGTTATGTTACAAAGTATTGAGCTGAACTTTTGTTATCGACCAAATACTTATTTTCCACCATAATTTACAATTAACTTCGTTAAAAATCCTACAATGTGATTTCCTGGATTCCTTATATAAGCCTTTTATAGCATTCTGTCTTAGAGCAGGTTAGGGAATTGTTACCATTGTCTAGAAACAGCTCGTTTGTTGTGGAACTTCTTTTAGGTGGAATTTATTGTCAGGATTAAAGCATATTCAGTATGAAATTCAGGGCTCGTTTGATTTATTTTGTTTCTTTATTTTGTTGTAGAAAAAAATGTGTGATAAAAGCAATAATAGACTCGAGGTTGTGTGTTATCACGAATAACATCACGGCTGCGATTATCTATGGCACTCGCCTTTGGTTTGTGCCTGCCACCAAATCACAGCATTTATATTTGTGGTAGCACACTCCCGCTTGTGTTCTATTTCTTCATTCGCACAGTGGTTGTGAGGTACTGGACTGTTGGCCAAAAGGTTGAAAGTTTACTGCTCAGCACTGCCAAGCTTCCACTTTTGGGTACTTGAGCAAGGCCCTGAACCCTCCATTACCTGAATGATGAGTTTGTGTTAAATGCTATCAATATATATTTGACCCCCTCTCTCCAATCATTGTATACTGATTTGTAAACACCGTGCAGCCACATTTTAACATAAACCCAACTCTTAAAGGTAATGGTTTGTGTGACTGACTAATAAAAGTAAATGATCATTTCTGCTTACGGTATATTCACGCTGCTCGCATGCACCTAGCCACAACAGTTTGAAAGAGAGTTAAAGGGGCCCACTGATATAATCTGGGTAAAGAGGAGGAGTTAAGCTCGAGAATACCTTGGTAACAGGCTGCCTCAGCACCTAGGAAAAAAAGAGGGGGGAGGAAGACGCCACAGCTCGCAAACCACACTGGCTGATAATGAAGCTCAGATCTGCAGTTTGCGTTACGTAGCACTAGATATATACAAATAGACATCTCCCTGCCTCTGCTGGTTTTTCCATCATGATTAGCTATGCTAACTTCGATTTCTCTCATTTGCTGATTATTTTTTCTCCGACTCCTCCTCTTTACTTCACCGGTGTTTTATTGGCTTCCCATCCTTTAAGTGACGTGCCCACCTCTTCCCACATCATCGCCTCTCCCTTTTCCAGTGAGAGAGAGAGGATGGAGAGAGGGAGGGAGGGAAGGAGGGTACAAGGGAGGGAGGGGGACATTTCGGTGTAAAGCAGTGGCTGTGAGCTCTCTGGCTGTTGACAAGGGCAGACAGGCAAAGGCAGACAAGGGAGATGGAAAGAGGACCAAGGTATTCCAGGTTCAAGCTGTGCGGCGCATGCATAATGAAACCTAATAGCCAAAGGGATTGAGGAATTCCTATGCCCGAGGCAGACAGCCCATCTGACACGTCTGCCTGATGGGAAGATTTTCCACCACAAGGATGTGCATTCATTTTTGTGCACCAGGTACTTGACACTGAGATCTGCTGTATTGATGTCCACGCCGCCTGAAGCGCATGGCAGAAGCCTCAGATCGTGGGAAGCGAGATGAATAGACTGTTCATGGAGAATCTGCGATTGGTCTCTCTGGATTTATCCTAAGCTTCCCTTACTAGTCCATGTGCCAGGTAGACTCTTCATTCATCTTTACATCTCCTGCCTTCCGCTGAATCTCGTAGCTAAGAACAACATGCCTTAATGTAAAAAAAAGGAAAAACAACCAAATGCTGTTCTCCACAACGCTGGACGGTTTTGTCTATTCTTCTTTGGGATAGATTTTATTTTCCACTTTGCCTTAAATGCATGTCTGTCTGATGGTAGGTTAGCAAGGTAGTGCTTAATGATGTTTGAATAATAACAGTAATTGTTTTCATTCTTGCAATTGTCGGCGTGCTTACAAACCTTACGACTAAAGTGCAATCGCCTAGTCACGGGGGAATAATGACGAGCCTGAGGTTTAGACATGCAGAAGACTAATGGAGAAACTAATGAGCACAAAGGACACAGGAAGTAATTTGGTCCATTCCTTGGGAGGAAATCACCGCTTAAACAGTGTCTTTATCCTATAATGCTTGACAAATTTTCTTTTGCTTACTCCGCTGGATGTTGTCATACTACAGAATCTGATCACAGAGCAGCTTGATCTATGTCTGTCTACCCAACTTGAATAACATGGAGCAAACTGGTGGATCACAGCACAGAACCACTTACCTCATCTCGCTAACCCTGGTTAAAGTGGAGACGACTGAGGACCAAGGTGTGGAAAAGGCCAGGCAAAGTGTGGAGAAAGCCACAAGTCAGGATGATGGAGAGCAACTATTGCTAAGCACAGGCATAAGCAACAGGGTTGTGCATCAACAGAAACCAGAAGAGAATCCACAGCCAGAGGGTAGTAAAGGTGTTCAACTCAAAAAAGAACAGGAAATACTTCCAAGCCCCAGGGACCATAAAGCACTCATTACAGATGGCGAGCACACGGATGACAGGCAACAATCAATACCCTCATCTGCTACAGAAAATGGGGGAGCAAGAGACTCTACAGGACCAGCCCACACATCTTTATCCAAAGAAGAAGCTGAACCACCTCAACCTGTCCCAGGACGTGTAAGCAAGCGACCGATGTCCCTTCTAAAGGCGCACAGTAGTGCTCTAAGTAGTTGTGAACTGAGAGAGGCTAGAGACAACATGCACGCCTCGTCTAAGAGCCTGGACCGGAAGGACAGCAGAACAGGGATCCAGTCTCCTTCCAGCCCTGCTCCTAACACCTTCAGGGCATCCTGGGCTGTGTGTGAGGCCAAACACAGTCAGGAAGATCTAAGGGGTAGCACTAGGGCTAAAACATCTACGGACGGAGCGATAGCCATGCGGACACAGAGCCCGAGAGCAGAGAGACTGAAGGCAGGGTCTGCATCTCTTCCAGCTCCGGTCACTGCCGTGTCCAAGCCCCAGCGCAAGGGGAAGAGTCGCACTCTGGACAACAGTGACCTGAACTGCCTGTCTGAGGACCTCCTGAAAGGAAAAAGTGGTTATTTGACATCAGACCACAAGACAGGTCAGGCACAGGGCCCCTCGAGTCGTGACCGCAAAATGCTAAGATTTATTAGCGGCATTTTTACTAAGAGCACCCAAGTTCCGGCCAGCGCTGAGACAGTGTCCCAAGGTCCTAGCTCCTCACAGAGGGAGTCCAGTGAGGATGAAGGTAGGAATGCACTACCTTCACTTTCATTCATGACTTTAACGTATCCTAATACAATGGCATAGATGATATCAGGAAAAAGATTTTGACAAAGGCAGTAATATGAGCGAATCTCCCCAAAGGAGATTCTGAACTTTCCAGATCATCTTGAGATGGTATGGCTGGAATGGCAATAAACTCCACCAACCAACCAACCGACCAAAGAAACCAACTAAAGCCAAGCTTCAGAGTCCTTTAACATTTGATCTTTAGTACAGTCACAAAAGTGAAGCTACGGTCACCAACAACTGTACAAAATTAATTTGGATGAGAAGATTCAATCTTATAGAGATGATTAATCTCTTTAGTTCATGAAACGATAAAAGTCCTTGTCCACCTTTGCATTATCATGAAAGAAATTATTTGCAATGTTCTAGTCAAACTTTAAGACTTTAAAAAGCTATTTGTAGTAAACCCATATGCTGTGTATCCTCTTTTCTATCCTATAACTTGGTGCCATAAGGCCGCACAATTACAACAACAGTCCTAACCCTATCTTTGATATTCCACATACTGCCTGTCTTATCCCAATTAGTTTCTGTAGCATCCTTTCTTTTCACACAGCTGTCTTCAGCATTACAGTCAAGCCCAGCCATTTCTTACTCTCTAATGCATTTGTCGATCATAGTCGTTTAAAACAAGCAAATCTAGACATGGGGGATCCTCAGGAAGCCCATCAGCGAGAAGTGCTTTCTTTGCATCCTGTCAGACGGCGCTTAGACTGAAAAACAAAACTCAGTAACGTCGTGTCTGATTTTAGCGTGTGTGTGTGCGTGCTCCATGAACTGTGTGCACTGGCTGATACGTGTGTGAAAACCCAACGCATGCGCGTCCAAAAATATTTACGCGTGTTTCCTGCGGGCGAGCTGACAGAGCAGCTGGAGGTGGGGTTGTCATGGCAACAGGCAGACGGAGCTGCCTGTTGTATGGCTGCGTGATGCCAGGGAGAGAGTCCCCAGTCCAATGAATGAGAAAGAGCAGAGGTGTATTTGTGTGTGAATGTGTGCGTGTGTGTGTGTGTGTGCGTGTGTGCGTGTGTGTGTGTGTGTGAAAGGGGAGAAATAAAAAAGGCAGGCCTTAGTATGTGACACATAGAGCATCCTTTTTCATCCAGGCTCTCCGGATACGCGGCTGCATATAGACAATTCAGGGTCTGCATAAGGCTCTTACTGTCTGGCCCCGACTCATAATGCCCTCTTAGAACTGTGCTGGATTTGAGTGGGTGGGTGCTCGGGTAGGTCTCTTTATCTAAAGGATTGGTGTTTTACAGAGGACATTCTGAACAGTTGCCGATTTTGAATAGCGGCCTCGTTTTCAGCTCAGTCTCATGACTAGATGCTCGTTGAGGTTTGATGGCGCATCCAGTCACTGCTCGGTGTCAGAATTCACAATTTTGGCATGAAACAAAGCAAGTCAGCAGCTCCTTCACAAAGCAAGTCAGAGCTGGGGAATCACAGACATGAGGATCACAGGGAAACAGCATACTGCTCCATCAGTCACTGGTGACAGCAGAACAGCTGGGGCAGAGCTGCTACTCAGTGCTATAGAGACAGAGCATCTGTAGGCTGAAGGCTGTCTCATACTGAGCTAAAATGACACAAATGATGTAGGGAGCCACCCTCAGATGTCCCTGTTTTTTTCTTTTAATGAAGATTTGCGGTTGAAATGACAGACACTCCTTGGTCTCCATTAGTGCAGGTCCAAAGCCAGCTCATTTAAGCACCAGAAGATTGGATAATTTTAACTAAATTGAGTAATCAAATAAAATATCATTTGCCCTTTGTGTGACCTCAATGAGCCAACATAACAACACTGAGTCATCCACTGGTTGGAAAATACAGATAAATGCTCCTGAGACACTTCTCAATACAAAATCTCTACCAGAGCTTTGAAGCTCTGAATTGGCCCTGGATTGGTCCAAGAAAGATTGTTTTAGTGTTCTTGCTGTTTCTGTAGCAGTTGGATTTTCTGGGAACAAGTTGCTAGCCCAACACCCAATCTGTCTTTTGCATCCAGGCAAACCGATACATACATACTGGGCCAATTTAGCATGACCGGTTAACCTAACACGTCTTTGGAATGTGGGAGGAAACTGGAGTAAACCCACATTAGACAAAGGGAGAACATACAAACTCCACACAGGTGCTCCAAGGTCCAACGCCACCTCCATGTAAAATTACCTGATACATAATGAAGTTTATGATGCCTTACAACCAAACAAGGCTCCACCTGCCTCTTTGGAAAATAATCCCATATATCACAGATCCTTCCCTGTACTTAACCGTGAGGATTAGGTTCCTTTCTGTATACCCATTCATTTTGTAATTCTAAACCCTTGATTGCTGGTTGCCAAAATGCTCTATTTGTGTCTAATCTCACCACAGAACCAGGTTCCAGTAAATGTTACAGTTCCTCACATTTCTTAGATGTGAAAAAGCTCTCTTGTGGTATGAATCAAGCCATTATAATTCATTTGCACACCTTGACACATGGTCACTGTTAAACAGTGATTAACCTGCCAAAGAAATAGCTCACTTTCGATCTTGTGTCTGAAACTACGAGTAACTGGTCATGGGATACTACATCATGTTGGTTTTGAGTGTGCTGCATGGCAGTTTCTGTGCTCCCGGACATCCTGTCATTTCTAACTTAGTGCTGTTATTACTCTGCATTCAGTCCTTTTTTCTGTTCTACTCCTGTGCACGTCTGATAATTTATAAGTTGTATTTCATTCTCTTTAAAGCTTCCTTTGCCAACAGTCAAGAATGGACCTTAAATCGTTCTGTTCAAGAGCTAAGACTGGTAAGTTAAATATTCATCCAACACATCATCCGGCTGCTACTTATGGTGCTTGTTTGTCAGGTTTTTAACATCTGTGAATCGTTTACGTGGGCATATATGAGCTGAATTGTGAACTGAATTGTGAACTTGTCCTGAAATCCTTAACAAAAAATGTAACTGAAAGAAACAAGCCCCGCTCAGGCAGTTAACATGTCCCTTATGAATCTGTCTGTGGGTTCACATAGGGGGTGCTGGGGAGCATACGGAGCAGAAAAACTGCACTGATAAACAGGTTCATCACAGGAAGTTACCTTCCTCTGGAGTCACACGAAGGTGAGAACTTTGATCATTTTTAACAGCGACTGCACATGTAACAACTAACCAGTGCAGTCGTTAAGTTTAAGATTAGAGTTAAGGTTACTTTCGTTGTTATGTGGCAAGTATCACATATACCATCTAGCAATACATTTCTTGTAAATATAATCCTATATTGTAGGATCTTGTAAATATAATCCTGCAACATTTTAGAATTGCTACCTAAATACAGTGATGTGCAAAAGTCTTAGGTCACCACTTCATGTGTTGTTTTAACAATGGTATAATGACCATATATAACATATTGTTGACAACTGCACCCAAAAATGTAAAACTTGGCTTTATCAATACATAATCCTCTTTTCCACTGATCATTCCAATCTTTATGAGCTTTAGAATTTTTTGGTCATTTCATCCTGTTCCCCTTCCAAAAAAAGTGGTTTCTTGGCTGCTACCCTCCCGAAAAGACCATTCCTGATCAACCTTCTTTGGCCTGTAGAAGATGTTGCTGTTGCTCAAGTGTAAGGGGAGGTCACACTAAGCACTTGCTAAATACCTGTAGCCTATAGAAGCTGTTTTGTCTGTGTTTTTAATAGTGCATACAAATTTCCTTGTAAGAGGCTGAGAATTAATTATATTGAGTGGTGCTTGAAAGTTTGTGAACCCTTTAGAGTTTCTATATTTCTGCATAAATATGACTTAAAACATCATCAGATTTTCACACAAGTCCTACAAGTAGATAAAGAGAACCCAGTTACACAAATGAGACAAAATTATATTTATGCAGAGGGTTCACAAACTTTCAAGCACCACTGTATGGTCATTATACCATTGCTAAAACAAGGTTATATCTAAAATCTAACGGTGGCCTAAGACATTTGCACTGTACTGTAACTTGTGTACACTGAGCACTATCCACACTGATCTATATTATAGTATTGCTCTCCTTTTTTCTACAACATTCAGGTGGGAGGTATAAAAAAGAGGTGTTGGTTGATGGACATAGTCACTTGCTACTCATTCGGGAGGAATCTGGCCTTCCCACTGCACAGGTTTGTTCAGCATTCAGTGGAAATTCTGGAAATTCCATGGAGCATTTGAATACAAGAAAGAACGACCTAATCTCATAAAATTAGGCATTTATTCATCTCTGGTTATCTCTTTAATTCTGACAAACAATTGAAAACATTTTAAGAATTATGAAACAATTAGTTTCCTCTTACTTTCTGTTCACCTTGTGTTCCTTTCATTTCACTAATCAGCTCTCTAACATGATTTCAATACTCAGCAATATTTTTTTTGAGATTTTGTGAACACAGCTTACTAAAATGTGCATGATTTAATGTGGTCACAAGGCACTAACTCATTGTCATCTTGCAGTATCTTACAGTAAATTCAGAGTGTTGATGTCAAGCTAAAAACTCATCCATTCATATTTTGAGTGTAGTCTTCTTTCCCACAGTACTGCCATGGTTAGACAATGGCAGTGTCTCTGTATCTGCATAGCACATCAATGTAAAGACTTTCAAAAACTCACTGTTCATAATGCACACTTATGAACTATTTGTCTACTTATAATGAGTTATAATCTTTTTAGTCAGCCTAAATATTAAATACTGTGCACATTTTCTTTAGAGAAGCTCAGAACAATGGGTATTGCACCAGTCTAATATACTAGCCCGCCGCTACAGACACTTGGGTTGTCCCAGTGTTGCGTTCCTGCCAGATTGGGCAACACATACAGACAAGATTGGCTGTGTCTAACCGAGAGGAAGCCAGCAACAGCGACCTCTATTCAGAACTGCTATGGATATTGAAGCACCAATACTGACCTTATTAAACATATCGGCCAGACATGCCTAATACACATTCAACACTGTCTCTTAGACGCAGCTGTTCTTTACTTGAAGACAAAATGACTCTTAGGTGTAATCATTATGATTGTTCACATTACAGGCAAACGTTTTTGTTTAGGGACATTAAGTTAGCTACCATGAAATAATTCGTTACATTTGTACTTATTTCACATACCCATGTAGGCTTTAAAAAGAGTCAAAGAGAGCTCCAAGTCTTTGTTTGCTCTTACATCTGCACCCTGTGTTCTAAGGGGACAGGCAACGGAGCCCCTGCAACCCTGACCAGGAAAACCGGGTATAAAACTTAAAACAAATTAAAAACTACAGCATTTGGCAGACACCCTGATCTGGAGAGACTTAGAACAGATACAATCCTACAAAATACAGTCCAAGAAATCATGGGATCAGGGAATTGCAAGGGCCTAACAGTGAGAGCTCCATACCTTCAGGTCAATAGTCTAGTATCTTAACCGCTGAGCCACCACAGTTCAAACCACTGGCACAATATTAACCACTCAAAACGATATAGCACACATTTATTATTATTTGTGACCATGATTAATTATTTTGTGACCATATTAAACTGAATCCTGAATCCAATTTATACATCAGTTTGCTTACTGCAAACAGGCTTGACCGGTTTTTGTAACAAGAATAATAATAATAATAATAATATCTGTTAAGTCTTAATAATAATATTAAGAATAATATCTTAATTATAAAGAACTCGCTCAATATAAGCCTCAGCTTCAAAACACTGTAGAACAGACAGCACCAAGGTTATAGCACACTTAAACTTAAGCAAGGAAAATGTAGTAATCCACAGCATTTGGGGAGACTTTCTACTACTTGTTGTTGTTTTTGAGAATCTCCTGCCATAACCTAAATGATTCCTATCTGTCTTATCTACTGTGGCTCCATGTCTCTTCATTGAAAGGTATAACCTTTAGGAGAAACCTTTATCCAAAGCAATATATAGTTAAGCTAAGGAGTTAAGGGACAGGGCCTTGTTCAAGGACCCAACAGTGGCAGAGAATTCTGACTTCAGATATCAATAAAACCTGTACGTGTATGATCCAGTCACAGGTGTGTGTCTGAAATTAATTGGATTCCAACTTCCATGTGAACAATTAAGTTCAAATTCTGATGGTCCACTGCAACAAGTTGTTGCAGCTCCACTGAAGATATACAAGAACGCATATGCTATGGATATGCTATGGCTAGCCAGTAAAAAGTTTGCTGATGCTCTTTGTTCGGTTATGTTGTTTCATAATGATGAGTTTTTGCACAACATACCAAGTTATGAAAAGTGTTAAAATGATGTGAGCTAACACTTTCATGTCATGCACAAGCACTTCTCTTTTCTCCTCAATTTCCCTGAAGGGTAGTGCAAGAGCTCCCCCTCTGCAATGTGATCATTAGGGGATCATTTCTCTCCACTCAGTACGCTGGGATAGCTACCAAGTTACGTGACACGTTAGAAAATACAAGCTTAAAACCCGTCTTGACTAAATGTACTTTGACTGTGATAAACACGTTTTTCTGCAAATGACATGTCATCGTGAAATTTCATGTGCATTCCAGTTCAGCAAATGGGTAGATGCCGTTATCATGGTGTTTAGCCTGGAAAATGAAGCCAGCTTCCAAGATGTCTACAAGAACTTCAGCGAACTGAGTGTCCATTGCAACAACGCAGATATTGCTCTCATAGTTGTGGGAACCCAAGGTACGGTAAAGAGACAGTCTTAACCTCGCGTAAAGCAGAAGGCATGTTTATTAGTCTTCCTACAATAACAAGGCCGATGTAACGGCAGTGTTTTTCAATACCAATATGAATGCTCTGCTGTCAATAAAAGGTGTTGATTTTCTGCGCAGACAAGATTAGCAGCACAAACGCCCGTGTGATCGAGGATAAAAGAGTGCAGCAGCTTTGTGCCGATCTGCGCGGCTGTTCCTATTATGAGACCTGCGCCACCTATGGGCTCAATGTGGAACGAGTCTTTACTGAAGGTTAGGCTCTGAATTATATTTTAATACTTGTCATAGAGCCACATTTTCTTTGTAGTGCTTGGGGTAATTAACTAATCCAACCATTCACTTCACAGTGTGCCAGAAAATGGTAGCAGCAAAGAAGCAAAGTACACTTCTGGCATCCTGCAAATCCCTTCCCAACTCGCCCAGCCATTCTAGTTCCTCCACTCCAGTGTCTGCTACATTACCAGGACAGGTACAACATGGTCAACATCGTGTTTTTTAAAAAAGCAGTTGTTTCATGTCCAAGCTCCGAGCAAGTTCCAGTTAAGGAATGTCTTAGATAATTCAAATATAGTTGCTCTAGGCTCTTCCCCCCATTTTAGCCATGCTTACAGGGGGCCCGGAGCCTTTCCTGGATTTCATTGGGTGCTTGTAGAAACCTGTCTTGGATGACAAGGCCTGGCAGGAGCCGCTGTTGTAGCACCAGGGGTGATCCTCCCATCCGCCTGCAAATCGTAGCTGCATAACCAAAACCAGCTGGAAGACACCATTGGGACTCGAACCCGAGTAGACCATGGTGATGGGCTAGCAAAATGCACAAAACTTTAGCTGTGTCTCAATTCAGGGGCTGCATCCTTCAAAAGATGTGGTCTTTGCAGTCTACGAAGGCATATCCTTTGAAGGTTGGGAAGGCCGCAGCAAAGGCAGAACCAAAATGAGACGGGCTGCTCTACGGCAGATTGATTTGCATCACCGACACGCTATGAAACTCGGCAATGCTGGCTGGCGAAGGACCCACCCTTTGGATCCGTCACTGCCATGGAAAAGAAGGACGCAATTCTCAGCTGCATATGAAGGATCCTTCGGAATGGGACATCCTAGTCGCACCACTATGTAGCCTCCGAATTGGGACACAGACTTTTTCACCTTCGAACTCTTTGTAAAATGTCAAGCTGTCGATCTTTCTCATGACGGCAGCAACGTAATTGCCTCATGCTCTCTCTGTTTGTCTACTCACTCATTCCTTATATGTGTTCCATTTAACATCCATCCACCTGTTCTGTCTCTCTCACTGTCCTCCCCCTCTCTCAGGCTAGTAATGGGGGTCAGAGTATTGATTATTCCTCCTCTTTGCCCTCCACCCCAATAATGCACAGAGTGGGGGCAGGAGGAGAGGGGGGCTCTCAGCGAATTGCACCACGCAGGCGGACCTCCTTGTTCACGGTTAGTTCTTCACCCGCCACAGTGTAAACGTTTTCTGCTCTACGTCATTTCATCTTTCACCTCATTCCACATTTTGTCGCTGCTTATCTGCGTCTCTGTGCTACACTGATGTCTAATGTGACATCTCCACTGCTGTAGAATCGCCGGGGCAGTGATTCTGAGAGGAGAACTCCAGACTTCAGAGCTGATGCAGGTGGCAGCAAGCCTACCATCATCAGACAGGTATGACCAAGATCGCAAGTGACAAGCAGGTGCGCCAGTTGGAAACGCGTAGGGCGAGATATGGAAAGTTCACGGATTCTTTTAGAAAAATGTGACTGTACGGTTTCGTCAGATCAGTCGTAGGCCTGTCAAATAAAAGTGTTGAATCTAATGAGAAAAGCCGTAGATTCAAATGTAGAAAACAACACTTCAGTCACATTTTTGTTTTTCCAAGTTTTAACGAAGCTTCAGGGTCATGAAGGCTCCAGTGCCTATCCAAAGATAACAGAGCGCAGGTATGAGTGTTCCCAAGACAGAATGTCAGACATTTGCAGGGGGTCAGAGGTCGCTGCTGCGGTGCCGGGGGCTGAACAGCCTCCCCCTGGTCAAGCATGACCAATCGTTCCCGCATGTGACGCATGATGGTCGGCTAGCACATCAGACCGCTGTACCACCCAAACTCCTCCAAAGGTGGAGGGAGCCTTGATGAAACTAAAGCATTTGAAAAGTGTTGTGTGGCCCTTTCTACCTGTGAGGGATCACCAACAAGAATACTTTAGTATATAAATGGTGTGAAAAATAACATTCAACTTCATCTGATTTAACACACAGTATTTTCCCCTCCACCTTGCTCTTGTTGGTTATATCTGCTCTAACAGTTGAGCTCAGGAAAGGTGCTACAGAAATAAACCTGCACCAAAAAGCCTTCGCTAACCCCGATTAAAGTACAGCCTCAAAGCAGGAAGACTTAACATAAAACAGCAGTCTTATGGCAAGATATGAGATAAATATTTAGAATGGAGAGTGCTTTCAAAAAGTTGTACCAGCTTTTATCTTGTGCTATCAAATATCCAGTCCAGGTTCTGTAAGCAATCGAATCTCTGACACACAGCGACTAATAATTCGTCACCACACCTCCAACACCGAGACTGAATGCTTCACATTTTAAATGGTTAAACGCCCTCTTGTGGATCGGAAATGACATTGGTTAAAAGTGTGTTTACTGCAGTTACATAGTGCAGTCACTTATTTTTCAGCTTTAGAATTCATTTAATTTTCTGCGTAAAAATTTGGATACATTTTTCGGGCTAAACTGTCGACGCTAGTATATATCATTTCCTGTTGATTTGTTAATATAAAAGGCTGCTTTCTTTTTTTAATACAACAGATCAATGGACTTTTATACATTTTGAGTTCTCAGTGACATGAGAAAAATAAACTGGTGAATTTTGACAGGGACTGACAAAATACTGACAGAACAGTGAAATGTTTTTTTCTCCATCAGGGTACATTATGGAAACGCAGTGAACGCTCTCTGAACAAGGAGTGGAAGAAGAAATTTGTCACTCTCACCAACAATGGGATGCTTATGTACCATTCAAACGTCAATGTGAGCACCGGTTTCTTCTTCTTTGTATCGATTGCATGCACTGGTGGTTTATCCATGCAGTTAGTTATACTTGGTCCACTTCTAAATATTTACATGTATTCATCAACACTTTATAAGCAAAGATACTTAATATTTAGAGGGATATCATTCAAACAACAGATGGCTAAATGAAGTAGTCACAAGCCATACTGGCCTGGTATTCAAAGTTTTAATCTCTTGGTCACTATCCTGGAGACTTACTCCATTGTACCACCAACAGGAGGAAAGGTTAACTGCAGAAGAATGCTTTTTATGATAACATCACCAAAAAATTCCAGTATATCAATGGCAAGACTAGATAGAAGGCACTTGTTTAAAAGGAACATCTATATTAGCAGATTCATATCTGAATCAGAATGTGCAACAGGCATGTGTTCTTGGTTGCAGGAGTACAATCAGAAAACCCACGGTAAGGAGATGGATCTACGACGTGTGACTGTCAAAGTACCAGGAAAGCATATGCACAGAGCAGCACCCCCAGTTGCCTCTGCCCCCACCCCTGCCTCTGGGGTCAATGGCCTTACGAAAGATAAGCCAGCATCTGACGGGGGAAGCTCTTGTAAGTGATAAAGGATGCTGTTTTTATTTGGACATTATCTCAGGACAGCTCTTGACCTGGAGTGTGACTATTGTATTGCTTTTTCCAGCATGTCTTCTGACTGTAGATGAAGTAACTGTCACTGGAACACCAGGTCAAGATGAACAAAAAATTAAACGCTGTCCTTCGTCTGTGTCCAACAAGGCAATAAGTATGGGTATGTCAACAGTTTTTTTTGTGGTTTTCGGCCACAGAGAGGATGATAATGTAGAATAGTGTTCATCAACCTCTTGGCGCATGGAGGTACAACCATCCAGGAGGTCCAGGAATACTGGCCTATTGTTATTATTAATATTACTACTATGACATACTACTGTACAAGATTTAGAATACTGAAATGTGTACCCATTCTCCACAAAGTTGTGCATAGGTCTTAGGATCTGACAAAGGTTTGTTTTTTTCATGTCTATCCTCCCACTTAAAAAGACTCGAGCATTGAGGGAGCTATAAGCCCTCCTGTGGGAAAAGACCTCACCCCATCATCCCCGATGACCGACAGAAAGAAGACCAAGAGGAAAAAAAGCATGAATGTCAAAGGAGACATGGCAGCCAACCAGGCCGACGGTGAGCATAATCGAAGCGTATAAAAAAAGCTTAACAAACTTTTTGAGTTAGATTAGTAAATGATCAAATATGCAGTCGACAATTCATTCTGAAAGTGTTCCGTTACAATATGCCTGACTCATTTTCTTAGGTTGTCTTATGCCTGCTCTTTGTGTTGTTAATGAAGATATGACAGAATGAAATTCTGCTTTCTATGATGTTCTCTTACATCTTTATTTGCTTCTCTCCTTTTCACTTCCTTTCTCTTTCTCCCTCCCTTTTGTCCTCTGCTGGCCTGGGCTAATTTCTTGCACTGCAAGCCAAGCGCAAAATGTGGAAATTGAAAAGCTTTGGTAGCTTGCGAAACATTAACAGGACAGGTAATAAAAAGCAGTGTGGATGGGATACATGGTTGAGCTTGGTGTGCCTGGCTTTCACTTCGCACTGTGTGTTGATGTTCATCCTTCAGTCTTAATGACACATCATTAGATTACAGCAAATGGATTGCCAAAACCATCGACATCGTCCTTTGTGTCCATCCTTACCTTCCCCTCTCTTGCAAACGTCACTGTAATGAGAAAATTGATAAGCTAGCCTGTGAGTGTCTTTCATTGATTCCTTTCCTTCTCATACATAAATGTGGCCTGCTCTGTACAGAGGAAGAGAATGCAGACTTCATCATCATATCAAGCACAGGACAGAGCTGGCACTTTGAAGCCCAAAATCAGGAGGACAGAGACGCCTGGGTGCAAGCGATTGAGAACCAAATCTTTGCGTCCCTGCAACTGTGCGAAAGTAGAAATAAGGTTGGTTTTAAAAATCTGTTGTGAACCAAAGTCTTAGTTTCCTCGGATAAAAATACTCACTGTGTGTTAAATATGTGCAAAGACGCGAAGATGCAGCCAGAGTGAAGCTGTGGCAATACAAGCCATCCGCAATGCCAAAGGGAACGACGTGTGTGTGGACTGTGACGCACCATGTGAGTTTTTCATTCATCTATCACCAAACCACATAAAAACACAATTTGTGTGCAGTGCAGTACACAGCAAATGATCCCAATTCCACTCTGCCATCAGGTCCTGACTGGGCAAGTCTTAACTTAGGAGCACTGATCTGTATTGAGTGCTCAGGAATTCACCGGAACCTTGGAACACACTTATCCCGAGTCCGATCCTTGGACCTAGACAACTGGCCCAGTGAGCTCACCAAAGTGCTGATGGCAATAGGCAACCACATGGCAAACAGCATTTGGGAACCGTGTACTCAAGGGCGCCAAAAGCCAACGCGTGAGGCAACAAGGTGAGAGGGATCTCTTCGGAACACCCAAATTTATGGCGTCACCGTAACTGGTGTCCACTCTTGCTTTTAATAAAAAGTGGAAGTCTGCTTATTGAAAATCCATCCGTTATGCAACCTTTGTCTTTGCATTTGACTTCAGAGAACAGAGGGAGTCTTGGATCCGAGCTAAATATGAGCAGAAGCTCTTCGTTGCACCTTTGTCGAATCAGGATGACAAACCAGGTGAGGTGACCTCAGCTCAGCTGCTCAGTGCCGTCACCAACAAAGACCTTCCCAGACTCCTACTGCTCCTGGCCCACAGCGCTAAGGAGCAGCTCAACACTCCTTTGCAGCCTCAGAGCCCCTTACATGCAGCCTGCCAACTTGGGGACGTGGTCATGACTCAGCTCCTAGTCTGGGTAAGTGTTGACAGGATATGAACATAGCAGTGAGCCAATGACAGGTATTGCTGCTAATCTGATTTCCTGACTAGCCTCCCCTTCCTAAGACACAGGCAACATCTGAATCCGGGTCTTTGTAGTGATAGGCTAGTGTATTACAGCACTGTGCCACCCAAATGTCTTGATATTAAAATGGCACTATAAAAACCTACATCATGAATAATTTAGTAACAAAGCTATTATTTCTTCCTTGAGAAACTGACCATTCTCATTATAAAACAAATAACCTATTTTCAGTTCATGACTGGGTGTTCTTTATCCATTTTTTCCTGTAGTATGGCAGTGATGTGAATGCAAAGGATCCTCAAGGCCAAACAGCTCTAACACTGGCACAACAAGCTGGGAGCCAAGAATGTGTGGAGATCCTTCGCCAACATGGCTGTCCCAATGAGACCTCGCCCAGCGCACCCACTCCCATTCTTTCTCGCAAAAGTAGCATCACGAGTCTTAGCCGTGCCAACTCCAGGAGAAGGGTCTCATAACTTTGAAAGGACTTCATGGACAGTGAAACATACTTCCTTTCTGAAGAACATGGACCAATTTTATTCCATTTCGGTACAAACTGTATATGTGGATGTTTTGCTCTGTCCTCATTCATAGATGTTCATCTGGGATTTTCAGACAAGGCAAAAATCTATTTGTCGATGTATGACATCAAATTAGCAGAATTCAGCTTAAATCAACACCAATACTGTTTCAATGACTTAAAGCAATATTATACATGATAAATATATATGTATTACAAAGTGAAATGTAGCCTAGCGAGTTCCTCCAAGCAATCAGAGGAAATGTATTCGCCATTACTGTACTACTGTACAACTCGTAAAAACTCTTCCTAATAATAAGCAACATACATGAGGGCAAATTATTATGTTTATAGGGAAAAAGAATAGCATTTGTCATTGTGCGCCATTTCTATTTACTAGAAATAATAAACTTGGAGCTTTAAACTTTTTGGTAACAACTTGCCATTTCTGAATAGAAAGACAAAGAATGTTTTGACCCTCTTTTTTGACCCTTTGACCCTTCTGACAGGTGTGCAGGGGGAATATCAGGCACAGACAAAAGTTCCTTCTGGATAAAACGCCAGTTAATCTGTCAAGTAGGTAATACTGGACAAAACAATATTACAGAATGGGACAGAGTGCTATTGTTTAAAATAATAAAGCCAATATTGTTTTTTTGTACATGTCAAAACCATAGACTTCCCTTTTTGTGTTAACAGAGTTAGTTAACATACAAAATGACACCCATTTTCGCATAGCCACACACCTTTGATTAAAAAAATGCCAAAATGTAGCACAATGTAGAACAATTCTGTTTATGATGACTGTCTCTGAACCTGTACTAATATTCACCCAGTCCGGCCACCTCTCCATCAAGCATGACCAAGCTTGAAGATGAAAATTGCCATTTTGTATTATACAAGGCCAAAACCAAGCATTTCATAGTGTGTTTACCCACATTTGTGGTTTGCAAAAGCATATGACATAGCATGGATTGAAGTATTTTGAGGCAGCCACATGTAATAATATGGCCGAATATATAAACATAAGATGACTAGTAATCAAGCATTACAAGCCAGTTCATCTGCTGGCAGGGTTTATCAAGTACAACGTTACAGAGAGGAAACCATGGTGAGAACATGCCAGACTTAAATAGTACAGACAGAAACTGAAGGTGTGAATCAGACCCTGCTGGAGCACCACCAATAAGCTTATTTATTTAGTATTTTGGACTGTAGTATGGCAGTGATGTGAATGCAAAAGATCCTCAAAGCCAAGCAGCTCTAACACTGGCACAACAAGCTGGGAGCCAAGAATATGTGAAGATCCTTCGCCAACATGGCTGTCCCAATGAGACCTCGCCCAGAGCACCCACTCCCATTCTTTCTCGCAAAAGTAGCATCACGAGTCTTAGCCGTGAGAACTTCAGGAGAAGGGTCTCATAACTTTGAAAGGACTTCATGGGCAGTGAAACATACTTCCTTTCTGAAGAACATGGACCAATTGGGATGGGTCGGAAGTTGATCCACAACATATAAGAAAAGGGTGATCTTTAAACCCTCTGAATCGGCTGGCTGCAGGGTAAATCACAGCCCCGTCCAGATAACGCTTACATCTCAGTCCTGCATTCTCTAGGGAAAGGCTTTTCCTGTTTCCCTGAACAGGAAATGCAGGGATAAAACTTTAAAATGGCTGACTGCTATACAATTTTTGTTATTTTAATTATTTTGTTATAACCCTGCTTATTCTCATCTGCTGGATGCCAGTCCATCACAAGGCTGGGTAGAGGTCTGGGAATGACCAACCTGCCTGGCCTGACATCCCTCAGACACAGTCCATCCTGCCTATATGATGCCAGGCCTGGTTGGAAGGCACTGCTAGGGCTCTAACCCAGGTCACCACGTTGGTAGAGCACCCACTCTCTTAAAACTACTTAATGTTGGTGCCACACAACTGCACAAACCTCACACCTGCCCTTTGTTACTGTTTGGCATGTATACCCAGTGTACTTCCTGGTACTCCGTTGTCCTCCAACCAGCCAAAACATGGAAGACTTTACTCTGGGTTGCCCTATAGGTCAGTGAGTTGCCCTGTAATGGACTGGCATGTATTCAACTTTGCAAGTCTTGTAACACAATCTCTGACTTTCACTCGCGATCTGGAGGCAAATATGTCAAATTCAGTGGTGCTTCTTAGATACAGATACGTCGTGATCTGTAAAAAGAATATATAAAATTGCATTAATACCATAATGAAGGTTCTTTCGTTCTTCATAATGAATGTATACCAGGCACTCAGGGCTGGCTGCTGGTTCCTGTCTGATACCCAGCAGGAGCTTTGCCACTGTGGTATAGCTAACTGGCCACCATGGTGCTAGGAGAGAGGGGTGAAAGTTGATCCAAACTGGAGAAGAATAACCTACGGTCCGTGAAAAACACCTGCCGCCGCCCTGTGGGTAAATAAATTGCGTATATTTGCGGCTGTTTTCGCTGGGCTCGAGCGAAAAGCTAAACTGGATAGCCAGCGCTACTTAGCATGGGTCTGCAGCAATTGAATTTAAATGGCTGCTTATCTGTTTAGCTGTTAGGCTAACGTCGGCTATTATAATATGATAACTAGACAGGTTAATTAGCCAACATGGTCCGGGGTGGTACGGAAAAATAGGCTGATATAAAGTTATATCGGGGTGTATTAATGTTTGGAAAGGCTACGTATAATACCTTCTTTGTTTGTAACTCGCTGAGGTGATGTAGCTTCGAAGCTAGCTAGTACCAAGCTACATTATTTACTATTCGGTCAACATTTTAAAATAATTGACCCAAGTATACCGCGTTTATACGTTTCTTAGTTGCTGCCAATATGTCATATGCCGTTTTTAAACAACTTCATGGTCTAACCTACCTTTTGCAGGGCTTATTTTTGTATGTTTTTACCACAAACGCTTCTTAAGATGTCTGAGGTAAAACGGTTAAGCCAAACAAGGCGACTTTTCAAATTAACGGACGTTTGGGGTCTCGCGACAGTCTTTTTGGCTTTCCCAGGTGGCTTGGAAGCAGATTTTAGGTGGATGCGGCGATATAAACAATACTGGAGGTGCATATGGTATCGCGAACCTAACAACTGTGAAATCGTAAATAAACATTACACCCGAAGTCATGCGAATATGGACTTGGTTCTCATTTGCAGCTTTTTTTTGTGGGCCAAGATGTCCATGATGCTTGCTCCATGATCGCATTCCAGTTGCTGGTTTGGTTAAGTTCTTTAGAAACAAACCCAGAAAACTTTCTTTGCAGTCCCCTGTAATCATGCTGACACAGGAGAACCACTGACTGTACTGAATGAATTCAAACTGCTTCACACTATAAACTCTAAAACATTTAAGGGTCAGATACTACAAGGGTTATGTTCTGATCAATTTAACCCCAGTGCATTAATAGAGAGAGTAATTAGCTAAACGCTTACAATATCAGCCGCACTGGCTTTTTTATAAACTATATACATGAATTCGTTGTTTTCACCCTAGCTCTTATGTGCTTCGTTTCAGTTAAACTGAGCTCTGGCAGGCATGAGGATCCGGCTGCAGAGCTCAGGCCATGCCGCCTTGCTCCTCTCGGAGCTCAACCGTTGCCGCCTGTCACGCCTCCTCTGTGATGTGGTCCTTCAGGTCGGAGGCCGGTCGTTCCCTGCCCATCGGGCAGTGCTGGCCTGTGCTAGCTCTCACTTCAGTGGCCTGTTATCCAGGGGCTCGTTTGGCCAGGCAGGAGCTCATGCCACCTTCTCTTTGGACTTCATCTCAGCAGCCAACTTTGAGAAAGTGTTAACCTTCATTTACACGGGTGAGATCTTCGCAGATCTGATAGACGTTGGCGTGTTGTACGAGTTGGCCGAACGACTGGGGGTCAGGGAGTTGGTACGGGCTTGCCATGCCACCTTCCCTGACATGAAGAGCTCAGATGGGGATGCGGATACAGAGATGGCCCCTGGCACCGCCATGGCTGCTTCTATGTGTTCTTCGTCTGCGGCGTCCTGCTCTTCTTTGTCGTCTCCTGCCGCGCCGACTCCGGTACCGCCATCCCCACTCCCTCAGAATAGATCGAACAGACTGAACCGTGCTCATGTGGCGCCGCTCTTACTCTTGCATTCCCCTAAAGAGGAGGATGGTTTTCAGGTACATTTGGGGTACAGCCAGATCTCAAACAGTAAACAGACCCCGCTGGCTAACCTCGCGCAAGCTCCCGAGATCCTCCCTGCCCTGAATATCCAGCTTAAAACGGAACAAGAGGAGGAGAAAGTGGACGGAAACCACAGTTCAGAGGAACAAGCCATCATTAGTGGTAACAGACCAGCACTTCCAGAAGCGTGTTCCATCCCTGACTCGTCGGTTCAGGCTGGAGGGGAAACCTGTGCTCCATCTTCCTCCTCTGGGGACCCACTGGACAGCCTTCAACTTAGGGTGGTCGAGGGTGGAGTTGGGATGGTCAAGGACGCTGTCCTGTTCGGGGAGGAGGGTGACGCAGAAAAAAGGAGCCTCCATGAAGATCCAACAGAGGAAGGGGAGCAGTGGAGAGCGCTGGCTGGGGACATCATCGAACTGAGCGACGACGAAGAGCATTACATAGAGGAAGAGGAAGACGACGAGGACCTGATGTGCATAGAGAACGGAGGAAACAGCGCCTCAACAAACCGGCACAGGCCGCCACCTTCCTCACAGTCCTGTAAAGCTTGTGGGGTCTTGCTGCACCCGGATAATAGCATCCTACGCGCCCACGCTGAGACTCACCTCACTGAGACGGGCAGCTGCCGAGTTTGTGGCACTTCTTTTCCTGATCACGCTGCCAGCGTGGCCCATGCCCTTACACACGTGGGCATCCTCTTGTTTTCCTGCGAGATATGCGAGTCACAGTTCTGCAGCGAGGCCGAACTGATCCGCCATAGGCGTCTCTCAGTGGCCCGGTGCGTCCCACAGACGGCCGATCAGTTTCCCAACACGTCCGAGGTGCCCGGAGAGGAACTGCAGTGTGCCGTATGTGCTAAATCTATTACGAAGGATTTTAAGGTCAGTGCCTTAGTTTTGTCATGAATAGATTTTGATTGTAGCCTGAGACTACTGATTTTGAATCATTTATACGGGTATTAATGCAGGATTTTGTGATGAAAGGATGCTATTACTAAAGATCAACGAACCTTTTTTGTCCTTAACCTTAATATGAAGGACATAATGTTTTTCCATTATTATGGAGCTGAAATGTTGTTTTTGTGTACTGTACTGTGCAAAAGTCTTAGGCCACCATTCGATTTGTGTACATATCTTCTGCATTTTTGGTTTGTATCTTAATACAGAGACTGTTGTTTTAGCAGTTGGCACCATACCATTGCTAAAACAACAAGTCTAGTGGTGCCCTAAGACTTTTGCACACTACAGGTAGTCCCCGGTTTACAACGGGGATGCGTCCTGACAAATCTATTGTAGACGGAATTTATTGTAAGACATAATAAATGCCCTAACTGTACCTGACTCTGGTTCCAGGCCGTCAGAGACCACGTACAGACTCACGCTTGCTTACGAACGTTGCGCTGTGGCGTCTGCCAGTCGGCCCAGCCGTCTCAATGTGCCCTTCTGTGGCACACGCTGACGCACCTCCTGCTCATCCACTCCTGCCCGCATTGCGCATGTCCCTTCCTGGAGCGCCCTCTGCTGGACACACACTTAGCTGTGCATACTGAACAGGCCGGAGCGGGCAAAGTGGACGAAGGCAGTCAGGACGAGGGTGGCGCAGAAGAGCGGGGCGAGTTGCAGTGTTTCCTGTGTCCGCAGACCTTCCCTTCGGACGCGGCCTTCCATTACCACCTGAGCACGCACCCCAGCGAGCCCCAGACGTGGCCGGTCAAGCGCAAGGCAGACCAGCCACTGGAGTTCTCCTCCTCCTCTTCCTCTCCTCTAGAGCCGGGTGGCTTGAGCAAACTCGGAGGCCTGGGTTTCAACATGGGCACGTTCATACCAGACAAAATGGTCCAGGCGGGCATGCAGTACCCTCCCGGACTTCTGCAGAACGGCTCGTCTGGACCCGGTCAGCAGGCGGGCCTGAAGCAGAAGTGGTACCGCTGCCGGTACTGCGGCAAGCGGTTCGCGCACTCGGGCGAGTTCACCTACCACCTGCGCATCCACACGGGAGAGAAGCCGTACCAGTGCAAGGTCTGCCTGCGCTTCTTCCGCGGCCGCTCCACCATGATCTGCCACCTGAAGACGCACGCCGGCGCCCTCATGTACCGCTGCACCGTGTGCGGCCTCTACTTCTCCACGCTGAAGATGGTCTCCTCGCACATGGAGCTCCACAAGGACCACCTACCTCCCGACTTCAACATCGAGGAGACGTTCATGTACAACGACCACTCCAAAGAGCCCCTGCCCAACCTGGACACCTGAAAGGTAGAATCCTGTGCCTCGTCACTCCGGCCTTTCTCGCTTCTCGTCGGTCATAGGCTGCCGCAGAAGACCAAGCGTCTGTAGACCTGGGCTGTACCTACATGTTTTATGTAATAGAGCCTTATTTTAAATGTTAGAATCGTAGTTTTTAGGAGATACTGTCGATGCCACGCCACTTGGGGGCACCATTTAGGCATTCTGATGGCGCGATGACTGTTGTCCGTGCAGACGTGCAGATCTGAGAATTAGTTTAGGGTTACCTCTTGATGTACTTCCGTCTGCTCTTTATGTTTTAAATATAAGCTAACTGTAAATATTCCAGTCCTACGACTGGTGGCTAAGGGATCTGGAATGGGAAATGTGTAATAAACACAGGATGTAAGGACGTACAACAAGACTGTGCCCTTGAACCTGAATCGATGTACCATTTTAGAATTTTATTCAAGGTCTGCTTTAGTGTCTTGTCAGTTCACCACGAAGTGCATGTTTATGAGTACGTTGGCACTGATGGCGCCCAGCTGACGGCCCAGAAAGGTATTAAGGGTCAAAAAATGTGACTCGGTGTAGGTCGTGTATGAAAGCCGGGATTTTTTTCACATCTCACATTTTACCTATTTATTCAGTTGTATGTACCAACCATTTTTAGCAGTGTGAATTCAAACACTCTTAACATTTTAACGCAGTTTTACAACATGTGTTTCCTTAAAGCAGCAATAAGTAGCATTTTTTAAACCTACCAGCTCCCGATGGTACAGGGGAGAGTCCTGGTGATGTAAGCCTGCAGTTCCAGTGTTCGAACCAGCAGCAAGCCTGTAACGTCCAGCTCTAAAAAGTAGTGATGCACCGCAAGTCCTGGCCGAACTCGCTAAGATGAAAGGAAGCCGTAGGGTTTGTTTTTAGATTTTCTCCTTTGGTTGTGTTGACCTGAAATAATTGTCTCATGGACATTTTGCTTGACAGATGTCTGTTGAGATTGTGAGATGATCTGCTGCTGCTAAAATTGAACGCGTCTGCACTGACCGCCTCAAGAGAACCGCCAGCTAAACAAGCAGCATTTATAATGACCTCAGTGTTACTTTATGACTTAAGTATTTTCCCGCATAACCAAAACATAAAAGAAATTAGGGCTGAGTTGTGCGTCCTGAGATGCTTTGCTGCTCTCCACAATGGTACAGAGCGGTTATCTGAGATACTGTGGGCTTTCTGGCACTTTGAACCCGTCTCTGTCATCTCGGCCTCTCTCATCAACGAGACGTTTCCGTCTTCCGATGTTTGTTTCTTACAGAGACTGTTAAGCAGTTGTAGAAATACTCAAACCAGCCCGAGTGGCACCGACAATCATGCCACGGTCAAAGTTACCTGAAGCTGCCGGCCTGTACCTGCAGGATTAGGTGTGCTGGTGTTCCTAATAAAGCGCCAGATCCGTTCCATACTCCAAACCAGGCTTGCTCACTCACCTCAGACCCAGCTCTGCGCCGCCAGGTATTGGGAAATTCCTCCCACCTGTACCTCATTTCCTTAATCACGTCCTCTTCGGTTAAAACCCTTTTCTGATCTGGTTGAAGCCGTGGGCTTTATTCCCCAAGCTATTTTCAGTATCTGTGTTTCTCTCTGGTCCAGCCTCGTTCGTTTGCGTTCAGAAGTGTCTTTTTGTCTTGTGGCCGAAATTTCGGTGCATCTCTATGACAAATGGTACCGATCACCTCTTTAAAGGGCGAGTGTCACCACAGGGCCAATGCTGATTCCACGACGTTCGGTATTTTTCTAATGTGAAAAACGTACCTTATCTGAAAAATGTCAGATGTATAACTATTTATTTATTGTATTTATAGCTTTTTAAGTTGATAACCTTCTATTTTGTACAAAGTGTTTTCATGATGGACTGATAGTGTGTTATGTTCCGAATCGCATTTTTTGTTATTTTGCATTATTATGTGCTCTGAATAAAACCGGGATCACGGACGCAGTGTTGTTGTTTTCCCTTTGATTCGTTGCAGTGTTGGGACTGGATTCTACAAAAAAAACTGCATTTAATTAATAAAATAAGGTACTAAAGTTTAATTAAAAAAACTCAAACTGATTTTTTTTTTTATGACGTTTTTTCCCATGAGCTGTGTATTTATTAGAAGCCATGGTTCCAAAACATCAGAGGGGTGCGTGAGGCTAAAAACAAATCGGATAATTAAATAAGATATTGTTTGACTTTAGCTGTCTTGAAAAGAAAAGAAGCCACAATTCGAAAGGGAAAATAAACTGTAAAAGGAACCCGGGAGAAAAGTAAAGAAACCTTTTTCACTTATGTTCATTTTTGTCAGTATAAATTTGCAATGAATCACTTTATTCTTTTGGTCTGAGTGTATGTAGGCCAGTGGGGAGCATCTTTTCTTAGCTAATTGTAAGGGGGGCTCCAAGGAATAAACAAAAAAAGGTTGAGAATCACTGCTCTCTTCACATTCAGCAAGATTAAATAATTACTTTTATTTATAGACCATTAATGACTCCTTTAACAAACTTTGCCATTCCAAACTATGAAACTGGATTTCAGATGGGATTTTACTTGTTTGTAATATAAAAATATGAGCAGCTATAACACTGGTATTTACATCTCACAAACCTTCAAAGTATAAACTATAACATGCATTTGAAAGAATCAGAAGTCTTTTTCTTACATATCACATATCGATTACATTATGTACATTCAGTTATAAGACTGCCTGGGTGGTTTGGCAGCTGCATTATAATATACAGTACTGTGCAAAAGTCTTAGGCCACCATTAAATGTGTTGTTTTAGTAATGGTAGTGACCATATAGCATTATTTCTCACTCTTTGCTAACATTCAGGAAATATGTACACAGAAAACATCAGAACAAGATGAATTGGAGGCACAAGTCAGTATTTAGTATTTAGACCTCCCTGAAAAAGTGGTTCCATGGCTGCTTCCCATCCAACAAGTCCATTCTTGATCATGTTTTTGTTTACATGGTCTTTTGACTCCATTGGACCGTCTGACTTCTCTGTTTACAAGCAATGTAAACAAACCAATTTCGAGTCTTATGATGTCGTTTATGAATTCGAGAAACTGCCAATACTGTTTGCAAGGAGGATGGGAACTCATGTTTTAGGAAGAGAGCAGGGGGGTATTTCAGAAAGCAGGTTTGACAAACTCTGAGTTCAACCCTGAACTCTGGGTTGACTAACTCTGAACTATCAAACTCAGAGTTTTTGGTTTCAGAACAGGGGATAACATTTAGTTCAGTCAATTCTGCACAAACCCAACAAGCACAAAATGGAACTACTTATCAGGAACTGAAGATGAAACACAAAATATAGTTCAAACAGGTAAGGTGTAATATCATTACATGCAATTGTGATGTTGTTTAGCCTACCTTACCTAATTAAATAATACTCAGTGGTTGTGTCATATTTGTACGTAGCTAGTGAAATTCCCTAAGATTAAAAAAAAAAAGTAAATTGTTCAGCCATTCCAACACTGACAGTAGGAAGGCAACACCTACATGCCTTTATACATACAAGTCTCTAAATTTGTTCAGTGTTGGATGTGTTCAAATTTGACCTCCATTATAGCCAACAGAAAAAGGCTGAGGGGCAAAAAAAAGGTGGGGGTCCACCACCACCTCTCACAGAGGATGAAGAGATGGCCCTCATGCAAAACACTGGGTGACCTGTTCCTGAAGGCATCCCTGGAGGAAGCTCATCTGATCCAGCCACCCCCCAGAAAACAGTGGCCTACATAAGAGGGTAGTCATTCAAATTAAGGATATAAGCTTATGTACAGTCATCGTTTTGCCACTGTGGGATCAGTGATGCCACCCATCCATTACTAGACACAACTTGGCACACAGATTGTCTAGTAGCAGTACAATTCTTTGTAATTGTTACTCTTTGTTGCTGTTACTTTTCCAGATTCTTCATATTTTATGGTGACTCTTTTATGGTGGTCTTTTACCTTTTCTACCAGTTACTGCTGGTGGACCCATAACAGAGATCCATGCAGCTGTAAGTACTTTCAATACTCCACAGAAAATTGTTCATTGTTCTTGCAGGAAGGTAATGAGGAAGCCTTGTCAGCTGCCACAGAGAGGGAAGATACAGGGAGGGCTACTGAGGTTTACACCTTGAAAATCACATCTAACAGTTGATCATACAGAGTGCTGCTTGAAATTACAATGGGGAAGAAGGTCCATCCACCTCCACAGAACAATGTACCTCAGTAAGATGTGGTTCAGAATTGGCCCATGACTTAGATCTGGCACTGTGATATTCAGTGTCATTTTTGTGTTCCTGTAGCACCCTGTGAAAGATGCACTTTTAGAAACAAATCGAAAAACCAAATTTAGAAATGGACTGCATAAGAGTGCAGACAGAAAAGACAATAATGGAATACAACTGCTGGAACATCAGTTAAAAGTGGATGAGGTGCCCACAGGTGGATGATTTTACTTGTTTGAAGAACATAAAAGATATTAACCTCTGTACTTCATTTGTACTTGCAGGAAATAAAGAAGACTTCATAAAAAGACAAGCATATTGTTTTTATTTGACACTGGGGAGGTGATAGGCTAATCAGTAATGATGGTAGCAGATTCTGTCTCTCAAGGCTCTACCATCTCGTGCATCAGCGATGTGGTCAGGATTTATATCAGGATCAGTCACTGGATGAGTGGGACATTGTCTGATCACCAGTAATTGAGATCCCCAATGGTCATCTCTACCCTGGCTCAAGTCCTGCAGTGAACCAAGTTATAACATTGCTGCAGGCCAGGCTCAGGATCAGGGCAAGGGGTCAGCAAATAGGACTGGCAGGGGTATCTTCTGTCTGTAATTACCAAACTCTCCAATGATAGATGATAATAGGATACAGTTTTAATTATTAATTGCAAAAGGAACTAAATATTAATTATGAGAGGATATGGTTATATGTACTGTATATATTCACCATGGGCAAATCTAGCACTCACTGTATACTCATGAAAAATTTGCAAGTCATGCACAG
Source organism: Ancistrus triradiatus (assembly GCA_025084515.1). NCBI lineage: Eukaryota > Metazoa > Chordata > Actinopteri > Siluriformes > Loricariidae > Ancistrus > Ancistrus triradiatus. The sequence continues at coordinate 1,681,912 of JAJAGP010000001.1, read as the reverse complement.
ACCCAGGCCACTTTGCTTCCATGTTTCTGATGATGTGGGCTGTATCACAGATGATCTTCACACTGCAGAACAGTATTCACAGAATTTCATTTGTAATGCAAAAAAGCTACTATGTAGGCCTACCTGCACATTAATGCTGTGGAGAAATGTCATATTCACCTAATCTCCTTCGTTTAGTGAAGAGTGCCATCTATGCAACACTTGAAAACCCTAAAATCATATTAATATTAAAATCATATTAACTGATTCGGGTCTCAAAGTTTCATACTAAATAAATGACTTATTGCTTAAACTGATCCCTGAAATACCTGGAGATGTCTCCGTAGTGTTTGTGCTTCGATGTGAGAAACTCCGGGTTAGTTGAAGTAAACCCACCAGCAAGCAGGTTAGCTTCACAGAGTATGTTGCCATAGTAGCTGACTACAAGTTACACTGAACTTGCTTTGTGAAACTGAGTCAACTAACTGAGTTTTCACTAAACCTGCTTTCTGAAATACCCCCCTGAACCATTGTTCCAAAACAGTTCTAAGGAGGCAACCCGAAGATGGCGTGTTAAGTATTTTTACAGAAACATTTTGGAAAATGAAAGGCTTCTTAGAGACCTTTGGAAGACATTACATTCACAGCAGCTCATGTTGGGAGAAGCTCTGAATTGCTTCCTTCTTCACTTCTCAAAGTAGACCCCTGCTGAGAATTTCCCTCATTAGGATCCTATCTCTGAGTGACTGGTGCTGGCGTTGCTGAGCCTCCGCTCCTTCAGCTGGGCCATCCCGGCACAGTTGCCTGGTTTGCTGGTGGGTGCCGAAACATTGCAGGAAACCAATTCGTTGATGAGCTTGGTGCGGAAGCTCTTGCTCAGAAAGTTGTAAAGGATCGGGTTGGTGATGCAGTGGAAGACGGAGAGGCACTGCACAAAGCTGGAATAGAAGAACAGCAGTTCCATCGTCTTGCACGACATTAGGTGCGGGTTCAGGTCGTCCACTGCCAGCAGGAACATCACGAGATGGTAAGGCAGCCAGCACGTCACATAGACCAGCGAGTAAACGTGAACCAGCCAGAGGTCCCTGCGATTCTGGACGTCCGGGCAGGCTCTCATGGCCTGCGAGATCAGGATGTTGCAAGTGATGATGACCAATGCTGTCCCCAGAAACTGGAAAATGAAGCAGAAGAAGGTGACGGAGACATACCACTCGGTGTGGTCCTCTTGGGGCATGATGTAACACCCGGGCTCGTACTTCTCCAACAGGTCGACGTGTACATTCTCGAGGGCCGCCAACAACACGGACAGAAGCCACACGCCAGCGCACATGAACCAGCGCTTGTGCCTGGGCTGCAGCGAGAAGCAGGATGGTTTGCTTGGGCGTGTCAGTGACAGGTACCTCTCCAGAGTCATGAAGGCCAGGAAGGAGGAGCTGGTGTAGAAGTTGACAACGTAGACGAGGTGTGTGACCTTGCACAGGAAGAGACTCCACTCCGACACCGAGTAAATTGTGACCTCCAGCATGAAGAACGGTATGGTGAACACCACCATCAGATCGGACAAGTTGATGTTGATGACACAGAAGAGCACGCCGCTGGCCGAGTGGCGTCGGCGCCAGTTTACCCACAACACCAGGAGGTTCTCAACCAGGCCTGCCGGGAACAGGAGTAGGTAGAGCAGGAACACCACAGTGCGCCAAGAGGCCCGGTCCACCTCAATGTCGCAGTCATCGTAGAACGACAGGTCGCTGTGATCAAAAGATATGTTTGGATGGTCTGTCATTGTCCTGGGGAGAAGGATGAAAGGGTTAGTGATGGGAAGTTATTCAACGAGATTATGCTGGTGCAAGTACTCCCTGTTCTGCAATGGCCCGACTTGATATTTCGATTTTATGATGGGAATCCGATAATAAACATAAATATAGATGAGGAACTCAGCTGTGCGTGACCTAGGGAGTCATGTGGAGAGAGTGAGGAGCGCTGGGAAATGTAGTGAGAAAAAGCCGTTAAGGCCGACAATACTTATTTTTGTTTTTCACTTTCAATACATTATTCAACAAATTACACAAAATATTCAACACTGGAATATAAAATAAGCTTTAGGGTAATGATTTGCCCAATTGTAGTTTAATGTAAGTGTTTTAAGCAGTCTACAGTGTGATGTATAAAGTACGACGGATATCCTAAAATGGAGAGCACCTGTATATTGTTTAAGCTGCAGTTGCAGATGTAGAGAAAGAAGACGTTTCATCAATAGAAGCATCAACACGCTTTGGTTTTAAGGACCTGGACACCCTGTAAATGTCTAAATATCTTGGAGACAAAATACTAATGCAGCCCTCAATGTTGTATTCTTGGGCCTCTGAGAAGGCCCATTGGCCATCCTTCTCTATAAATTAATAGCAGAAATGTTGAACAAATACAGACATGAACAAACCCTTAGTTAGGGTGGAGAATAAAAGTCTGAGAGCAGAAGTGAAAATGCTTCTTTGGCTCTTTGTGGAAAAAGATTTATCACCCAACACACATCACAAAACTTTGCAACAAGTACTTGAGGACCAAATAAGATTGTGCTGACTGTCATGGACTTTCCTCCACAGTCACTAATTATCCGATGGGAGGCTCTTTTTAAACCATTTAACTATTTGCTTAGTTAAATCCAGCTGGTTAACTTTTTTTATTGGCCGGCTAGTGTATATAAGAGTTCTCAAATTAAGCATGAAATGGTTTCCAGTCCTGGAGTAACCCTGTCCTGCACATTGTACTGTTTTCCCTGTACTACACACCTAACTGAACTAATCAGAGGCCAAACTTCTCACAGTAGGAGCGCTGATGTAAAATCTTTTTCTGCCACTACGTTCATTCCAGTTAAGACAGGAACCCAGATCAGCTCTGCTACTCCCAGATGTTTTGTGAATATAAACACAGTTGAATAACGCAGGTTTACGGATTTGTTAGAGGGATAAGTCGGGACATAAAACATTAACAGACAGCCCGCCATTACTAAAAGGAAACCCAAACCATAGCATGGCTTTAGCTAGCACCATGTAGCCTAACACTCAAAGATAACGGTTGAAATTGTACTCTTTCACGAGCTCAAAACAGTACCACGCAGCAGACCACGCATGCGCACTATGTTGAATAGCTTTTTCTTGTGCTCGATGCCTTTTGCCTTTGAGCCCAGTGACGTTTTTTGACAGTGTTTTTTCTCACTTTTTCTATTCGTACTCATAACAGAATCCGTATTCATAACTGACATTTCGTACCCATAATATTTCAAGTCGTATCCGTAAACATATATATCTGTGCACGTTATTTTTTACAGTAATCTTACTCCATAAATACCTAGTTAAAATAACCACGAGGACCTACCTTGGCTTTTAAGAGTGGCACTAGACGAGCTGTTGTGACCCCTCTGGTGGAGCGATGTTCAGGAGGAGCGAAGGCTGAGCTGGCTGGAGACTTGCGCTGCTTCAGCCTTTTGCCTGGCTGATTTGGGGCATTAAGCCCTCCTCTGCGGCCCTCTTACCCTCCCTCTCCCTCTCTCTGAGGCAGCACTGCTGATAGGACATGCTTTTTGTAAGCTTGTGTTGTCTTCTCTTTTGGCAAAAAGTGGCTCTCGCAGGACAGAAAGCTTATGAGTTGACTTGTTTGAAAGAGTTATTGAATGTAAGCTATTGTGCTAACACACATACAGTGGTACTTGAAAACTTTTCCTATATTTATGCATAAATATGACCTAAAACATAAATGGGATCGACTCCAAAAGTCCATTTTTAGCGCAGTGTGAATTCAAACACCCTTAACATTTTAACGCAGTTTTACAACATGTGGATCCTTAAAGGAGCAATAAGTAGCATTTCTTTAAACCTACCAGCTCCCGATGGTACAGGGGAGAGTCCTGGTGATGTAAACCTGCAGTTCCAGTGTTCTGACCAGCAGCAAGCCTGTAACGTCCAGCTCTAAAAAGTAGTGATGCACCGCAAGTCCTGGCCGAACTCGCTAAAATGAAAGGAAGCCGTAGGGTTTGTTTTTAGATTTGCTCCTTTGGTTGTGTTTTTGAGTGAGCTGAAATACTAATAATAATTAGTATTATTATTAGTATTGATAGCTCTCATGGACATTTCGCTTGTCTAATGTCTGTTGAGATTGTGAGATGATCTGCTGCTGCTTAAATTGAACACGTCTGCACTGACCGCCTCAAGAGAACCGCCAGCTAAACAAGCAGCATTTTTAATAACCTCAGTGTTACAATACTGAACTTTATGAATTAAGTTTTTTCCCGCATAACCAAAACATAAAATAATTAGGGCAGAATTGTGCGTCCTGAGATGCTTTGCTGCTCTCCAGTCAAGTCAAGTCAGATCTATTTCTATAGCGCTTTTTACAAAGCAACTTTACAAGTATACATTATCTCCTAATAACTACGTCCAATCCCAAATTGAGCAAGCCTAGGACGACAGTGGCAAGGAAAAACTCCCTAAGTGTTATGAGGAAGAAACCCTCTCCACAATGGTACAGAGCGGATATCTGAGATACTGTGGGCTTTCTGGCACTTTGAACCCGTCTCTGTCATCTCGGCCTCTCTCATCAACGAGACGTTTCCGTCTTCCGATGTTTGTTTCGTTATTGCACCATTTTGATTAAACTACAGAGACTGTTTAAGCAGTTGTAGAAATACTCAAACCAGCCCGTGTGGTACCGACAATCATGCCACGGTCAAAATCACTGAGCTCAGATTTTTCAGCGTGAAAGTTACATGAAGCTCCCGGCCTGTATCTGCAGGATTAGGTGTGCTGGTGTTCCTAATAAGGTGCCGGATGTTCACCTCAGACCCAGCTCTAGATCGCCAGATATTGGGAAATTCCTCCCACCTGTACCTCATTTCCTTAATCACGTCCTCTTCGGTTAAAACCCTTTTCTGATCTGGTTGAAGATCAGATCTGGTCTGATCTATTTCACATTCAGCAATTTAATAATTACTTTTATTTACAGACCATTAATGACTCCTATAACAAGCTTTGCCATTCCAAATGCGCACTGTGTGTTCAGACGTTCCTCTGCGATCTGTGCATGCCTCTGTAAAGATTAAAACATTAAACTATGACACTGGATTTCAGATGGGATTTTACTTGTTTGTAATATAAAAATATGAGCAGCTATAACACTGGTATTTACATCTCACAAACCTTCAAAGTATAAACTATAACAAGCATTTGAAAGAATCAGAAGTCTTTTTCTTACATATCACATGTCGATTACATTATGTACATTCAGTTATAAGACTGCCTGGGTGGTTTTTGCAGCTACATTATAATATACAGTACTGTGCAAAAGTCTTAGGCCACCATTAAATGTGTTGTTTTAGCAATGGTAGTGACCATATAGCATTATTTCTCACTCCTTGCTAACATTCAGGAAATATGTACACAGAAAACATCAGAACAAGATGAATTGGAGGCAAAAGTCAGTATTTAGTATTTAGACCTCCCTGAAAAAGTGGTTCCATGGCTGCTTCCCATCCAACAAGTCCATTCCTGATCATGTTTTTGTTTACATGGTCTTTTGACTCCATTGGACCGTTTGACTTCTCTGTTTATAAGCAATGTAAACAAACCAATTCCGAGTCTTATGATGTCCTTTGTGAATAGCTATTCCAGAAACTGCCAATACTGTTTGCAAAGAGTAAGTGAACTCTCGAGTTTCAGGAAGAGAGCCGAACCATCGTTCCAAGACGGTTCTCAGGAGGCAACCCGAAGATGGCGTGTTAAGTGTTGCTAACGTAGGTAGGTAGGTATTGAATGTTTAACGCTGTGACTGCCCTTGGGCCATCTTCATGGCAGGAACGGTTATGGAAAACAGTTTATTAGCAGTGGTGTAAAGTATAGGGCGTCATGTCAAGCGTGAAATTGCATGTGTTTTTTCAGGTCAGTTATTGAAAGGAAACTGAGCAGTCTCTTTGGTTTAGTGGTATTAGAAATATCCCATATGGTAGGGGTTATAGACAATTGTTGCCACTCTTTACTGTAGGCAGGGCACTCTATTAATATATACTTTACTGAGAGGGGAACTTGACAAGTAGTGCAGATCAGCGCTGCTACACCCTTTACTAAGTACGAGTGAGTTAGTCTGGTGTGTCCAATGCGGCATCTGGTGTAAAGCACTTGGTCCCATCGATTTGTGAGGTAAGTTGTCAACTTCTTTCCGATAATGGGAGTAGCTTCATAGGGCTTCCTGGTGCAGTTTGAATCCCGTCCTGATTGCCATCTGTCTTTTATGTATTTGGTTAGTACCGGTTTGATATCATCTGGGAGAATATCGCAGTTTGTGGTCGGTGTGCCTATTGTATTCCTAGCTGCACGGTCAGCGTTTTCATTATCTGGAAGCCCACAATGGTGTGTTAGGTGTTGCTAAGTATTTTTACAGAAAAATTTTGGAAAATGAAAGGTATCTGGGAGAAGACATTACATTCACAGCAACGCATGTTGGGATAAACTCTGAATTGCTTCCTTTCTCACTTGTCAAAGTAGACCCCTACTGAGAATTTCCCTCATTAAGATCTGATCTCTGAGTGCTGGCGTTGCTGAGCCTCCGCTCCTTCAGCTGGGCCGTCCCAGCACCATTGACCAGTGAGCTGGCGGGTGCTGAAGCAATGCAGGAAACCAATTCGTTGATGAGCTTGGTGCGGAAGCTCTTGCTCAGGAAGTTGTAAAGGATCGGGTTGGTGATGCAGTGGAAGACGGAGAGGCACTGAACGATGCTGGAAGAGAAGAACAGCAGTTCCATCGCCTTGCACGACATCAGGCGCGGGTACAGGACGTCCACTGCCTGCAGGAACATCACGAGATGGTAAGGCAGCCAGCACATCACAAAGACCAGCGAGTAAACATGAACCAGCCAAAGGTCCCTGCGATTCTGGACATCCGGGCAGGCTCTCATGGCCTGCGAGATCAGGATGTTGCAAGTGATGATGACAGACGCTGGCCCCAGAAACTGGAAAATGAAGCAGAAGAAGGCGACAGAGACATACCACTCGGTGTGGTAGTGCGGGGCCACGATGTAACAGCCGGGCCTTAACCACTCCACCAGGATGACGTGTACATTCTCGAGGGCCGCCAACAACACGGACAGAAGCCACACGCCAGCGCACATGAACCAGCGCTTGTGCCTGGGCTGCAGCGAGAAGCAGGACGGTTTGCTTGGCCGTGTCAGTGACAGGTACCTCTCCAGAGTCATGAAGGCCAGGAAGATGGAGCTGGTGTAGCAGTTGGCAACCAAGACAAATTGTGTGATGTTGCAGAAGCAGTGACTCCAATTCGACACCTTGCCCTCTGTGACGTCCACCATGAAGAACGGTATGGTGAACACCACCATCAGGTCGGACAAGCTGATGTTGATGACGCAGAAGAGCACGCCGCTGGCCGAGTGGCGTCGGCGCCAGTTTACCCACAGCACCAGGAGGTTCTCAACCAGGCCTGCCGTGAACAGGAGTAGGTAGAGAAGGAACAGCGCAATACGCCGAGAGTCATTGTCCACCTTAATGCTGCAGTCATCGTAGAACCACAGGTCGCTGTGATCGAAAGATATGTTTGGATGGTCTGTCATCGTCCTGGGGAGAAGGATGAAAGGGTTAGTGATGGGAAGTTATTCAATGAGATTATGCTGGTGCAAGTACACATGATGGGAATCTGATAATAAACATAAACATAGATTCACCAGAAACCGTATTCTGAATTTTGTTTTTGTCCGGGCAAGTGGGAAAGCGTGCTAAATGGAGAGAGTGAGGAGCGCTGGGAAATGTAGTGAGGAAAAGCCATGGTGGAGACAATACTAATTTTTGTTTTTCACTTTCAATACATTATTCAACAAATTACACAAAATATTCAACACTGGAATATAAAATAAGCTTTAGGGTAATGATTCGCCCAATTGTAGTTTAATGTACGTGTGTTAAGCAGGCTACAGTGTGATGTATACAGTAGATATTAAACACCTCTGCTGACGATGCAGATGTAGAGAAATTGAGACAAAGAAGACATTTCTTCAACAGAAGCATCAACACGCTTTGGCTTTAAAGACCTGGACACCCTGTTAATGTCCTACCAAGGCTTTTTAAATATCTTGGTGACTATTATGGACTTTCCTCCACAGTCGGTTGAGCTAAAATCCACTGATCATTTATGGGGCACTTGAAGGCAGAGAAAGCGGAGTATCTGGCTAGATGCTCTTTGGGAAATTGTCAAATCATGCTGGACATCACCGATCATCAGATTTTACCCAACCTGGTGGAGCCTATGCAGCTCAAGTGCATGCTGTCATTATACCAAATACTAAACAATTCTGAAATTTAGCAACAGATTTTTATAGAAATATTCAACTTTTTACTGTAATAGTTTATGATTTGTAAGGAAAGTAGATACATTTTCACTAGCGGTCTCAGATTTTCGGCTTCCACTCTACATCAAAACGCTATATTATTAACAATTTGAGACTCTTGGGAGTCTTTGAGACTGTCCTAAACCTGTTAATAGTGAACTTTATTACAAAAAACATTGAGAAATTCAGTCTAGTTCAGCAGTAAGAGTTCCTAAGAACGTCCTTTAATTGAATTGCCATAAACTACAGCAAATCTCACCAAATTCTGTCCTTACCACATACTGTTGCCCTGGATTTTCGTAGATAGAATGCAAATAACAGCCTTGTCTCTGATCAAGATTCACAATTAATTACAGAATGGACAGGCTGAAGAACGTTTGCCAGTGGTAATAGTTTTAGAATCCCATTCAATTTCTCTTCAACTGTTTTGGGTTTAACAGTTCATTCGAATACCTATCGAGTAAGACTAATGTCAAAACTAACGTGTGCGTACTCGTCTAGATTCGTACAGAAATATATAAGTTTACGCATACGGCTTGAAATATTATGGGTACGAAATCTCGGTGATAATGTCCCTGATTAGCAGCAGAAAAAGTCAAGTGTGCAAAAAGATTGCTGTGTGTATGAGAGAGGGAGTGTGTATGGATTGTGTGGCCCAGTTCGTGTAACTGAGGTGCGAATATGTGGTATTCAGTCCAGTCTGATGGCTTGTGGTAAGAAACTGTTACACAGTCTGGTTGTGAGGGCTCGAATGCTTCAGAACCTCTTTCCAGACAGCAGGAGTGTAAACGGAGAGCTTGAGGGGGTTCTCCTGAAGTCTACAGCCATCTCTTTAGTTTTATCAATGTTAAGAGACAGATTGTTGACTTTACACCAGGCCGATGGCCGTTGTACCTCCTCTTTGTATGCTGACTCGTCGTTCTTGCTGATGAGACCCACCATAGTCATTTCATCAGCGAACTTGATGATGTGATTCGAGCTGTGCATTGCTGCACAGTCGTGAGGCAGCAAGGTGAACAGCAGTGGACTGCGCACCAAGCCCTGAGGGGCTCCAGTGCTCAGTGTGATGGTGTCGGAGATGTTAGTGCCGATCCGGACGGACTGAGGCCTCCCAGTCAGGAAGTTCAGTTTCAGAGGGAGATGTTGAGGTCCAAATTGTGAAAGAGTGGTTCAGGGAGCATGAGACATCATTTTAACACATGGATTGGCTACCAGTGTTCAGACGTGAACACCAATGAGAATCTTTGGGATGTGCTGGAGAAGACTTTGTGGAAAAAAAATGAATGCAACTGTGGACAGACCTGCTTCGGCAATGTCACAACATTTATTTCTGTCCAGATTTGCATTAATACTAAACCACTATTTCACAATTCGACCGTTCTGAAACAGATTAATTCTTTTCCACCACCACAGGATGTGTCTGTCAACATGGTTGTTTAACAAATGAGAAGCTACTCACTGCATCAGTTAGGGTTAAAGAACTTGTTGCCAGCTGAAAGATAATCACCAATGCAGTAATTATCCGATGGGAGGCTCTTTTTGAAAACCATTTAACTATTTGCTTAGTTAAATCCAGCTTGTTAACTTTTTTTTATTGGCCGGCTAGTGTATATAAGAGTTCTCAAATTAAGCATGAAATGGTTTCCAGTCCTGGAGTAACCCTGTCCCGCACATTGTACTGTTTTCCCTGTACTACACACCTAATTGAACTAATCAGAGGCCATACTCATAAAACTTCTCACAGTAGGAGCGCTGATGTAAAATCTTTTTCTGCCACTACGTTCATTCCAGTTAAGACAGGAACCCAGATCAGCTCTGCTACTCCCAGATGTTTTGTGAATATAAACACAGTTGAATAACGCAGGTTTACGGATTTGTTAGAGGGATAAGTCGGAACATAAAACATTAACAGACAGCCCGCCATTACTAAAAAGAAAACCAAACCATAGCATGGCTTTAGCTAGCACCATGTAGCCTAACACTCAAAGATAACGGTTGAAATTGTACTCTTTCACGAGCTCAAAACAGTACCACGCAGCAGACCACGCATGCGCACTATGTTGAATAGCTTTTTCTTGTGCTCGATGCCTTTTGCCTTTGAGCCCAGTGACGTATTTTGACAGTGTTTTTTCTCACTTTTTCGATTCGTACTCATAACAGAATCCGTATTCATAACTGACATTTCGTACCCATAATATTTCAAGTCGTATCCGTAAACATATATATCTGTGCACGAATCTAGACGAGTAATCTTACTCCATAAATACCTAGTTAAAATAACTACGAGGACCTACCTTGGCTTTTAAGAGTGCCACTAGACGAGCTGTTGTGACCCCTCTGGTGGAGCGATGTTCAGGAGGAGCGAAGGATGAGCTGGCTGGAGATTTGCGCTGCTTCAGCCTTTTGCCTGGCTGATTTGGGGCATTAAGCCCTCCTCTCTCGCCCTCTTACCCTCCCCTCTCCCTCACTGAGGCAGCACTGCTGATAGGACATGCTAAAGGGACAGGAAAGAGGTATGTCTGGCAAGAGAGGTTCCAGAGAAATGTCTCGAGCACAAATAATGTGGCAAGCAGTGGCATCACGGTGACTGGAATAATGAAAGTGTAAAAAAAAATACTGGGTGCTAACTGGTGCTTGACCAGTCCCTGCCAGCAGCTGGTGAGCTGGGGATCCTGCAAATTACAGGCGAATGTGGGCAGATTTTTCTGGCAGCTCAACCCAGGCTGACTGAACCGAGGTAGCGCGGTAACCCGCCGTCTCCATGGTAGGCAGGGAATTCTGTCATGACTGGGGGTATACAGCTGTAGGCTATTGGTCCTAGGACCCTAGCTTTTTCTTCTGGTGCTTCAGTGTCCGATGAAGCACTGCAAATGACGTGGTCCGGATTGCCCCTAGTGGAGGGGTGTAATCCAGGAGGGGCGTAACAGGCGAAGGTTTGGGGCGCTCCGTGACACTGACGTGGTTTCCAGGTCCGCCTATTCTAAGAACGTGGCTTGGCTTCACTTGGGATCTGGCAACCCTGGAGTCAAACGTAGCACGTTTTAATGATTAAAGCATGAATAAAGCAACCTAATGGAACGTAATGCAATAATAATAATAATAATCAATAAAATATGAAATAAGAAACTTTATAGTCACTGAAGCGAACGCACTTTTGGCACATCTTATCACTGGGACAGCGGCATCGAGGCTGAGGGAGTGTCTGTTATCGAACCCATAGACTAATAATATACATGTACATAATGTAATAATAAAATAATATAACATAATATACGTAGTACGCCTATGATCGCGCCCTAGTTCGTCTTGAAACATTCAAACGGACTGTTCGATTTCCGAATTGTTCGAGTGAAGAGGCGTTCGTATTCCGGAGTTCCACTGTATATGTTTAAGGACACAAAGAACTCGAACATTTCTTTATTTGACCAATATCAAACTTTCTTGCTCCCAAATTCGAACAAAAATTCCAACTTCGAACATCGGTAAAAACTGATACGAATTTCGGATTCCCAAATTCGGATTTTAGTTGGTTTTCTTTTTCTTTTTGTTTCCCAAATTGGAAGCAGCTAGCAACCCTGGATTAAACATGGCATCTGCAAAACGGCTATTGAACACTTTTGAGGATAAAATGAATTCTGAAATGAATTTGATTCAGTTGAAGTTCCACTGCATTTAATTATTAAAGTTTGCATCATTTCCTTTGGTGAGATTTTTCTGATCCGATTATTCTCTGAGTCATGTAAACCTGGAGCTTTCCCATTTATTAAAGTATTAATATATTATTTATCAGTAATATTATATGTTGTATTTTTCAGTTCAATTTGGGACAGGGTTAAAACAAAACCTTTTCAGAGAACGTCCATGACACGCTCATCTGAAAAGCGTATTGAATACAAATTCCGGCAGATGGTTACTGACATTTGTGCAACGCTGAAAGGATTGCTCAACTCCGCTCTTGTGTTGGAAACGTTACTGACAACATCTGCTCAAATTCCACAGCTGTAAGCCCCTGGGTATTTAACTCAATTCTTTGTTTTACGTAATACTTCCACATGAATAGCTTCTTGCACCATGGAAACACTCCACTGTTCATGCATAGCCAGAAGTTATATTATAGTGCAAAAGTCAGCTCACACTTCCGCTGAGTTAATTTCAGATCAAAATGGTGTACCAGTTATTCAGGGTCAGCAAGAAAATGCAGCAAACATTTCAGCCGGTTACTCTTCAATCTGTCCATTCTCGCATTTGTCACCTTACACACAGAGTTACTTCCAGATCCATCTTCTCAAAAATCTCCCTGACCTCCTGATCCTCATCAGAGATACTCGTCAAGACTATTTTCAATCTACCATAATTTAGTTGCATAAACAAAGATGGAAGTCAAAACAATAAGAGGAAGGGAGTTTCAAAACTTTCAAAATACAGTGGAACCTTGGAATTTCAAACTTTATTGGTTCTGGAAGAGTCTTCAAATTTGGATTTGTTTGAAGTTGGATTCGAACTTCCCCATAGCAAGTAACGTAAATAGGTTTAATCCATTCCCGACCCCCAAATAATTGTTTTTAAGCCTATATTTGTATGTAATTAATGATTAGTAGCATCGAGCAAAGGAATGTAATACAATAACAATAATTCTAAATAAAGACATGAACTGAAAAAGTGGAAATGTACTTGCACTTTATAGCTCCTTTTATTTAGGGTTCGATATTCAAAGTTTGGAAGTTTGGCAGAAGCTGCTAGTTGCCAGGTCTGCTTGCTCTAAGCAATGTTGGGCTTTGACCTTTCTCGTGATCTGACTACCCAAGGGCAGGTGAACACATTGACCAGATTACTGACAGAGTGGGCTTACATGCCCTTAATAATCTGATAGCTGCAGAAAATCAGATTTTGTCAGTAATCAGATAAATGAGAAATGAGGTTTAAATGACCTGGGCAATAATCAGATTTCTTCTTTGCAACCAGCCAATCATTTCACAGAAAGATACAAAGTAAACTTAGATTTTTAATATTTCATATTAAAAAAACTTCGTTTTCTTGAGTATTTATTGCATTTCAGAGTCTAAATGAAGTGTTCGAAAGCTGTGGGTGCTGTTTTTAATTCAAGGGTTGCCTGATCCCACTAGAGAATCCCCCACCTGGTCTAAAATAATTCCAAAAGAAGCGAATGTCTAAGAATAACCATGTTTTTTTGATGATATGATAGCAAGACAATGGTCTTGATCTGATCTGCCTGGTTGGACCATGGAAATGGTCAGTAAGAGGGTGTAACAATAATAATAATTATTATAATAATCACAGTACATGTAGGTGCTCAGGTGGCGTTGTGGTCTAAGATGCTACCCCACCACCTTGGTGACCCCAGTTCCAGTAGCGATGAGCCACAACAATGACCCCTACACAGCTCTGCAACACACTGGATACACTACATGCTCGTTTGTACAATGTGAATTCCAGGGATAGACACTGAAACCCCATGACCCTACCCAGGAGTAAACAGATGGAAGGTTTTATGTAATAAACCACAAACTGGAGCTGAACAGATCCAGAACAGGATCTAAAGCAGGCCACATCTGGACCAGCTCAGATCTTTGAATACTGATCCTTCCTAGTTTTGGCCTGTTATCCATCTGAAGGCCAGAACTGGCCCAAATCAATGATAAATGTTTCATTTGAACAGCTGGTTAACTGGGTTCTCGTGACCTCACATGGATCTCAACAACCATCCGAAATCTTTGGTTGCTACGTTTCTTCCAGCCAAAGAAGTGCCACCTAATAAAACTAAAGGAATCGGTTGGCGCAAAAACCTGGCACCTATAAATAGAACATGCAACCTCTTCTAGCTGCAGGCATCCAGCATTCAGTATCAACCATAATGATTCGCATCACGATAATAATATTTGGTTACACAGCTCCAGGGTGTGACCTTACATGCATAAATGAGAACACCGGGGTTGTCTTTGTTTAATTTAATAAGTTGAACTTGTTGAAATTGACGTAGTTGTCCATCTACAATAATAAACTGGCATTTAGGTATTCACAACTTCCTTCTGAGGGAAAACACGGCAAAACGGAGTGCACCAAGACCATTCATTAGGTCCGCTTTAATTTCTCTACGCTTCACTCAAAGCAGTTCCAAAACTGGTTACTGGTGTTCAGATTGCTCACCGAAATAAAGCTGAGAAAGTCTACAGGCATGCAGTTTCAGTCGTTTGCTTCCCCTCGTCCTTCTGTGGACCCCCAAACTTCCCAAACTACGAAGTCCGATGCCTCAGACGACGTGCCCGAGGTTAAGAGAGTCTAATTCAGGCACACGGACATGGGGATGGAGTAACACCACCTACAGTCACCAGAAAACCCTTTCACTGGGTTGCCAGATTGCAAATCGCTTCCCCCGAACCCTGAGGTAAAATCGTAGAGACGCCAATATCTGTGTTACCACCTTGGTAACACAGAATCTGATTCCATATTAAATACTGAGTGAATCCTTCAACATCCCTATTCAGATTGGATTAGTTTATTAGGGGGACGGTTGTAACAGAATTTTTACTCGTCTGCTCAGTCATAAAATTCCCACAGAACTGTTGAAGTTCTAGAAAGTTGTTGTCTCTACGAACCCGGATGTTTGCGTTGCAAGTAACTGACCGATCCAACTGGTCATTCCATCTAGAAAACTAAAAGTATATAGGTATATACTGTGCATATTTATATCTTTCGGTGCAATTAAAATCACCCCATAACCAGTAGGTTTTCTTGTCTTTGATCATTATGACAGAATTATAGTTCTCTCAACCACCAAAAATAAAATGTAATTAAAATAAAAACATAACATATATCAGATAACACCACTATTAACAGTTTGTGGGTTGCCAGATTGGAATTTCTCTCGCAGGCTACTTACATGCCGGAGCCCTGCGCCCCTCTGATGTCCTGGCACACCATTTAAGGGACATGATCATTTTTGTCTATGAATTCCAGGACAGGCTCAGGAAATCCCCCCATCCTCCCGTCCTTCAGTGCTTGCGTGACAACACGGGTCAGGGGAAAAGTGGGCCAGCGAATTGCCACTGCGCCACTTCAGCACTGATGTTACGTTATTGTTTTAGACCCACTTATCCTGGTCACTTAAACCCAGTTCTCTGGATCTGTGAGTCGACTGTTGTGCCACCCTGCTTCCTTTCACATATATGCTTAAACAGTGCTGTTCAGTCCTGGATTCTCCTTGGCCAAACTGCACGAACAGCGACGCTTTAGAAATATCAGACTTGCTCTTTCTGAACCAAATACGATGGCGACATCTACCGGTCATATTGTGGAAATGCAGCAGTAAATAATAGCATAAAGCACAGCGATTCGAGGAATTACTTGCAAATATTTAAATTTTATCACAACTATCTGAATTGATACCTACATTTTTTAGAAATGTGTAGTCTTTGTCGTAGCAAATAAAAATAAGAAATTATTATTAATATTATTATCGTCCAACGCGGGGCTGAAACAGACATGCGCGCAGGTGAACCTGAGGATCTGCGCTGATCTTTTGCTTCTTTGAGCGAGTTTAAAGACTTGATACTTTCCTTATGGTGCTGCCCTTTAACGGGCTTTCTAATAAAGACATGGAGGCTGCAGGATGAGGGACAGAGGAGGGTTCAGTAAGACGCAAACTCAAACTCAATCCCATGAATGATTATATGAACCCTTCATCAGCAGTGACGTTTAGTGATTTAGTTTGGTTTTCGGACGGTTGGGCGGCGCGAGGCAGCTCTCATTGTTTTCATCGTGTTCTCAGGAGGAATTTACACAGAACCAGCTTATCTAGAGGCAAGGTTAAACACGGACTCTTACTTTTTGCGAAAAAGAAAAACTAGAAACGAGAGGGAGGATGAGTACCGCAGGGTTTTTAGAGCATGTTGTGAATGCAGCGTTCAATAGCCTAACGTTTTGCTGTTCCTCAATAACGTCCTATGTCAAGTCCAAGCATGAGCGAGCTCTTAAAGCAAAACGGAGAAGAAATCATTCGTTTCAGATACACGTACAACGTTTAGCGCATTTTCTAATCCAAACTGACTTTAGTAGACTCAACGGCTGTAGTATTAACCTTCGTGCTGCATTAAAGGTAAACAAAATGACCATATTCATCAGCAGAGAAAACCCCCTAAATTATATATTTTTTTCCAGCTTGAAATTTGACGACTTTTCCTAGAGTGACCACAACATTAAAAAACATTCCACTGAATACGTACTGGTCAATTTCAGCCATCATCCTGTTACTGTTACGCAGTTTTCAGCACAGAATTAGTAAGTACACAAAATGTCAACCACATGGCGTCCATGCTAATAGCATTAGGAGACTGAGCGCATGCTAATGATGTAAGAAAATGTGTATTTTAAAAGTAAGCAACTTCAATTATTTAGATAACTAGTTGAGACTGACCTTCTCAGTCATAGATATAATATATCAAATATACAATATACCTACATATATATGTATACAGTAGACAAAAGTTTGTGGACACCCCTTCTAATGCTTGAGCTCTGCTAGTTCTGCAGCACTCACTTGTATCACGTTCATAATATAAAGCACACATTTCTGGATTGTCCATAGACAAACAGTGGCAGTAGAGTGGGTCGTACTGATACCCCAGTGACGCCCAATATCAAATATTTGTAGGTTTCTGCTTCCAACAATCAGTTCATTAACTTTCTGCCCTGCTGTCCTTAAACAAAGTACACTGAGACATTGGCTTGCACAGAACCTTGACCTCGACTCCATCAGACATCTCGAAAATGCGAATGAAAAACGCTCTTCAAAGAACAGGACTTCTCAAATGTTGTAGCCTGGGTGTGCACAAACCTTTGTCTACATAGTGTATATAGTATGATTATAATTAATTTGAATAATTCATATATTTTCTTATTAAATGAAATGTCATCTTCCTGGATTATATACAGTGGGGCAAAAAAAAGTATTTAGTCAGTCACTGATTGTGTAAGTTCCCCTACTTAGAAAGACGAGATAGGTCTGTAATTTTCATCATAGGTACACTTCAACTGTGAGAGACAAAATGAGAAAAAAAAATCCAGGAAATCACATTGTAGAATTTAATTGTAAATCATGGTGGAATAAGTATTTGGTCACCCACAAACAAGCAAGATTTCTGGCTCTCACAGACCTGTAACTCCTCCTTTAAGAAGCTCTTCTGTCCTCCACTCGTTACTTGTATTAATGGCACCTGTTTGACCTCGTTATCTGTATAAAAGACACCTGTCCACAGCCTCAAACAGTCAGACTCCAAACGCAACCATGGCCAAGACCAAAAGAGCTGTCGAAGGACACCAGGAAGAAAATTGTAGACCTGCAGCAGGCTGGGAAGAGTGAATCTACAATAGGCAAGCAGGTTGGTGTGAATAAATCAACTGTGGGAGCAATTGTAAGAAAATGGAAGACAAAACAAGACCATTGGTAATCTCCCTCGATCTCTGGGGTCCCATGCAAGATCTCATCCCGTGGGGGTCAAAATGATCATGAGAACGGTGAGCAAAAATCCCAGAACTACACGGAGGGACCTGATGAATGACCTGCAGAGAGCTGGGACCAAAGTAACAAAGGCTACCATCAGTAACACACTACGCCGAGAGGGACTCAGATCCTGCAGTGCCAGGCGTGTCCCTCTGCTTAAGCCAGTACATGTCCAGGCCCGTCTGAAGTTTGCCAGAGGGCATATGGATGATCCAGAAGAGGATTGGGAGAATATCATGTGGTCAGATGAAATTAAAATAGAACGTTTTGGTAAAAACTCAACTCACGTGTTTGGAGGAAGAAGAATGCTGAGTTGCACCATACCTACAGTGAAGCATGGGGGTGGAAACATCATGCTTTGGGGCTGTTTTTCTGCAAAGGGGACAGGACGACTGATCCGTGTTAAGGGAAGAATGAATGGGGCCATGTATCGTGAGATTTTAAGCCAAAACCTTCTTCCTTCTTCCATGTAGGGGAACCCAACATGGGGTTCTGTTATAGCCCACCTGCCTCAAGGTTCAGAGTTTAGAAAGACTGTTTATCCAAATTACTGTCTCTCTCTCTCTTCAAAAAAAGTATGAGCATTCTCAAAGTCAAATTTCTGCAAACCCTCAAATGGATGTTTTTCATTTTCCTCACCATTCTGTCTTTAAACTGTAAACTGGTTCTGAAGAGATATTTTCAAACATTGTGACAGTTTTTAACTATAATGACAATCCATTATACACTTATGGAGGATGTACACTGTATGGCCAATAGTATGTAAACACCCTTTCTCATTAGTGATCTCTCAGCCACACTCCCTGCTAACAGGTTCATCATATGAAGCCTACATGCGTTGAATCTCCCCAGACGAACAGTTAAGAACATCTTAATATCATAAATTTCCACCGTCCAACAAGTCGTCAGCTTTCTGCTCTGGTGTTGCCCTGCCTCACAGTCATGTTTCAAAATTTAGAGGGAAGCTTCTCACAAGGTTGAAAACTTTTGTAGAAGAAAAGAGAAACTCCAAAATAATGCTCACATTTTTAGATGTTTTGGGGGGTCCATAAACTTATGGCTATATAGTGTATATTTATGTTGTGGTGCATCCAGATTTGGTTACATACTAAGCCAGAAAGGGACAAAAATGAAGTCTAACTTCTCATTTCTCATTTCTGCTCATTGCAGGGCCCATAGCAGGTGAGTGTTACACTGACTGACCATTTTAGCAAACCTTGAAAATGTATTAAGTAATGACTTTATTAAAAAGTATCTACAATTAATACCCAGTACAGGGTTGTTTATTTCTTTGCAAATCACAATAAAGCGATACATAATGCAGCAGAATTAAATCTCATGTAGGATTCATAGCTCCTGTAAAGCTAAATCTACTGTACATAAAGAGATGCTCTACATAAAGAGAGCTGGGTTTTACCACAGTAATCAGATTACTCACTGCATGTATACCAGTAACCCGATTCTTATCGGTGTTTTCATTCTGCACATGTTATACTCGTTATAACTATAATGTTACTCTAGTGAGCACGTTCTTCCACCATTAGATGTGTTGTTTAAGCAATGGTAGTGACCATATATCATTATATATATATATATATATATATATATATATACTCTTTGCTAAGATACAAACACAACATACAGGAAATATGTACACAAAAAACATCAGAACAAGATGACTTTTATTTATTTAGACCTCCCTGAAAAAGTGGTTCCATGGCTGCTTCCCTTCCAACAAGTCCATTCCTGATCAGATTTCTTCGGTCTGTAGAAGGGTCCCATTGCCAAATGCTGGAATTGCTCAAGTGTAATAGGAGGTCACAGTAAATACTTATCACTGTAGCCTATAGAAGCTGTTTTTTTATTTCTTTCAGTTTCTTAATACTTCACACAAATGTCCTGGTTGTATTCTTATAAAGAGACTTAGAAATGATTATGCACGATCATAAGATGATGGTGGCCTAAAACTTTGGCACAGTACTGTACATATTTTGCTCTTTCTTGCTTTCCAGATCAGCAGAAATCCTGCAGTGCAGTTGCCATTGGAATGTAAGGTACTGTGATAAGCTTACAACAAATTCTAGCTGTGCAGCCAAGTTATTTTTTTTGTCCAGTGTACTGATAATCCTCTTTGTAACTGCTTGGCTAGTATAGTTCCCCTTGACTGGCAGCACGGTCCTTGATAAATAGCATAGCTTCCTGTGGGGGTTTGACGCTGGGTGTCTTCTTCCTTCCTCTCCGAAAGGCACCGTCAGGGAATCCTAAAGCTGTTTTTGTTTACATGGTCTTTTGAATCCATTGGACCGTTTGACTTCTCTGTTTACAAGCAATGTAAACAAACCAATTTCGAGTCTTATGATGGCCTTGTGAATAGCTCTTTGAGAAACTGCCAATACTGTTTGCAAAGAGGACATGAACTCTCATGTTTTGGGAAGAGAGCTGAACCATTGTTCCAAGACGGTTCTAAGGTGGCAACCCGAAGATGGCGTGATAAGTGTTGCTAAGTATTTTTACAGGAACCTTTTTCAAAATGGAAGGTATCTGGGAAACATTTGGAAGACGTTACATTCACAGCAGCTCATGTTGGGAGAAGCTCTGAATTGCTTCCTTCTTCACTTCTCAAAGTAGACCCCTACTGAGAATTTCCCTCATTAGGATCCTATCTCTGAGTGACTGGTGCTGGCGTTGCTGAGCCTCCGCTCCTTCTGCTGGGCCGTCCCGGCACCGTTGACCGGTGAGCTGGTGGGAGCTGAAGCAATGCAGGAAACCACTTCGTTGATGAGCTTGGTGCGGAAGCTCTTGCTCAGGAAGTTGTAAAAAATCGGGTTGACGATGCAGTGGAAGATGGAGAGGCACTGAACGATGTTGAAAGAGAAGAACAGCAGTTCCACCGTGTCGCACGACATCAGGTGCGGGTTCAGGGCATCCACTGTCAGCAGGAACAGCACGAGATGGTAAGGCAGCCAGCACATCACGAAGACCAGCGAGTAAACGTGAACCAGCCATAGGTCCCTGCGATTTTGGACGTCCGGGCAGGCTCTCGTGGTCTGCCAGATCAGGATGTTGCAAGTGATGATGACCGACGCTGGCCCCAAAAACTGGAAAATGAGGCAGAAGAAGGTGATGGAGACATACCACTCGATGTGGTCCTGTTGGGGCACGATGTAACACCCGGGCTCGTCCCACTCTAGCAGTTCGACGTGTACATTCTCGAGGGCCGCCAAGAACACGGACAGAAGCCACACGCCAGCGCACAAGAACCAGCGCTTGTGCCTGGGCTCCAGTGGGAAGCAGGATGGTTTGCTCGGGCGTGTCAGTGACAGGTACCTCTCCAGAGTCATGAAGGCCAGGAAGAAGGAGCTGGTGTAGAAGTTGATGACGTAGACGAGGTGTGTGACCTTGCACAGGAAGTGACCCCACACCCACACCTTGTCCATTGTGACCTCCAGCATGAAAAACGGTATGGTGAACACCACCATCAGGTCGGACAAGCTGATGTTGATGACGCAGAAGAGCACGCCGCTGGCCGAGTGGCGTCGGCGCCAGTTTACCCACACCACCAGGAGGTTCTCAACCAGTCCTGCCGTAAACAGGAGTAGGTAGAGCAGGAACAGCGCAATGCACCGAGAGTCCTTGTCCACCTCAATGGCACATTCGTAGAACCACAGGTCGTTGTGATCAAAAGATATGTTTGGATGGTCTGTCATCGTCCTTGGGAGAAGGATGAAAGGGTTAGTGATGGGAAGTTATTCAATGAGATTATGCTGGTGCAAGTACACATGATGGGAATCCAATAATAAACATAAACATAGATTCACCAGAAACCGTATTCTGAATTTTGTTTTTTTGTTTTTTTTCGGGCAAGTGGGAAAGCTTGCTAAATGAGGAACTCAGCAGTGCGTGATGTAGGGAGTCATGTGGAGAGAGTGATGAGCGCTGGGAAATGTAGTGAGGAAAAGCCGTGGTGGGGACAATACTTATTTTTGTTTTTCACTTTCAATACGTTATTCAACAAATTACACGAAATATTCAACACCTGCATATAAAATAAGCTTTAGGGTAATGATTCGCCCAATTCTATTTGAATGTACAGTGGGACAAAAAAGTATTTAGTCAGCCACTGATTGTGCAAGTTCTCCTACTTAAAATGATGAGAGAGGTCTGTAATTTTCATCATAGGTACACTTCAACTATGAGAGACAAAATGAGAAAAAAAATCCAGGAAATCACATTGTAGGATTTTTTAAGAATTTAATTGTAAATCATGGTTGAAAATAAGTATTTGGTCACCCACAAACAAGCAAGATTTCTGGCTCTCACAGACCTGTAACTTCTTTAAGAAGCTCTACTGTCCTCCACTGGTTACCTGTATTAATGGCACCTGTGAGACCTCGTTATCTGCCTAGCCAATCTCCAGACCTCAACCCCATAGAAAATTTGTGGAGGGAGAAAAAAGTCCGTGTTGCCCAGCGACAGCCCCAAAACATCAACAGGAGATCCGCACGGAGGAATGGGCCAAAATACCAGCTACAGTGTGTGCCCACCTGGTGGAAACATTTGACCTCTGTCATTGCCAACAAAGGTTATGTTACAAAGTATTGAGTTGAACTTTTGTATTGACCACATATTTATTTTCCACCATAATTTACAATTAAATTCTTTACAAATCCTATAATGTGATTTCCTTGATTTTTTTTTTTTCTCAACTTGTCTCTCGTAGTTGAAGTGTACCTATGATGAAAATTACAGACCTCTCTCATCTATCTCAGTAGGAGAACTTGCACAATCAGTGGCTGACTAAATACTTTTTTGCCCCACTGTAAGTGTTTTAAGCAGGCTACAGTGTGATGTATACAGTAGATATTAAACACCTCCACGATAAACTCAGCTTACGATGGATATCCTGAAATGGAGAGCACCTGTATATTGTTTAAGCTGCAGTTGCAGATGTAGAGAAAGAAGACATTTCTTCAACAGAAGCATCAACACGCTTTGGTTTTTAGGACCTGGACAACCTGTTAATGTCCTACCAAGGCTTTTTAAATATCTTGGAGACAAAATACTAATGCAGCCCTCAATTTTGTATTCTTGGGCCTTTGAGAAGACCATCCTTCTCCATAAATTAATAGCAGAAATGTTGAACAAATCCAGACATGAACAAACCCAAAGTTAGGGTGGAGAATTAAAGTCTGAGAGCAGAAGTGAAAATGCTTCTTTGGCTCTTTGTGGAGAAAGATTCATGACCCAAAACACATCACAAAACTTTGCAACAAGTACTTGAGGACCAAATAAGACTAAGTGCTGACTGCCATGGACTTTCCTCCACAGTCACCTGACCTTAAAACCCATTGATCATTTATGGTGGAGCTTGAAGACAGAAGGCTGAGCATTCAGTTACACAATATGCTCTTTGGAATATTGTGGCATTGTGCTGGATAACACGAATGATCAGATATTACACAGATTTGTGGAGTCCATGCTGCCATTCCTGCTAGTGGTCTCCGATTTTTGGCTTCCACTCCACACCGAAACACTTTAGTGTCACTGTACTGTTAACAGTTTGAGACTTTGTGTCTTTTTTTTCCCCTATTAAGAGTTTCCCTATTAAGAGTGAACTTTATTCCACAGTAACGTCAAGAGATTCAACCTAGTTGAGCAGCGAGGCTTCTCAGGAACATCCTGCTTACCACACACTGCTGACTATTATGGACTTTCCTCCACAGTCGGTTGAGCTAAAACCCACTGATCATTTATGGGGCACTTGAAGGCAGAGAAAGCCGAGTATTCGGCTAGATGCTCTTTGGGAAATTGTCAAATCATGCTGGATCATCAGATCATCAGATTTTACCCAACCTGGTGGAGTCTATGCAGCTCGAGTTGTCATTATAGCAAATACTAGTCAATTCTGAAATTTATCAACAGATTTTTATAGAAAGATTCAACTTTTTACTGAAATAGTTTATGATTTGTAAGGAAAGTAGACAGTTTTGCTAGTGGCTTCAGATTTTCGGCTTCCACTCTACATTAAAACACTATATTATTAACAATTTGAGACTCTTGGGAGTCTTTGAGACTGTCCTAAACCTGTTAATAGTGAACTTTATTCCAAAAAACATTGAGGAATTCAGTCTAGTTCAGCAGTAAGACTTCCTTAGAACGTCCTTGAATTGAATTGTCATAAACTACAGCAAATCTCACCAAATTCTGTCCTTACCACACACTGTTGGCTGTTGTAGATAGATTGTAAATAACAGCCTTGTCTCTGAGCCAGTTTCACAATTAATTACAGGATGCACAAACTGAAGAACGTTTGCCATTGCATTCAATTCCTCTTCAACTGTTTGAGTTCATTTGAATACCTAGTTAAAATAACCAACGAGGACCTACCTTGGCTTTTAAGAGTGGCACTAGACGAGCTGTTGTGACTCCTCTGGTGGAGCGAAGGCTGAGCTGGCTGGAGATTTGCGCTGCTTCAGCCTTTTGCCTGGCTGATTTGGGGCATTAAGCCCTCCTCTCTCGCCCTCTTACCCTCCCCTCTCCCTCTCTCTGAGGCAGCACTGCTGATAGGACATGCTAAAGGGACAGGAAAGAGGTATGTCTGGCAAGAGAGGTTCCAGAGAAATGTCTCGAGCACAAATAATGTGGCAAGCAGTGGCATCACGGTGACTGGAATAATGAAAGTGTCTTCGCAGGGCCCCTGGACTAAGACGTACGCCTTTGCAACAGACAGGAATGAGGCCCAAAGGGTCTGTAGAGGGCTCTGAAATTCATTAGGTCTGTAGAGAATGATACAAGCAAGGCGTACTTGTGATATGTCAAGTGTTCGGGCAGTGCTTACGGACTGTTGTGAACCCCAGATACAAATGACAAGATGGATTTAGGAGACTTCTTTCCATCAGCTTTTGGTTCTGCTTGTATAAAAACATCTGAACAGACCGTTTTAATGCAGTATGAGCTTCGGACCTTTTTGGAAGCTTGTGTTGCCTTCTCTTTTGACAAAGGCGGCTCTCGCGGGACAGAAAGCTCATGGGTTGACTTGTTTGAAATAGTTCTTGAATATAACCCATTTGAAGTACACTGGTTCTCAAAGTGGGGTGGGGTGGGTGCAGCATGGCGAAAATAAAACAACATACATAATGCATGTGACTTGTAATAATTCCAAAAGGAAATTTGCCACCTTATTTTGTTTTGTTCGGTAAGAAGTTGCAGTTTTCTATGAATTCCAGTGGAAGCAAAAGACATGTATGTGCGTTGGGGGGCACTCTACAGAAAAAGTTTGGGAGCCACTGGCAAAACCCCATCTAATACATACAGTGGTGTGAAAAAGTGTTTGTTCCCCTTCCTGATTTCCTATTTTTTTTGCATGTTTGTCACACTTAAACCAATTTAAATAGTCAAAGACAACACAAGTAAACACAAAATGCAGTTTTTAAATGAAGGTGTTTATTATTAAGGGAGACAAAAACCCAAACCTACATGGCCCTGTGTGAAAAAGTGATTGCCCCCTAAACCTACTAACTGGTTGGGCCGCCCTTAGCAGCAACAACTGCAACCAAGCGTTTAGGATAACTTGCAATGAGTCTTTTACAGCATTGTGGAGGAATTTTGGCAGAATTGTTGTAATTCAGCCACACTGGAGGGTTTTCCAGCATGAACGGCCTTTTTAAGGCCATGCCACAGCATCTCAATAGGATTCAGGTCAGGACTTTGACTAGGCCACTCCAATATCTTCATTTTGTTTTTCTTCAGCCATTCAGAGGTGGACTTGCTGCTGTGTTTTGGATCATTGTCCTGCTGCAGAACCCAAGTTCGTTTCAGCTTGAGATCACTCTGTTGGGCACTTAAGCAAGGCTCGGTTCATTGTTTCGCTCCGGATTACTCGTGAGCTGTTCTAGATAAGGATCGATCAGATTCACTTACAGCTCCTGTGGCTCGAACCCTGGGCTGAGCTTGCAATGTGAAGGCCGGGTGGTGCCGTTAAGGAATCCTGTGACAGGTAGCCGTCCTGTCTAGGGTGTGCATCTGACTGTGCTCAATCACCTCATCAATTCTGCCTTAACTAACACTTTTGCTCTTCAGCTTTCAGCAAGTTAGAAATCCAAATATTTTCATTGTCGCCTGTGGAATATTTTTTTGGGAAACCATATAGGCAGACAATAGTGGGAAATGACAGTGCTGCAGGAGAGAGTGAGCCTGATGAGGAAGGTGCTCCTTGAACCCGTCCCTGCTCTTTTCCACGAAAGTTAACTGGTTGCTCTTGGAGGACTCCGGACAACAATGTTATGCTCGTGATCAGGAAGTAAAAGGTTAAAAGTAGACAGCTCACAAAGTCTAACTGTTAATGGGTTTCTGGAAATTCTTCAGGCCAACGTTCCACTGCTGGTCAAGTAATCAAAACATTCTGGATTAGACCTACGGATCTAATACAGTGGGTCAAAAAAGTATTTAGTCACCCACTGATTGTTCTTAGAAAGATGAGAGAGGTCTGTAATTTTCATCATAGCTACACTTCAACTATGAGAGACAAAATGAGAAAAAAAAAATCCAGGAAATCACACTGTATGATTTTTAAATCATTTAATTGTAAATCATGGTGAAAAATAAGTATTTGGTCAATAAATTTGGTTCGACTCGATACTTTGTAACATAACCTTTGTTGGCAATGACAGAGATCAAACATTTCCTTTAAGTCTTCACCAGGTTGGCACACACTGTAGCTGGTATTTTGGCCCATTCCTCCATGCAGATCTCCTCTAGAGCAGTGATGTATTGGGGCAACATGGACATTCAACTCCATCCACACATTTTCTATGGGGCTGAGGTCTGGAGACTGGCTAGGCCACACCAGGACCTTGAAATGCTTTTTAGGGAGCCACTCCTTCGTTGCCCGAGCGGTGTGTGTTTGGGATCATTGTCATGCTGGAAGACCCAGCCACGTTCCATCTTCAATGCTCTCACTGATGGAAGGAGGTTTTTGGCTTAAAATCTCACGATACATGGCCCCGTTCATTCTTCCCTTATTCTGCCAATCCTCTTCTGGATCATCCATATGCTCTCTGGCAAACTTCAGCGGGCCTGGACATGTACTGGCTTAAGCAGGGGGCACGCCTGGCACTGCAGGATCTGAGTCCCTCTCGGCGTAGTGTGTTACTGATGGTAGCCTTTATTACTTTTTGGTCCCAGCTCTCTGCAGGTCGTTCATCAGGTCCCCTCCGTGTAGTTCTGGGAATTTTGCTCACTGTTCTCATGATCATTTTGACCCCACGGGATGAGATCTTACGTGGGACCCCAGATTGAGGGAGATTATCAATGGTCTTGTATGTCTTCCAATTGCTCCCACAGTTGATTTATTCATACTAACCTGCTTGCCTATTGTAGATTCACTCTTCCCAGCCTGGTGCAGGTCTACAATTTTCTTCCTGGTGTCCTTCAACAGCTCTTTGGTCTTGGCCATGGTTGAGTTTGGAGTCTGACTGTGTGAGGCTGTGGACAGGTGTCTTTTATACAGATAACGAGGTCAAACAGGTGCCATTAATACAGGTAACGAGTGGAGGACCATGATTTACAATTAAATTCTTTAAAAATCCTACAATGTGATTTCCTGGATGTTTTCTCATTTTGTCTCTCATAGTTGAAGTGTAGCTATGATGAAAATTACAGACCTCTCTCATCTTTCGACAACGAGAACTATCTGTAAATGATTGAGTAATTAATGGATTCATATTTCCTTACTCCAGAGTGCCACATTGAAGCACTGGGGGACGATCCTAACATCTTGCCTCCCCTCACTCAGCCACAGCCCAGTTGTGCCCGTATGCTTCCCGACCTGGCTACAAGGTTCCACCTAGGTTCTTGATCTCGAGTCTTAATCCTGTGATCC
This sequence comes from Ancistrus triradiatus, assembly GCA_025084515.1. NCBI lineage: Eukaryota > Metazoa > Chordata > Actinopteri > Siluriformes > Loricariidae > Ancistrus > Ancistrus triradiatus. The sequence continues at coordinate 1,654,160 of JAJAGP010000001.1, read as the reverse complement.
TGTCTGTAGTATTGGTCTTGGCAGTCGTTCAGAAATATACTCAAAGCTGCTTTATTTAACAAAACAGGAGTAATGGTGCCAGCGTGCTGACATGGACGCCAACAGACCCATGTTCGGTCTGTAAAAAGTCAATTTTATCCAGGATTGCCACGCAAATTCACTACAGGCACTACATTTCCCATAATGCCCCAGCTAACGCTTTCAGTCGGAGCCAGTTTCTTTCATTTTCCTCAGTCATGGACATCCTCAGATATTTTATTTAGAAGTCAAGCCACGTATTTTGGCCACTTATAACCCACATTAAAATAACCTAGGCAATTATTTCAAAAATAGTGTTAATTTGTTCATTTCTCATCCAGAGTAACACCCACTTGTGTTAAATCCCCTAATCCTTAGTGTTTAACAGGCTGATTTTGAAGCACAGTTGTGCCCCTATGACTGATGGGCAGAAAGAGGGGTACACCCATGCCTGCACTCTTCCACGATAGTTAACCCGCTGCACCTGCTCTCGGACAACACCGGACAAAAATGATCCGTTCCTGATGAAAACTCTACCCACTTAAAAAGTCATTTTTCCAGTGCTCAGGGACGGGACGCCACGTACAGAGATTTCTTAGTTAGTCAAACACTAATCAGCAGGGGCGTCCACATACTTTTGCCTCTCCATCACAGAGTTCATACAGGCTACTCTACACTAATGTCCTTAATGGTTTCCCACACACCCCAGTGCAGATCTGCGACGTGTCAGCCTTTTTTTTGACCTGTTATAACTGCGTTCTCGTCACCATCTACGTTTGTGTTGGCCTTCAGTCAGACACGCAGGACGCCCTGTTCCAGGCTCGTGCAGCAGCTCGTCAGCATTTTACTTTTGCTCTGTGCCTCTTCCTGCGTTTTTTTTACCCATTGTTACGGACAGTCTCATCATTTTTTTTTCCCTTTGGAGCAACAGGAAAAGGTCTGTCAGCACAATTCGGGGTCCTGGATGAGGCCGAGCGGATCCTGCCATGACCCCCTTACTGCTCACAGGGGCACGCTTATCTGGTGCTGATAAAGTCAGCTCTCACAAGACACAATGAGGCGGTTTTATCAATGAGAAGTGTGTGCGTTAAAGACACCAGATTAGGTCGGATCAGATTCCGCCACACGACAGACACCACGTAACGATATCGGCGTTCATCTCCGCAGCCCTTTACACGCACTTAGTAGTCCCATAACTGCTGGATTAACCGGATTTCTACTTTGCGACCTTGCAATAATCTCACAGAAGTGTCTGACAGACTTCAAACTTTAATGTTAAATAATCAAATTCTTCTCCTTTTCAGGTTCGACTCTCCATAAGTGTTCGATAGCCGCTTCGCTGCCTTTAATTTCGCTTAATTCCAGGGTTGCCAGATCCAACGTGAAAAAAAAAAGGCTAACGCCAAATAGAGCAAGGTGATTTCGAATACGCAGACCTGGCAACCGCAGAAGGCGGCTCGCGCACATGCGCAGACTGAAACCACAGGTTATAATCGGGTAACTGGGTAACTATACATGCTACGAGTAATCTGATTACTGGAATAAAATCCAGCCCTCTTTATCGGAGTACGCTGGTTATATGACCACTTGAATAATCGGATAACTATGATCGGATTATTAAGTGCATGTCAAACTAACTTAGTACATTTTGTGCAAAGAGACTTGTGTGTTTGTGTCATGTGAGAGATTTCTTTTTAATAAACCAAGCTCAAACCATGGAGAAAATCTTCCAAAAATATATTTGGTCCAACACTGATTTGCAGTATAAATAAAAAGCGAGAGTAAGGCGTGCGTTCCTAAGTATCTAAGCTGCAAAATGTCTTCTTCGACCTATACGGCATAAAACAGCTCGAAAACGTCCTGAACTCTATACAACATTCAATGTTCAGTATTGCTCTTGCTTTCCAGTCTCCTGGACAGAGACGCTCGGTCCAAGGTTCTAGTGCAGCCGAAGGAAAGCCAAGCTGCTGCAGGCGGTGCTACGGAAAGCATTGGGATGCTACACGACTGTTTGTTCCGGTCATGCTGGCGAGCACGTGCTGAGGCCGCGCCTCGTGTGGGACGTTTCAGTGTGCGGACCTGCCACGGGTTCAACAGCGCAGTCTCCCGTGGCATACTAAGGAACGATTTTCGGTCTCGTCCGAGGCGATTAGAGTTAGCACGGATCAGTGGCGAAGCTCGTCGTCTTACGGAATGGTGGCTCTTTTACTAAAGTATATACAGGAGGATGAACGACGGAGCAATAGTGTAGTGTCGATGAGAACTCGCTGCTACGCAAAAATATTGAAGATGAACTCGCGGAACCTTTTGGCGTACTGCTCGGGGTGGACGGTGGAGATTTCGGCGCCAGCCTGAAAAGAAAAGAGTGAATGAGTTCCTGCTGTCCAATTTGGAACAGATTTAGAAGACTATCTTCACATGGTCTTCTGTAGAGAGCACATAGAAAAGCACTTTGTAGTTCTACAATGACAGATGGTAGTCCAGACACAGCAGTGCTGCTGGAGTCCACTGCTGGACTGAAAATAGTCCACCAACCAAAAATCCAGCATCCTGTGATGAAGGACTCGAGGACGACCAACAACAGATGAGCTCCTGTGTCTGAATTTAGGTCAATTTGGGTATGGTTTGCTTTTTATTGATTCCGATTCTTCGTATCAATCCCGGTTCTTAAATAGGAGCCGGTCCGTGCCGGTCCTGTGGGGGTCCTGACCATTAGAGGACAGAGTAAAGGGGATGAACAAAGTATGCTGAGAAACAGACGGACTACAGTCTGTCATTACAGAACTACAAAGTGCTTCTGGTAAGTGAAGCTGATAAAATGATTCCGAATTCTCCGACTCACCCCATGCTTGACAGTTTTGGCAGCGTGGGCGGCTTTCTTCTTGGTATCGTACTGCGTCAGCACGTCTATCAGTCCCATGAAGTAGACTTCCCTCTGCGGCGCTCCTGGAAACCAACAGGAAATGACGCGCTTACTGTACAACTCTCGGCCACTCGGAGCTAAGCTAGTCAGCGCTTTATTTCCTGCCTGACATTCGCTGACAGCAAAGCGCTTCCTTACAATTGCAGAGGTGGGATTTGAACCCTGGACCTTCTGATCCAGAGTCCAGTACCTTAACCACTAGGCTACCACAGTCCCATACATGCACATTTATGTCATTTAGCAGATGCCCTTATCCAGGGCAATTATAGGTTAAGGACCCAACAGTGGTAGCTTGGCAGAGGTGGGATTTGAACCCTGGACCTTCTGGTCCATAGGCCAGTAACTTAACCACTAGGTTCCTAAATCATGAATCGACTTCGAACAAACCAACCTGGGGCACTTTTCACGGCATAAACGTCCAAATAGGGGTCGAACTCCCCAGGGCCCATGGGCTTGAAGGAGTTCATGTAGCCGGCGATGCCCTCGGGCGACGTGCCGTAGGAGCCGACGTGGGGCGCGCCGTTCTCCACCTCGCCTTCCTCCTCGCAGCTCGGCTCCTCCGCCTCCTCTTCCTCGCGCTCCGCCCGGCCCACGTCGTGGATGCCCAGCAGCAGGCTGTAGTCCATGATCTTCAGCTTCACCAGAAACTACAAGACCCACGCGTCAGCATCGACGTCTGCTCACGTCACGTCACGTCACGTCAGGCTCTGATCTGAACTCCCTTACCTCCACGTCCCGGTTCAGCTTCTCCATGATCTTCTCCTTCTGCTCCTCCGTCACGTACACCTTCTGCATGTTGTTCCTGAAATCCACGTCCTTGTAGGTGGGCAGTTCCTTGACCTGCCGATATTCCACGGGGGAAAAACAAACAGTTCAGCGAGCGCCGAGCCTGATATTATAATCCTTTATCTGATTAGATAATGAGCCAATACATAAGATAATACCTTCTCTTTATCACTGGCCTCACGTGCCACCAGGGAACCCTGCAGGAACAGTTGGATAAAGCGTGTTTAAGACTCGTTTGTTAGGGGGAATTGTTCAGATTTCTTAGTGAGAAACACCCTGAGCTGTAAAAATATGAAGCGATGTATTAACCCTAAGATGCTGGAGCTACGACGGTCTCTGTAAGCAGTTAAGACGTCTAATTATGACTGGCTTAAAAGGGCCACAGCTCGGCACTGGGCATCTTCCCAACTCGCATTTTATCGTCTCGCCACTCAGTGTTTGTTCTGCACCCCCACATGACCACCATCCTTCTGATCCTTCATCTCTGCTCACAGGATGCTGGTGGCTGGACATTTTTGGCCTGTGGACTATATTCAGTCCAGTAGCGACACTGTGGCGTTTAAAAGCTCCAGCAGCACTGCTGTGTCTGAGCCACTCCTAACACTCTTGCCAGCCTGCTGCAGGTCTACAATTTTCTTCCTGGTGTCCTTCAACAGCTCTTTGGTCTTGGCCATGGTTGAGTTTGGAGTCTGACTGTTTGAGGCTGTGGACAGGTGTCTTTTATACAGATAGCGAGGTCAAACAGGTGCCATTAATACAGGTAACGAGTGGAGGACAGAAGAGCTTCTTAAAGAAGAAGCTACAGGTCTGTGAGAGCCAGAAATCTTGCTTGTTTTTGGGTGACCAAATACTTATTTTCCACCATGATTTACAATTAAATTATTTAAAAATCCTACAATGTGATTTCCTGGATTTTTTTCTCATTTTGTCTCTCATAGTTGAAGTGTAGCTATGATGAAAATTACAGACCTCTCTCATCTTTCCAAGTAGGAGAACATGCACAATCAGTGGCTGACTATACATATATATATATAGCTTTGGCTTCACACTGCCCTTCTCACCTTCAGGTCGTACTTCCTGTGCACGACGAGCCGGTGGCTGAACATGTTCCTCATGACTATGAGGTAGGTGTCCTCGCTCTCCACGCTCACCCGGTACATGCCGAGGAACTGAGGGAGAAGCGTGCTGCCGTGGCACTTCACTATGTGCTGTGAGAGAGAGAGAGAGAGAGAGAGAGCGCAGAGAAACCATCACAACTTGGGTGGCTTGAAAAAAAAAAGCCATACTAAAACTCCATATTTATCAAAGACAAGGAGCACAACATGGGACCAGAAGTATGAGGAAAACAAATCGAATCAAATTTATTGTATATCCTGTACGAATCACATTTTACATGCAATACATAGAATTAAAATTAGGGCTCATGCACACAGTTCTCCACACGAGGTCGCACTTCCTTCACTCATCACGATGCACTTTTATTTTTCAGCAGCACCACGTGACCCATTACAGTACATTCATGTCAGCACAGACCCCCTACCAGTGCACACTACACTCCCGGGACGAAATGAGGGCAAAGTGACACTCGGCAAACATCCCCGACTCCTGACAGAATTGTGGGATGTGTGCAGACACCGGACGGCCTCTAGAGGGCAAAATGAAACTTTAAGCAAGTCGATAAAGGATCATCGTACAACACTGCCCAATATCATAGGGCTGGACTTTGGGCACCCGTGCCATATCCTAAACACGCACAGCCTCAACCTAACACACCATTAGGTACCATGCCAGGGTACAACTAAGGTACACTTCTAATCAGACTCGGTCTGTATGAGGAGGAACGAGAGCGCAGACATGATTCACGGCTCATGAAGGTAACAGTCCTATTTTCCCTTTATAGAAACCAGTATAGAGCTAAAAATACTCCAGGACACCCATTTAGGACGAGGCCGCTCTATGCAAAGCACATCAGGCCTGAGGTACCTGGTGATATTCAGACAGGATGTTGTGCATGTCAGCCACGTCCTCGCTGGAGATCTGCTTCACCACCAGAGTGCGGTCGTAGGAGATCAAGAGGAGGCCCTCGCCCCGGCCCTCTTCCTTTATAGGAGGACTGCGGGTCAGAGAGACCTGAGGGTGAAGACAAACGGAGGGTTAAAATCAGATTTGGGACGTACCGGCTTAGGCACAGGTTTATTAATAATAATAATAATAATAATACATAACATTTACATGGCGCCTTTCACAACACAAGGTCGCTTAACAAATTACACTAATAATGCAAATTATACAGAGAAAGTAGAAGATGAAAGAAAACGTTAAGACAAAAGATGGGTTTGGAAAGCCCCGGGTGGAAAAATCCATGCCGTTGGCCTGAGGACACCCAAACCCGCACACACACCTGACTGTGAAATAGTGAAATAATACCTGGTAGTCCTGATCCTCTATCCCGAATCGTTCTCGAAGGTTCCTGAAGACTTGTGGGCAGTACTCTTTGAATTTAAAATGCCCGGGCAGGTTCTCCCTGGAAACAGAGTCTGGTCAGTTCATGATCTCAGTGTCTGCCTGCATAAGTTAGTCATCCTGCATAAGACAGATCTGATCTGCTTCTTTAATAAAAATATTTAAACATCACTGTAGGCTTGGGCTGATAATGAAATCCGTCTGAAGAATTATCAGGATAAACGATATTTTCTCCTCGTTCATCTTCCAACCTGGAAGCACAGAGTGAAGTCCCTCTGCACTGACCTCATGTCACTGAGGTCACTATAGATACTCGCTGCTGTGGCCTACAGAAGCTTTTTTCTGATTTTTTTCTCAGTGTTTTGTTTATTTGTTTGGTTTTTAACAGTATGAATTACCTTATGCCATGCTCATGGCAGGAGGGTGGGCACGGTACTCGTATGCCTACAATAGGGTCACGGTTGGGGTTTAATTCCTATCGTGTCCAAGAATTTCAGGGTTTTATGGGTGTTTTCAGAGCTTAGCGCATGGTTTACAGTGGAGCAAAAAAGTATTTAGTCAGTATTTATAATGAGAGAGGCTTGTAGATTCACTCTTCCCAGCCTGGTGCAGGTCTACAATTTTCTTCCTGGTGTCCTTCAACAGCTCTTTGGTCTTGACCATGGTTGAGTTTGGAGTCTGACTGTCTGAGGCTCTGGACAGGTGTCTTTTATACAGATAACGAAGTCAGACAGGTGCCATTAATACAGATAACCAGTGGAGGACAGAAGAGCTTATTAAAGAAGAAGTTACAGGTCTGTGAGAGCCAGAAATCTTGCTTGTTTGTGGGTGACCAAATACTTATTTTCCACCATTATTTACAATTAAATTCTTTAAAAATCCTACAATGTGATTTCCTGGATTTTCCTTCTCATTTTGTCTCTCATAGTTGAAGTGTAGCTATGATGAAAATTACAGACCTCTCTCATCTTTCTAAGTAGGAGAACTTGCACAATCAGTGGCTGACTAAGTACTTTTTTGCCCCACTGTATATCTAATCTAATGGTGGCCTAAGACTTTTGCACAGTACTGTAAATATGAATGTGTGTATTTCTTTGGTTGACGTTCTGCTTGTACATTTTATTACAAAGCAAAATCAGTACAGTAATCTTGTACTTTAACCCTAGACTGTAGAAAAGCGGAGGTTACATATATTTGAATCATGCAAAAAAAAAAAAAAAAAAAAAAAAAAAAAGACAACAAATTTTCAATGATCGCAGTATTTAACCCTACTGATTACCAGCCCAAGTCTATGGCACCAGGCCCATCAGAAAAGGTTTACTGATGCACAGAGTGACACGGCTACACACTCTTGTGTAGTGAGATTACTTGTTGAACAGATGGTTGTTGACTTTGATTTTGGTGTTGGCTTTGAAGTCATCGGGAAGAAGCATAACCGGAACTGGAACCTGATTTAGGTCATTTATCTGCACAAGAGACAATACAAGAAGTTCAGTGTCCGAATGCAAAGCAGCCCTGATGTGGTTCATGGAAAACACCAGCGCCACTCACACCTATTATCAGCGAACCACCTGAAGTATCAGGCAGATTGTCGCCATGATCCTTACTGACAGTTACATCAGGCGTACCTACACTAGATAGACCGATTAACCATTTTAAAATAATCGGCAATGGCCGATATACATCTTGCTGCTAATATCTGGAACTGGGACTGAAACCAAAAAGATGCTGCTACCATGAGCACTGCTCTGACTTTGCTTATTTCTTTGCAATTACTTACGTTTTCATTTTAGTCCCAGAAAGAAGACGCTGTTATCTGTTAATATGTTGTTCTAAGCAGTAAAACTTTTATTGAAAAAAGATGAAGTGTAAACAGAGTGCATTTATAGCTTAACTATATTAACTTAAGTAATTGTGTCATTTATTATTAGTAGTTTTATCAGTTGCGAATATATGACATCGGCCACAGGTCACCCTGCTCTCTAAATATCGGCGTCGGCCTTTAAAGAACCCACTTCAGTCGACCACTAACCCACACTGACTGTGGCACCACTGGCGTACAAACTGTCAAACACATTTTCTACACCGATGGTTCTCAACAGCTGGTGTTTTGAACCACACAGGCTCACAACCTTTTAAAAAGAAGTCCAGAGCCATAACCACCACTGAGCCACCCTAAAACATGCCAACTGGCTACCCTGGGAGTCAATGAGTAACTGTGATGACCTACAGTGGACTGCCGACGTGTCCAAGGTGACTGCAGCCATCGCTCTGAGGACTGATTTGAGCGAGTTACTTTCTTCAGGTGAGAGGAGAAATCCTGACTCATAACCGGGACACCAGTGGGACCGAATGCATGTCTTTGGGTTGTGGAAGGACATCTTAGTACCCGGAGAAAACCCACACAGATGAGAGGACAAGCAAACTCCACACAGGTAGACTAGTGATAAAACCCAGGTCTTTGGAGCTGTGCCACCGTGCTGTTGCACTACAGCTCTCATTTTGTCCAAATATGCCTTGGTGTAGTGCAATTACAGTGTTTTTGTTAGCTGGTTACAGCCCACTTTCCAAATATACACAGTTCCACTACCTTCCATTTTTCTTGTTAACACAGTGTCCAGTTTATTAGGTAAACAATTCACAACTCCAGCTGCTGCCCCATCAGGGCTAATGTAGCTCTTTCAGGACCTGACAGCAAGTGCATTTACTAATGGATGGAGAGTTTGGTTGATGGACTAACGCACCTGTTGAAGTAGTTGCTCAAGGCAAAACTGGCTTTGTAATGTAAACAAACTGAACATATGGACACTTAAGAATGATTAATTAGCCTCTAATAAAACTAACATTCATTAAACAGTAGTCTTAACACTGGCCTTGCGGTGAAATTCAGCTAGTTTGCTTACATGTAGCTGAAAACACTACATGTAAATTTAGTTTCCGCATTCTGAATCATTACTGGTTGTTTTCCCCCACCCGTTTTGAGCCAGCTCCCGCCTCTTATCAGCTGATTGGCTCGTCGCAGTCAGTCTTCGCGCTGCTATTGGCTGTGCTCGCAATACAGTCCTCTGATAGGACAGCGCCAGCCAATCCTAGCGCGGGACGCGGAATGTGTCTGAATACGGTTGGGCGGAAAAACACGACTAGCTAACTGTTCTAATGGAGCAAAAGGGAGGCGCCTTTTTTAGGAATTTGATCACAAGCAGAAGCACCTACCGAATGATTGACGCCCCACAAAAAGACGCCGAGCACGGGGTCGCTAGCACGGAACACCTTCAACTTCTGCTGGACGAAATGCTTCTTTTTGGTCTTGGTTTTAGCGGCCAGGCCGAGCACGGGGCCGGAGGCGCTGCCTGGGTGACCGAGAGACGCCATCACACAGCTTCGCTTCTCCTCTCCCTGAGCGCTGCTTCACAGAGCAAACAAACACACGAAACGACTAAAAAACCGCTGCGTTCAGATTCCTCTCTGTGCCTGGTACTTCTCGAAACGCCAAACGACACAGGCAGTCCTTCCCCATTCCATTAAAAATGCTGCATGACAGCTGAGGGAGAAAAATCGCACAACTTCTGCCGATTGTTCACCTGGGGGCGTCGTCACAGGTCGACTGTGGAGTAGGGAGTCGATTCCACAAAAACGAATCGATTCTCCGATTCGATGCAAGGTTTGGAGACAGTTCGGCACAGAGAAAGATACCCGAGTGCGCTTACTAATGTGTCCACCATTATTCGTAGTGTACACACAACCATACACACGATTAATGATTCAGCGATTGGCCTGCGGTCTTGATTCAGTCTGTTCCAACTGAGCAGCAGTAAATTAGTCCCAAGTACAATGATTTAGATGTTTTTTTTTTTTTTGCTTAAATCCATCTATTACTCCCTAGATACTGTAACGATGGGACACTCTGGATATTTAATTAAGATTGCGCTGTGTTGTTTCCTATTCTGTGTTTAGTTTTTAAAACCGAGAATCAAAAATTCTTGGAATCGAATCATTTGATTCGCAATGCTATTTGCATTGAGTATTTCAGTTTGGAGTCGACACTTCGTTTTCTGGAATCAACCGGCTCTGTTAATTTTGATTGACAGCTTTGGGAGCCAATAAGACGCGCAGGTTGGATAGCACGTGACATGTTAGAGGCGGGGAATGTGTGCTTGGTTACAAATGGTGCGCTGCACAGTCACGTGACGAACAGATCGTTAAATTCGCCAGAGTTACCTCAGGATTAACTTTTTTCTTTATATTTGGTTACAGAGGCACAAAATGTAAAATGGGTTTTTATAGTTTAAGTTAAACTACGCCAACGAAAATATTTATAACTGATATAAATGTTGTTTTTTTAGGGGATACATACAGTATTCTTAATATATATAGCAAACCTATTTTTTCTGATAAATTATCTTAAGATCTACATAGGATTTGAATAATATATAACAGTAAGCTTATAAAATGTAAGTATTACTTTTAGGTATAAGTAATATACTTTAGCAACAAGAACAAATAGCAAGCCATTTAGTCAAGTTAGCATTACCTCACTCATACAGTTGCTAGATACCCATTAGGATTAGCAGAATGTGTTCATAGACTGGAGGGGAAAACTGAGTTCACAGGTTACAAGACATTAAATCATATTTGTCTGTTTGTACTGTTGTCACTTTTAGTGACAATGATGCAGGCATTTCTGCACTGAGTACCATGGAGCAGGCTGAAGACTACCAGCTAGCGTTATTAACGTGGAGATTCCACTATGGTTTATTCTTTTCAAGAAGCAATAGCCAGTAGCAGTTACATGCTTTATTATTTCTGTCTTTACTTTCTTTTTCGTAAAATGCGTTATTGCACTGGCACTCTTGCAACTGCAACTCAATATGCTAAAAAAGCACATGTTTTGTTTTGGATACTGGTATGTTCGTCAAAAGCAAGACCATGCAGGTTCCATGTTCCATATTGTTGTCTTTTTATTGTAGTCTAAGTTGATTTATGCTGGTTAGTGCTGTGTGGTGCTAGTTTAGCTGGTAAACACACATGCTCTTGCTGGTAAAGCTAGAAAAGTGAGCAGAGCTTTATCCAAACATAACGTATGCTGATCTTTGCTTTATTAGCATTCCGTTCATATTTCTTCCTACCCTATATGGCTTTGTTGCTTGTTTGCTTTTCGGATAACAGATGCGTCATGACATGATGTGACGTCTTCTTCCTTTGTCACATTTGAAATCAGATCTGATTTGAGCTGCCAGTTTGAACATAGTCTTGGAGACTATGTTCACAGGTAATGCTTTTCCAGAATGTTCTGTCCTCCGTGTTCATTGGAATGAAGGGCTCGGTATAACCTGAACTGGGTAAGTGGGTTTTAAATGTGACGCCAATCATAAAATAATGTATTTTATGGTCTGGCTTGTGCAAACCAGTTGAAATGAACCAGTTGAAATACAATTCAGTATTGTGGGGGCCACTCACTCTGGAACACTGTAGAGCCACCAAGTGACAGAACCCATGCCTTTGGAATGTGAGAGGAAACCGGAGCACCTAGGGGAAGCCCACACAGACACGTGGAGAACATACAAACTCCAAACAGGACTCGGCCAGACTGGGACTTGATTCATGTCTTGTTCTTTCAGTTTACCCGACACGTAAGTAATGTTTTCATAAATGGTCTTTTAGAGAACACATTTGCAGGACGTAGCATAAAATAATGTTTAATTTTCTCCCATCATACATCTGAGGTACAGTGTATAGGCACCCTACATTTAGCTTCAATCAGTCGAGCTCTGAAATGAGACACAGTACATTGTTACGTCTAACATTAATGTAGGTATTCATTCTTTATTTTTCCATAAAAGTTCTTGCACTTTGCATCTAAGCCAAATTTTCCTTTGCAAGAACCCGCAACCACTGGCACGCACGCACACATAGACGCACACACATGCACACGCATACTGATACAGCAAGATAAGCACGTGGTAGTGTGTTGTCACACATTGAAATGCTGCATTGGAACGTAACTAGAAATGTCGAACGCTACCATAGAATATTCCAACATATCAAGAAATGATATAATAACGATTAACATGTACAGCAGTACCATGTATTTAAAGGAGGCATTAAAATGTGCGTCTTTTTTTTTTTTTTTTTTTCTTTTCCTTTTTTATAAAGCCTGTTCACTTTTGGTATGGAAAATAAAACGTTTTGACAATGAGAAAAATAAGGCTGACTTTATAAAAATACATGGCATTGTAGTTCATTAAATAAAGCATCAATTTATATATAAAATATCATATTGAAGTATATAAAAATAGCTATCAGCTCTCAAGAACCAGTCACCCCATGGCATTATATACCACGCAAAATATGTAGCTATGTAAAAAAAAAAACACAATGTATATTAATGGTCGGAGTGTCACTCAACGGACAGGGCTGGAAGCTTTCCCAAATGTGCACATATGATAGCGTGTTCTCGATTACATGACAATGCGTCCAAGGAAATATAGCAGTACTCCAGAATAAATTAAATGTAAAGGTATATTTCATTTTCATACATATAGTTTAGTCAGTGTATTTTTGGAGAGAGGAAGAGGAGATGGCAGGAGAGGTTAGGAGAAAACTGGCACCCACACCCGCTTTGACAGTATTACGGCCTACAGAGCTGAGATACACAAAGACACAGGACAGGCAGTGATGCCAATCACAAAGAAAGAGACTCTACTAAGGGGCCAGACTCTCAGTCCAACTTAAAAGGCAGGTGTGATGAGTGGCTCGTTGGCCCTGTGCTTAAACTGCAGAGGCGTATGGCAGTGACATGACCCTTCGGTTGAGCTGCAGATGGGTGTTTGTGCGAAGAGGGAGGGTGTGGTTCTCGTGTGAAGTGGTTTACCCCTGGTGTCTCCTGGCCGGGCAGTGTCTAGCACGAGCGACTTGTTATCCCATCTCCCTACACATCCGTCCTCTTCCTCTTCTTCCTCCTGGCTCAGAATTGTGGCTCCGTGCAGGCCTCTCACTCTCCGTCGCATGGTAAAGTGCCGTCCTCTCTAGTGTGGGACGGCACGGAGACGCCGAGCTCGTCCACGCACCAGCAGTGGCCACGCTGCATGCCCTTAGAGGACCGACACTGTAGACCAAGGAAATAGCATAGAATAGTCCATTATTAATAAAAAAAATAAAATATTCAACAAGCCAAAGTGGTCAGATCTATACATAGGAGAGACCAAGAAACATCTGCATTTAAAGGAGAAAGGGCACTCCTTTGAGGATATAAATGTTCAGATTTTCGACTGAGATGACGGAAGGATTGAAAAAGGAGTTAAGGAGGACATCTATGTGCAATCACAAAGGGTTATGACACCAGCTATCAGCCACCGACAAAGCAGTCTTGAGATCCCTTCCTAGGCGGTTTAACCACCATTCGCACCTTGACCAATGTGACCTTCATGGTCAGGGTTGGGCAAAGACTTGCAAACGGGTCACACCTCGGTCCCTGGTGATCCTAACGACTTAACTACCTGGGACTCCCCATCGAAGTCTACAACTCAAGAAGCCTTTCAGATGGGAGTTGAAACGTCTTCCAAGAGCCAAGAAGAATTCCAGTTGCATCACTCAAGTGTGTATGCCCATATCGTGACTTTAAGTGACCTGATTAAGTAATCAATAGCGAATGAAACCCGAGGATTAGATGCAAGGCAATTAAGGTCATTATTTCCATCATACTGGCCTCTAAAATGACTAATTCATTTGAAGAATCATGGATGAAATGGTCGCCCCTGTAAGCGACCTGCATCGTATACCTGCTTTTTCCTGTAGAATCCACGAGTGTCGCAGTTGGGGATGTAGATATCCCGATCCGACTGGAAAACTGTGAGCTCAAGGCCACGCAGCACTGCGTTCAGAAGCTTCCGGCATGGAGCCTGGGGAGGAAATGAAAGTAGAGAGGAAGAGATGGGAAATACGAATCGAGCGCCCGACCTCGTACATTCCTGCCTGATCTGAAAGTGGATAAGGGACACCGCAGTAGCTGTTCTTTTGAGGTTGGCTGATTAGATCTGCAACATGGCTCATGGTGCACACAGTGGGATTCCCCAAAGCCTTTCTGTCTGATTAAAATGGGGTTTTAAGGATGCTAGAGGAAGCATCTGGACCTTTCTGGTCGCGTACGGTCAGGAAGTGGACACGAGACGCTTAGCTATCCAGCCCTGATGACTGGGAAATGTAAGGCTTTAGGTTAGGCTTAGGTATTCATATCCTGTGCGCTCTGCATCAGGGCGTGATGGCAGGAGTAGTGACGGGGCCGGTTTAGTCAGAATGAATGTGAAACGAGCTATTCTGTGAATGTCACAAGGAACAAAGAGACTGACCTTTTCAGTTTCGTCGCTGTGCGAAGGATGGGGACCTGGGAAGTCAAGAAAATGAAGCTGTAATACAAATAAAGACAAAGCAAAAACTGCACAATATAACAGCCTTCTACATTCAAGTTGCCCTCTATTAAGGCTCTCTGCTTAGCAGTAGCTCTTCATGAACAGTAGATGGCGACACATGGTGTATGAATCAGCACCATCAACCCATTAGTGGGGGTGACACTAATGCACTCTACAGCGCTAGCACACACAGACTGTGCCTCGTTCTTTTGCATTTTGCCTTTGACCCTGTTCAGTCAAAACTACCTATAATGGTAGGCACATTCAACCTGCAGGGGCACTTAGCACACAATAGTGACACACACACACACACACACAGAGGTACTCATGCACAGCGACAGCAAGTGATCCATTAACTGCCGGCTCAGTCATGCCACATGAAACCTTAGAGTCACCGAAATGCTTTTGCAGCGCAGAGGAATTTATTGTCCTTGCACTCAAACCGTCAACTATTCCAGGCATTTTTAAACGTCGTCCCCTATTCCCCTTTCATTTCAGTCAAACCCTGTCCCTGTGCTATAGATACCATAGCATGAATAGCGATCGAGGCGATGGTTTGTCCCTAGAACCTGAGCCACACGTTGCTGCAATTTGCCGGCAAGCTCAAAGCAGATTACAGCAGATGCCGGGTGAGGCGATGCGTGCTCGAGTGGCGAAGCTACGCAGGGCATCACCCTACGCCTGCAAAGACAGTATGCCGTGCTTACCTGCAGGATTGGATCTCTCGGTGGGACTTATCCTGCTGTACTTGGTGCAAAAGCCGCGGCCCTGCAGCAGAGCCTGGAGCGGGCTGTGATCTCGCGGAGGGGGCATGCAGCGCAGGCCCTTGGCACAGCTCAGGGTGTAAACCCCGCACGGCTCGCCCAGAGCCAGGACAGCGGTGTTGGCCGCCCCGACGGGGTCCCGAGAAGCCCGGGAGTCTTTGCAAGAGGGACAGAGCTTATGGGGACTCAAGCGAGTGGCTAGAGTCCTGGATCCCGAGTGAGCAACCAGCAACAGGACAACGGCTGTCAAGTTCAAGAGGAAAGGCATCTTGTGCTCTAGGTGCTCCTTCGCCGGTCTACGTGGTCGATGCTATTTCTGGAGCTCCGCTTCTCTTTTCTTTGCCAGCCTGCTCCTCCTCTAAGCTCTGCTCAGTGCCAGAGGATACGATCCTGAGAACGAGAGGCAAACGCGGCGAGCAGCAGCTTTTAAAGATCTGAAAGGCGGTGATAGAGAGGGAGAGAGAGCATGGTTATGACACCTTCAGGGGCTGGGACTGAGACAGGGAGTGAGAGAGAGTGTATGAGCGAGGGAAGGGGGGGGGGGGTAGAGAAAGAGATTATTTTTCCTTTCAGAAATGATCAAGCTCCACTCCAGCTTTTCTTCCACCACTAATGCATCTGGAAAGGCTCCTTTGCCTGAAATGCGTACATCGAGCATGTCAAAGCCATGCGTGTGCAATTGTGTGAGAAGCTGCCAGACCCATTCTTGTCATCTTTGCCATGGTAACACGTCGAGGTCGAGTGATTGGATGCACGCTGTCTTCAGGATTGTGACTTTCGTAGTTGCAAATCAGAGCAATTCACACGGCGCTGATTAGTTGAGCCCTTCGGTGAACTGACTCTTAAAACTTGGCTGCAGTGTTCAGTTCAAAGCCGTCGTCCATCAAACTTTGCATCCATCACGTCTTGTCTACACAGGTGTTATGGCTAGAGCAAAAGAAGCCATGGACCTCTAATACGTACCACAAACGTTGGATTTAGCTGACCATGCAGTGCAGGAAGTGTAGCTAGGAACACCATAGACATACACGTATGTGTAGTAGCTGGGGGGATGTTTTAAACCCTGTGCGCTCTCGAACCACAGAGCGGGTATTACCTACACATCTCTGGGCATTGTTCCACCTGGTGAATGCACAAGACTGTATAATAATGTGATAAGGCTATTTGTCCAGCCTGTTCTCCACAGGCAATTTAATGTCCGTGTGCATGTCCTTTCACCTAGATACCACTTGCTGCGCTGCTGGCAAATGTGCCATAGCACGCATGCTCTCACTTTAAATTAAATCGGTCTGGGCTTTGAAGCTGTCCTATTTGGCATTGTTCTCATTTTTGTGTTTAAAGACCACAACACAAGCTCAAGTTTTTTTTAATGTTCTTGATGGTATACACCCAGCTAGGAGCTCCTTTTTTAACAGTCTTGAGTTTGGCTGCTAGAAAATGATGGGTTTACCTGACGTTCTGTCTTAATTACTCAACGTGGGGGCCAACCATCGTAGTAAACAACACCCGCAAAAACTGGTGCCTGTGGTGTCTCGGCGGTAAGACAAACCCTGCGATGGACTGTCCAAGATGTACCTCTGTGCACCCTGCCCCATGATCATGATCCCCCTGGGATAAGTAGAGGAGGGAACTGGCAAAACTGGTGGCAATAATGCTTTTAATTATAGTCTAATACCCTAGCTCACCACCTCAAGGTTCAGGTTCCAGTCCTAGTGGTGTCTTCTAGCCAGGTCATGCTTCACTTGAAGATATGATAGGCTGGGTCTGAGGGAGGGGGAGTATAGTACTGGCACTGCAACTGTGACCCCCTACCCAGCTCTGAGTTCTCCAGGGAAATGCTACAGAGCCCCCGAGACCCCCAAGACAGCCTCTTTTAGCAGTCTCCACATTGAAGTCACATAGCAGTCTCAGTGAATTTTAGACAACACCTTCCTACAAAATGACTGAATTGTCCAATTGCTTGTATTTCTGAATTAAGGTGGTAGCACTCTCTTGATGCTCTGATAAAAATGTTTCGAATCCAGTCCTCCCTCAGTGGCTGCAAGCTGCCCAATCCCTGAGTCATCGAGCCAGGCCGAACCAGTGCTGCTCCTTCCAACATGTTGAGAGGTTTGAGGTTGGTGCGCAGAATTGTTTTCCATTGGCATTTCTACAAAAAAAGGGCCCAGAACTCTGGCGGAACATGCAGGTGGTCTTGTCTTGAAATGTGCACCAATGTTTTTGGAGAGCAGTGGTTTTTATCTTGGTGTTCTTCCATTAGCAACACATTATTTACCATTTTCCCTGCAGCAGAGACATGATAAGAAGCTCTTTCTTAAGATATCTGAAGGTCTTCCCACCTCAAGGGTCCAGTTCGGTACTTCCTAGTTTCCTCTATCAGTATTCCTTGACCTTGTTTCCATTGCTCTGCTGAGGAGGTAGGTCATAGACCAACGAGCACCTCCTTAGAGCCAGTGGCCATGATCACTGCTTATTCACCAACGTCTACAGTGAGGGCAAACATGGGACTTCAACTCTGGTCTGAGAATATTTGACCACTGGGCCATCCATGGGGCTTCTGCATGTCTCTTGCTGTTACCATTTGCTTGTTTTTGACCTCTTTAGCATTACATACTGAGCTCCTGGTTTGTATTTCTAGGATGCCCACGTTTCTCAACATTCATTTACCAAAGTTTAGTGCCTTTTTCCTTACAGGGAACCTCAAGTTACCGCCAATCTCATCTTAGTAATGGAAACATATGACGCCTGTTAAGTTTTGAAAGCATCACGGAACCAGAGGTCTACTTTAAAACCTTTAGTGTGAGTATTTCTTCACTAAAAGTAAATCCAGAGGAATCCGAAACATTTTGTGCAGGTTTATGCAATCAAAGTGAATGCTTAGAAGGGTTATTGAGTGGCATCCCCAAAAATCACAGTACACAGTTGGACCTGGCATCATGTAGGACTCTTGGTTTCAGAGGAACGTTCTGTCGCAGGTTCCTTCTCAATCTTTGCTCAAGAATAAGCTAGCATGCGTTTATAATATAATATCATCAATCAGGGATGATGAGTTTTAGCAAATAGAGCAACGACTACCTGCAACACTCTGTTTCACTAAAACAAACCTTCTGTTCAAGGCTAAGCATGCCCGATGCTCAGTTTCCACATGTTACATCAGGAAAAAGTTTCAGAAGAATGGCAGACCACTGAGGGCTCTCTTTTTCCGAGCTCTTTTTCCACCGGCATCAAACATTCTCTCCAAATTCCTTTCTCTCTGTCACTTAACAAATGTGTTCAAGGCCAATTCCCCAGCCACATATAAACAGTCTACAATCTGTTGCTTTCAGTCAACAACATCATCATAAAAGGCTGTGCCATCCGGACCGCAGGTTCTTACGTCTGACAGGTGCCTCCCTTCACTCCCTACTCTTGCAACATACAGTATACACTGGTGCCAAAAATATCTGGACACCCCTTAGTGATCTTCGTTATTGCAGACACACTCACTGCTAGCCTGTTCGTAATCTGAAGCATACAGGCATGTTATCTCCATAGGCAAAGAGTTGTAGTATCAATATGTCTCTACCTCCACAACTTCAGTTCATCAGCTTTCTTCCCTGCCCTCTGACAAATCTCTAGAGTTTCTTGATATAGTTCCACCATTTTCTTGGCAGGGTGGCAAGGTGGCACAGCATGTTGGTACCTCCCTGCTCCACACACCTGGGTTCAATCCTTGCCTCCAGCCTGTCTATGTGGAGTCTGGCATGTTCTTTCCATGACGGTGTGGGTTTGTTGCTCCAAAAAGAAAAAAAGAAAAGAAAGAAAAACATGCCAGTTGGTGGTTTTGCTGAAACTGTTTCGAAAAGCTCTATCAATAAAAGCCTGAAGAGCATCCCAAATTGTGTCATGTTGTTCTTTTTTAACCACTCAGGAGTAACCACCTGACATAACCACACATTTGTACAATACTGAATTTAAAAGTTTCCCCTACCAAAGCATGTCTAGTTTTCACATTTAATTAAACATAAAGCTGATTTAATATAATATTTCATTATGCCCAACTGCTATTGTATTAAAAACATTTTGTGATTAAATTATCCTTTTAAATAGTTTAAATGGTTTAGGTCAATCTGGTCACACAATCTGGCATTTTTTCGTATTCTTAGTTGTAAATAATAAATACACATAATAAAGAATTAACTAACAAAAACAAATATATATTATATTTATATATATATATATATATATATATATATACATTATATACAAAAATAAACAAATACAAAAAATAAAAATATTTAAATAAAATTATAAAATAAAAATAAATACAAAAATAGCTATTATTACAGCAACAACAATAATATTGTTATTATTTGTTATTATTATTATTATTATTATTATTGTTATTATTACTATTGTTAGTAATTAATGCTAACTAATTAACAAAATTATATACTATTTAATAATAATAATAATAATAATTGTCATTACTTTGACTGTTATCCAGTAATTAACAGTAAATTATTAACACCAAATAAATAAATTAATTAATATAAAATATAAATAATAATAATTTCAATTGTTACTATTATTAGTAATAAACACTAAACAATTAACAATAAATAATAATAATAATAACAACAATAATTGTTATTATTGTTAGTTATTATTATTATTATTATTATTATTATAGTTGTTGTTGTTACGATTATAAAATTACTTGAGGTAAATAATGTTCTGTACTGAGTTATGCAAATTCTTGTTTCCATTATGCAAAAGTATAGGCATCAAATTATTGCTAATTTCAAAGCTATACCTTTATCTTTCAAAGCATTAGATCTTAACACAAACTTTAGAGGGAACAAATATTTAATATGGCATATTAAACACATTCTGTGCGCTTTAATGAACAGATTTTAAAGCGTATTTAAAACTCAGAACGTGGCGTGTGCAAAAGTTTAGGGACCTTTCCCGATTATTCACTCTGATGAACTCCGAGTTGTTAACGGTTCATTAACTGAAATAAGAAATGTTTCATATTGAAGTGTGTTTGTCTGAAGGTTGGGTTCACACTTTATCATTTAAGCTCCAATAACACAAAACGCATCGCCCACGGAAAACTGAAGCGGGCTCCGTATGGTGAGTCAATGCGCATGCGTGAACGCGTCAGCCAGTCGGTGGGCGGTTGATGGTGACTGATGTAAACAGGAAGAGTAACAGTTTAGCGAAGTTTTTTTCTATATATATATATAATCGTTTAGCTCATGGAGAAACGGAGCAAAATTAAACACAAGTGGCCTTAAAAGCGCAGAAATATCGACTACAGATGTGAAGAAGGTAAGAAAGTTTGTGAAAGTTCAGTCAGTCACGGTCCGCTGTTTAATTGCTTCTAGCGGCTTATTCAGAGCTCGATGCTAACGCGCTATCATGAGCTAGTTAGCGTCTTTATTGGGTGATTATTAAGACCGAAAACATTTGTAATTAAGTCATTAAACTACTGTTTGCTTCGCCTAAGTGTTGGCTTACTATTAAATAACTAATAGCTTACGCTGTAAGGTAAGCCAGCCGCTAGTTAGCTTCCTAGCCTATGTATTGGTGTACTGCAGTTAGCTGGTCGTGTTATCCGGGTAGATGGAAGGTTTCGTATGGTGTTTATTTGTTTTCCTTTTACGTTACATCTATAAGATATTTACCTTGATAGGTTCCCCTATAATACACTAAATACTAGGTCAAATAACATTCACATATGTACAGAAACCGACAGTATAAACTCACCGACCACTTTATTAGGCACACCTGTTCAACTGCTCCTTAACGCCAATATCTAATCAGCCAATCCCATGGCAGAAACACGGCGCATGTAGACATGATTAAGAGGACCTGCTGAAGTTCAAACCGAGCACAGGAAATGGGAAGAAAGCCGATTAAAGTGACTTTGAACGTGGGATGGTTGCTGGAGTATTTGTTATTATTATATGTAGTGTGTAGTGTTGTGCTGGAGTTGAACACCTCAGTGTCACTGCTGGTCTGAGTCCTGGGACCACTAACACAAGCTGTACAACACCATGAGCTACTGTCTCTGACTTCACATCTACAAGGTGGAGCAAAACGATGTCTAACAGAGTGCACAGTGAACTCCAGCAGCACTGCTGTGTCTGATCCAGTCATCCAGCAAAGCACTAACATTCACAACATTTAGCTGACACCCTTATACAGTCTTACAATCCAAGCAGGGTTAAGGACCCAACAGTGGCAGCTTGGCAGAGGTGGGATTTGAACCCTGGACCTTCTGGTCCATAGTCCCACTAACACAACGCCATTTTAAACGTCAGTGTCAGGGTAGTGCTGAGAGTGATCCACCACCCAAACAGTACCTGATCTGTGCTGGTCCTGTGGGGGTCCTGACCATTAGAGGACAGAGTAATGGAGACGAACAAAGTCTGAAGAGAAACAGATGGACTACAGTCTGTAATTATGGAACTACAAAGTGCTGCTGTGTGGTGGAACTGAGAGAGTGGACTGGCGGTGCTTTCTGTAGTTAATAGTGGTACTGTGGAGCCGCAGTGGCTTCAGTCCCAGCACTGCCAAGGTGAAAGTGTTGGACCCTTGAGCAAGGCCTGACTCTTACGCTTCAGTTGCTTGGGTTGGGTTGGGTTGAGTTGACGTGCAAGGCTTTTTACACCGAATAAAAAGTTAAAACTACTTGCAGATCAAATAACAAATAGATATTTGACATTTTTAGATATGTTAGGTGATGAGAAGAGTTGGCTTTTGTGGTTGACGTATTGAATGTGAGAGAAATGTTCAGGAGTAAAGACCAGGAGTAACCACACGACTGAGTCCGGGCATCTCCTAAACAAGGAGCCTCCAGTCAGCAGTGGTTCGAGGAGAGATGAACCACTGAGGACTGACGGGGTGTTTGTGCCCGAGCATGCATAAGAGCAATGGATGGTATCCTGAGTGGTCCAAATGGACATAAGAGCTACTAAGGAGATGGGCCGGTGGGGGTAGTGTGCTGCTCTCAGTAAGCGTGGGTCTGGGTATTCACGTGGACGTTCATCGAACACTGACGTCAACACCGCTACGGAGCAGGTGGTTTTAATGGACTGATCGTGTACGTGCCTGTCCTGTGTCATATTAGCTAATGCCAAACATCTAATTGGAAAAACTGGGACTGCTACAGGGTTTTGGGCTGCAGAGAGCCCGGATTCTTTTACTCCCGCTGTCTGAATTCCTGCTGTAACGTGTGATGTATTTTAATCCCCTAACCCGCTGTCCGGATCACTAACCCGCCATAATGAATGGTGATCTGGAAAATAGCAGAAGTAGATTGCGTTCTGTGTGTTTTTTCCCCCCGAGTTTATTCAGTGGTTAATTATGAGGTAATGGTTGTTTATCTTAGATTGTAATGTTTAGCACTAAACGAAACAGCTGTGCGATGCGAGAGGAGCGCAAGTACGCTGTGGTACACGTGATCAATGAGACCCCGCTCACGTTAGAGAGGCCAAGTCCCACGCAATCTGTACGTAGCAGGCAGACTTCAGGGCCCATCAGAAGCCCTCTGTGGCACTATGGGGTAAATACCTGATCCAGGATTCAAGGCTTGAGGCTCTTGACCCACAAATGCTTGAATTGTGTGATGAATTTCTACAATTAGTTAACATGCACTTCATTTCTGTTGTTATCGGATTATTCAAGTAGTCATGTAAACGGCGTTCTCCGAAATCAGATTAAGAAATCTGAAAAAGCGAGCTGGGTTTATTTCAGTAATCTGATTTCTCAGTGCATGTATAATGTACTGTATAAATCCGAGTTCCCAGTCTGCGCATGCACGCAAACGTAACCGTCTAGAGCGCCGAGCTGTCGTGGAAGCCGCTGGCGTAGTTGAGCACGGTTGGCTTCTTCTTTTGGGCTTGTTTCCTCAGCCCATGTTGCTTGTTTCTCTTGCGGGATCTGGCAACCCTGTAAGAAATGCCTCATTTAAAGAGCATGCTTTAAATGTAAACGTGTGGTACGCCGACGTCACCGAAAGTAGGCGGGGTTTTAACGTACGCGGGTGGAAATTTTCCGAACGTGAAAGCAGGCTCCTGCTTTCTGAATATTCCCGATCTGAGGTTCAGATGGGAGGGTTCGACGAGTGTCTTTATATGACAGTTGTGATCTTTGATACCGGACCTTTCTCTGTAAACGCGACTATGTATCGAGTGGAAGTCGGCCTCCACTTGACCCCCTCTTAGATTTGGGCAAGGAATCTCTGTTATGACGGCCGGGTGTCGTATCAGAGCAAACATTCTATCGTTCAGAGACGTATCATGCATCTGGATTGCAATCAGGGAAAGACTATTGTGGCTTTTCTCACACAGTAATTAGTTTAGACAGTGGATTACAGCTTGACTGCACTCTCTAAACATCTGTCCCCCGACCCAGGAATTCTAAACATTGCCATTGTTTTTTTTCCTCCCCCAACTATTGTTTTTCTTTTCATTCCCCCGATCCAAGATGGACGACATCAATTTACACTACAGGTTCCTGAACTGGCGGCGCAGGATCAGAGAAATCAGGGAAGTGCGGGCCGTGCGTTATCAGGAGCGCTACAAACGCGTGATGAAAGACGGCGACACTTTGAGGTAGGTTTCCAGGCACGAGTCGTGCTTTTGTGACATCAACAGTTTCTCATTTATTTATTTGTCAGGCCCTTTAAACAGTTTACACGCGAGGCAATTTACAATCCAAGCGTATAGCTGTTAAAGGAGCGCTGAGACCAGCGCCACCAGACCCGTTTCCAGCTGGCACTGCCCGTGCATGGGTGAAAATTAAACAACTAAGCACACTGGCTGGAGTAATTGCTGGTGTTCGGTAGGGATGGGCACCGCTTAAGCCATAAGTTAGGACGACGCAACTGTCTGAAACGGATCTGGATGCGGTGTCTGTCCAGAAACGTTCGTAGAAATAACAAATCTGCAGTCTGTGTGCAATATCAGATATCTGAGATGAACGGAACGGTTGAGCAGAAGAACAAATACAAGCCTGGACTTTTCGTAATGCTGCATTTTCGTGACCAAAATCACCGCCTTATATGTTTAGCAGCTTCGCCTTAATGCGTCCGCAATTATGCGTTTTCGCACACTATTTACGTCCACTGGCTGGATGAGAGCTCTCTCTCTCTCTCTCTCTCTCTCTCTCTCTCTCTCACACACTCACTTTCATCCAACTCACCGCGGTTAAAAAACAAATTACCATACATTCATTTTCATTTGCACATGTTGCAACTTGCAACTCACCTGTATCAACACTGACCAGCCACATGCACCATCTATTATACTTCATAGTGTTTGTTTTGGCCTCGTGGTAAGTCAGCCTTGAAGTGTTTTCAGAAGGGATTAATTGGAACCTGGTTTATTTCCAAAATTTTACAGGTGCTCCTATCAGAGTGGAATAGTCATGTCATTTTTCTCCCTCCACCCTATGGGCAAAAAATGGTATCATGTTTTTCCTCTCAGATTATTTAGCGCAGTATAACAGTGAGCCACAGAAAAAAAATGGGCGAAACTGAAAGGCGTTCTTCTTTGGGGTTTTTGTTTGTTTCTATGGTTTTTTTAATGCTTGACATCATTCCACGCAGTCCCCATTTTTACTCAGACTGAATGCATGCACGCTGAGCGGTGTACATCTACAGTACATAGTGTGGGTGACATTTCCTCAGTCGCATCCTCTGCTATTTAAACCCCTAGGTGATAGCTGTTGGGGTTTTTTCACTGTCTCTTGACTCTGACTCACCCTGGCATTAACCTCTTTCTGTGGAAAAAAAATCAGATGACTCGGTGCCATTGTGCTCTATTATATGAAAGAAAATACATGTCTATTAGGTACACCTGTTCAGCTGCTTGTTAACACAAATATCTAATCAGCCAATCACATGGCAGCAACTCCATGGCATGTAGACATGATCCAGACGGGCTGCTGAAGTTCAAACCGAGCATCAGAATGCGGAACAAAGGTGACTTAAGTGACTTCGAACGTGGCATTGTTGTTGGTGCTACCCGAGCTGGTCTTAGTATTTTAGAAACTGCTGATCGATTGGGATTTTCATGCACGGCGCCATCTCTAGGGTTTACAGAGAATGGTCTGAAAAAGAGAACTTTCCAGTGAGAGCAGTCCTGATGCCAGACTGGTTCGAGCAGATAGCAAGTCAGTATCTCAAATAACCACTCGTTACAACCGAGGTATTCAGAAGAGCAGTCGAAACTTGGAGCGGATGGGCTACAGCACAGGCGACTGAGGCTGCAACTCGCACAGTCTCAACAAAACTGGACAGAAGAAGATTGGAACGACGTTGCCTGGTCTGCTGAGTCTCGACTTCTGCTGTGACATTCAGATGGTCGAGTCAGAACTCGGGTTTACGCACTGTCTAGTGTCAATGGCTGCCTTTGGTGTGATGGTGTGGGGATTTTCTTGATACCAGTTGGGCAAGCCCACAGTCTACCTGAGTATTGTTGCTGACCAGGATCGTCCATTCTAGCAGGACAGTGCTCACAGAGCCCAAATCATCTCAGGCTGGTTTCTTGAACGTAATGAGTTCACTGTACTCAAAGGGTCCACAGTCACCAGATCTCAATCCCATGGAACGCCTTTGGGATGTGGTGGAACGGGAGATTCGCACCGTGGATGTGCATAGCGTGATGCTATCATGTCAGTATGGACCAAAATTTCTGAGGAATGTCTTGAATCTATGCCATGAATAATTAAGGCAGTTACTAACAAGGTGCACCCAGTACTAATAAAATGAGAATCCCAGACTGAAACAGTGCTTCAACCCTCCAGTTGTGTTCTGGTCAGGTTTAGCCAGCTGGCCTTTTTTCTTGTTGTTCTGGTTCATGTCATCAGATATAAGGCTTCATGACTTTGTCATGTACAATGTACAACCCCAAATCAGAAGAAGTTGGAACAGTATTGGAAATGCGAATAAATAAAAAAACACGGCGTTCCTTACATTTACTTGTACTGTTAGACTGCAGACAGTACGGACCCAAGAAATGTCTTTCTGGTCTGGTCAACTTCATTTGCTAATATACATACTTTCCTGCATTTCAGGCCTGCAATACATTCCAAGAGGGGCAATTAAGGGCTAGTAATGAGGTTAAAGACAGGAATTGATGATGTCATTGCAAACAGGTGATTATAATCATGATTTGGTACAAAAGCAGCATCCTTCAAAGCTTGCATTTTTGAGGAGCAAATGGGGGGGAGGATCTCCAGTTTGTTAACAAATGCATGAGAAAGTTATTGAAATGTTTAAAAACAATGTTCCTCAAAGAAAGACTTGGAAGGGATTCCCATATTCCAGTCCTTTTCTGATTTGGCTCGTTACGCGTCGTGTCGCTGAAAAATGTGTTTATTTTTAACCTGCGTTGTGCAAACCGTCCCAGCTTTTTCTGATTTGGGGCGGTATATAAATACACAATATTAATGAGAACTGGTTTAAGTGACCTTGAAGCAATTTGTCCAAATTTGTACCATCTGTGGTGTTCCGGTCAGATCTGACCGGCCATAGAAGTGATTGGATTCAAGTGGGAAAAAAAGTTCAGATTTGTTCTAGTAACCAGGTGCTTAAAAGGTCTGTATAGAAGAATTGGTGATGAACAAGAGAAGCTTTTAAAATACCTTAAACGGTACCCAAATTGGGGTATGGAACACTGATTCGAACGCGACAGGAGGATTTAATCAGCTACAGTGGGAAGTGAGTCAGCCTAATAGAAGACAAGTGCATGCATGGCTTATTTATTTCCGAGTTGCCAGTACCATAAATAGCACCTCAGGAATGAATAGCGGTTATTGATCAGTGCAGTTCTTTCTCAGCTCACGTACTTTGTCCGTTCTCATCAATCTGCACGCTCAGCATTGAGTCGCGATTCGGAGTCGTTTGCGGCTCGTTGTTTTCAAATGCCGCAGTCAGATTTTTGACCCACACGCCTGCCTTGCTTATGTTTCTCTGGGAAAGCTGGGCCTTGTCAGCACGGTAGACTCGGGACTGAAAGGCATGGTGCGTGCGTGCAGCAGAGCCATCAGCTCTTACCAAAAAGGCAAACAATGCTGCCTCTCGCAACCTCACTGATTGAAATAATTATAATCTCAGCGAGTGTTATGGGCTGCTTGTTTTCTGGTCAGAGAAAGATAAAAGGCCAGTTTGACGTATTGGAAAAACAAACAGTCTTTGCGCAATATGGTGTTAGAATTCCATAAAACATAAAATGCCACATTTTCTGTGTCTCTGTCATATTCAATCTGAAGCCCCGAGCTTCACGCGACCTGGACGGAACGCACGAGAGCAGGCGGCTGTTCGCGTGTAGGGGAGCGTGATCGGGGAGGCGTTACCCTGACCCGAGGACTGTACCTATAGCAACAGTGCATTTCTGACCCGTTCCTGTTCTTTCCCTCTTCTAGTTACCAAGGGAACTCTGACGAGGTTGGCTGCTACGTGGCCCCGCGGCCTTTGTCGAAAGGAAACTGCTACTTCGAGGTAAGCGGCACGTCTCGCGCCGAGGCCGCGGGTCCGGAAACGGATTAAGATTGAGCTTTGCCATTAACGGAACGTGCTCCATTTGCTGCAGGAGTCCCCTCATTTTCTCCCTCTCGCTGCATGAAATAAACTCATTTTCAGCGTCGTACCCAGGTTTGTTATAAGAGGGCTCGAACCCAAGTGTAAACACGTGATTCACATCAGTCGATTCATATTGTGCGTGGCAATAATAACGGACTCGCTGGGTTTTCCATTGTAGGTTTGTTTTCTTGTCTGCTTGTGATGCCAGCCCCACACACGCTCGGCCTTATAATGAAATTTAGGCAAACAATTAAAGTCTGAAGTATTTTTGCGATAGAATGTAAACGATGTCATCGAGATACAAATTCAGTTACACAGAACCACATGTGCCCACCGGTCGTATAACATGGCATGTATGATTTCAAATGCTTATACGAGTGAACCCTCTGTGTGTGCAGGATAAGAAATATTCGGGGGGGGAAATATTCCAGAAAGTTTCAAGAAGCAAAATTTCAATTTGTCGTGTGCCGAGCACTACAGTGGGGCAAAAAAGTATTTAGTCAGTCACTGATTGTGCAAGTTCTCCTACTTAGAAAGATGAGAGAGGTCTGTAATTTTGATCATATCTACACTTCAACTATGAGAGACAAAATGAGAGAAAGAAATCCAGGAAATCACATTGGAGGATTTTTAAGAATTTAATTGTAAATCATGGTGGAAAATAAGTATTTGGTCACCCACAAACAAGCAAGATTTCTGGCTCTCACAGACCTGTAACTCCTCCTTTAAGAAGCTCTTCTGTCCTCCACTCGTTACCTGTATTAATGGCACCTGTTTGACCTCGTTATCTGTATAAAAGACACCTGTCCACAGCCTCAAACAGTCAGACTCCAAACTCAACCATGGCCAAGACCAAAGAGCTGTCGGAAGACACCAGGATGAAAATTGTAGACCTGCACCAGGCTGGGAAGAGTGAATGTACAGTAGGCAAGCAGGTTGGTGTGAATAAATCAACTGTGGGAGCAACTGTAAGAAAATGGAAGACATACAAGACCATTGATAATCTCCCTCAATCTGGGGCTCCACACAAGATCTCATCCTGTGGTCAAAAATGATCATGAGAACGGTGAGCAAAAATCCCAGAACTACACGGAGGGACCTGATGAATGACCTGCAGAGAGCTGGGACCAAAGCAACAAAGGCTACCATCAGTAACACACTACACCGAGAGGGACTCAGATCCTGCAGTGCCAGGCGTGCCCCCCTGCTTAAGCCAGTACATGTCCAGGCCCGTCTGAGAGCATATGGATGATCCAGAAGAGGATTGGGAGAACATCATGTGGTTTTTGGTAAAAACTCAACTCGTCGTGTTTGGAGGAAGAAGAATGCCTGAGTTGCATCCCAAGATCACCATACCTAATGTGAAGCATGAGGGTGGAAACATCATGCTTTGGGGCTGTTTTTCTGCAGAGAGGACAGGACGACTGATCCGTGTTAAGGGGAAGAATGAACGGGGCCATGTATCATGGGATTTTAAGCCAAACCTCCTTCCATCAGTGAGGCATTGAAGATGGAACGTGGCTGGGTCTTCCAGCATGACAATGATCCCAAACACACCGCTGGGGCAACGAAGGAGTGGCTCCGTGAAAACCATTTCGAGGTCCTGGAGTGACCTAGCCAGTCTCCAGACCTCAGCCCCATAGAACATTTTGTGGAGGGAGTTGAAAGTCCGTGTTGCCCCAAACATCACTGCTCTAGAGGAGATCTGCATGGAGGAATGGGCCAAAATACCAGCTACAGTGTGTGCCAACCTGGTGAAGACTTACAGGAAACCTCTGTCATTGCCAACAAAGGTTATGTTACAAAGTATTGAGTTGAACTTTTGTTATTGACCAAATACTTATTTTCCACCAAATTTACAATTAAATTCTTTAAAAATCCTACAATGTGATTTCCTGGATTTTTTTTTCTCATTTTGTCTCTCATAGTTGAAGTGTAGCTATGATGAACATTACAGACCCCTCTCATCTTTCTAAGTAGGAGAACTTGCACAATCAGTGGCTGACTAAATACTTTGACAATCTTCGCTTCTGTAGATGTACATGGATTTCAGTAAAACTCCTCTGCCAATCCGTGTTTTCATCCAATCACCAATTTCTTTGTAGAATGGTAAAACAAAAAACAGTTTTATTTTATGTTTTGCTCATGGGGTCGCCTCGCAGCGAGAAAGTCCAGGGTTCGATCCCTGGTGGAGTGGTCTGGGTCCTTTCTACGTGGGGTCTGGGTTTCCTCCCACAATCCAAAGACATGCTCGTTAGGTTAATTGGTGTCTCTAAAGTGCCCTAGTGTGTGAGTGTGTGCCCTATGATGGATTGGCGCTCTGTCTAGAGTCGTCCCTGCCTTGCACCCTGTGCTGCCGGCTAGGTTTTGCAGCGACCCTGATTAGGATTAAGCGGATAAGAAGGCGAGTGAATGAACGTGAATGTTTTGCTTTTGCGAGAACAGTGCAAACTGCCCACCCACTTCTGTCAAGGCCCACCCAAAACCAAATATCTGGCCACGCCACTGCAGTAGACCACTACTTCTCTTCGTAGTTTAGAATTGTCTGGGTTTCTGCCTTAATTTTCCATGAATGTCTTCTGATTTTCATTCATAGTGTGATGATGTGAGTAACAAACCTAGAATATTGTCTTTCATGTGAACCCACTGACGCCAAATTCACAGTCTGGCCTGAAAATTGTGTGTGAACCTTGGAGCGGTGACACTCCAGAACTGTTTTAGAGCTGATACTGTCCCAGGAGCTTTTGTGTCCTAAAACAAGCTTGGCAGGGAGCGTGCAGATGATTTAATATGGGAAAGACGTTGAGCTCTGGGCAGTAAATTAGGCTTTGGGAGTAGGCGTGTTATGTGAGATTTAGGATGCTGGATTGTGGTTGCTGTCATGGACATTGAAGCTTTTAAGCTCCTCAGACTGCCAGTCCTGCCCAGAAGGGATTGGGCCCGTTGGATTGTGGCTGTATTGTATTTTCTTTTTGTTTTTGTATTTTTATAGCGTGCTCTCTGCACTGTTTTAGGAGGTATCACCATGCACACCGCGCATGTGTCTTTAATTAAGATCTCCATTCCAAAAACAAGGAGTTTGACATTTGAGCTGATTGTGATCGATAAAACTCGCCTTGCTCTGGGTAACGTGGGTCAGCCGGTTCTGATGCGAAGTTGTCAGAGAACTTCTCGAATCGCCCGAGTCCTGGAGCGCCCCAATAAAGGTCATGTGTCTGGCAGAATATGCGTCAGTAGCTTGCTCATATTTCCTCGTTACACTTTCACAGGGATTTCGTTTCACCTCCTTTGGCCGCCACGAGCCAGCGCTCTGCCCGTCAGCCTGCGCTTCCACAGGCGCGCATACACCGCCGAACCGCTAGCTCTTTCCCTTGTTTCTACAAGCTCTCTCAGAGAAGATCATTGTGATCTAAGGCCGTCTGTTTTTTCTGGGAGCTCGGGTGTGCGTGTGGAAATAAATTTTGTCCTTAGTCAAGTGGAAATTTTCTCTATTAGCCTAATTGAATATTTTGTCTGGAAGCCTGAGCTGGAATTCTGGAGCTCCCAAGTTCACGGAAGGGTTCTCCTTTAAGGAAAGACACATTTTCTGAATTCGCAGCGCATTCGTTTCACAGTAGGGCGCTTGTCGAGCGACACGCCGATGCCCTTCTTGTAGGAAATGATTTGGGATTTGCAATAACTTATTAAAATGTGGACAGCAATTCCTCGAAAGAGTCATATGGAAAGTCTTAAAAGCTCAGACGTTTTCTCAGCCTATTAGCGTCCACTCACTGGCTGCGGTCTTTCGTTTTTAAAGAAAAGAAAAAGCAGATACCAACCAGCTGCGTGGCAGCCATTTTCCTGGAGACGCCTAAACCAGTAATCCACGTTAAGCAAGTCCACCCAGATTTTCAGCCAAGGAAACGTTTCCTCAAGACTAGAAAAGTGAATGTTATGTAATAATAATAATGTGTTAATTGGATTTATATAGCACCTCTCGCACACTTCTGAAACACCAAGTTTGTGAACCCTTTATAATTTTCTATATTTCTGTATAAATATGACCTGAAACATCATCAGATTTTCACACAAGTCCTAAAAGTAGATAAAGAGAACCCAGTTACACAAATGAGAGAAAAATATTATACTTGGTCATTTATTTATGGAGGAAAATGATCCAATATTACATATTAGTGAGTGGCAAAAGTATGTGACCCTCTGCTTTCAGTATCTGGTGTGACCCCCCTGTGCAGCAATAACTGCAGCTAAACGTTTCCCTGTAGCTGTTGATCAGTCCTGCACACCGGCTTGGAGGAATTTTAGCCCATTCCTCCATACAGAACAGCTTCAGCTCTGGGATGTTTTGGTGGGTTTCCTCACATTAGCTGCTCGCTTCAGGTCCTTCCACAACATTTCCATTGGATTAAGGTCAGGACTTTGACTTGGCCATTCCAAAACATGAACTTTATTCTTCTGTAACCATTCTTTGGGTAGAACGGCTTGTGTGCTTCGTTCAGGGTCGTTGTCTTGCTGCATGACCCACCTTCTCTTTGAGATTCAGTTCATGGACAGATGTCCTGACATTTTCCTTTAGAATTCTCTGATATCATTCAGAATTCATTGTTCCATCAATGATGGCAAGCCGTCCTGGTCCAGATGCAGCAAAAACAGGCCCAAACCCATGGTACTACCACCACCATGTTCACAGATGGGATAAGGTTCTTATGCTGGAATGCAGTGTTTTCCTTTCTCCAAACATAACTCCTTTCTTTTAAACCAAAAAAGCTCTATTTTGGTCTCATCCGTCCACAAAAACATTCTTCCAATAGCCTTCTGGCTCGTCCACGTGATCTTTAGCAAACTGCAGACGAGCAGCAATGTTCTTTTTGGAGACCAGTGGCTTTCTCTTTGCAACCTTGCCATGCACACCATTGTTGTTCAGTGTTCTTCTGATGGTGGACTCATGAACATTAACATTAGCCAATGTGAGAGAGGCCTTCAGTTGCTTAGAAGTTACCCTGGGCTCCTTTGTGACCTCGCCAACTATTACACTCCTTGCTCTTGGAGTGATCTTTGTTGGTCGAGCACTCCTGGGGAGGGTAACAGTGGTCTTGAATTTCCTCCATTTGTACACAATCTGTCTGACTGTGGATTGGTGGAGTCCAAACTCTTTAGAGATGGTTTTGTAACCTTTCCCAGCCTGATGAGCATCAACAACTCTTTTTCTGAGGTCATCAGAAATCTCCTTTGTTTGTGCCATGATACACTTCCACAAACATGTGTTGTGAAGAGCAGACTTTGATGGATCCCTGTTCTTTAAATAAAACAGGGTGCCCACTCACACCTGAGTGTCATCCCATTGATAGAAAACACCTGACTATAATTTTACCTTCAAATTAAGTGCTGATCCTAGAGGGTCACATACTTTTGCCACTCACTGATATGAAATATTGGATCATTTCCCTCAATAAATAAATGATCAAGTATAATATTTTTGTCTCATTTGTTTAACTGGGTTCTCTTTATCTACTTTTAGGACTTGTGTGAAAATCTGATGATGTTGTAGGTCATATTTATGCAGAAATATAGAAATCACTTTTTAAATAAATATGTAATGAAGTTAGTCGAGAAAGTGACTTGTTGATAATGTATTCAAAATCTACCTAAGTGATTCGTTACACAGTTATATGAAAGGATTTCATTAGCAAGTTTTGGTAAGAGAGAAGAGACAGAAGCGCTTGTTTTTGTCATGGGTTCATCATGTATGTGGAGGTATTTGTTACTTAATGGTTTATTTACAGCATGTCCTACTATAGGAGAAGGAGTAAAATAGTAATTTATGACCCTTGAGGGGCTTAAGGGTTTGAGTTCTAGCATGGATTGTGCTGTACAGGCATTTGAGAAAACAACGATTCGTGCCAGCTCTGTGATGGACTGGCATTCATTCTAGGGCATACTTATGTCTGCACCCTGTGTGCTTCGGGATAGGTATCAGACCCCCCTGCGTCCTTACCGGGAAAGCCTGAAAAGCAACTTGCTCAGTATGGTCATCGTTATTGTCAATACCCAAATATAGATTCTAAATACCCAGATTTAGATGTTTTCAGTGTTTCCTTGAACCTCACAACAAGTCTGGTCAATCCAGCAGGGTCTTCTCTTTGCCATTTTCGATGGGCAAACTGTTTCAGATTTCCACCGGTTTGTCCTATACTGTAAAAATCTACAATAACCTCATATAGCTGGACTTAATGGACGTCCTGTGTGCTTTGGAATGTATCGAGTAGCCCAAGTGAATCCGTTTCTGCTCGAAAGGGACTGAAGTCTTTTTAATACTGTCTTTTCATTTTTTGATGAAGTGGATCGTTAAACTCGTATAAAGCAGTGTTGTTCGGCTCATTCATAGACTTTTATGGTTCCTCTTTAATTTTGTGCTGGCATCCTTCATATAAGCTTGGCAGCTCTGCGTCGCGGAAAGCCTTCTGACCTTGCACTACCACAAATCAAAGGTTTTAACTAATTCCCCAAATCTCTCATTTTCAGCAGAGTAAACCGGGGCCACGTCTTTCCAAATAAATGTCATAATTGCATACGTAGCATCCTTCCATATGCATAACAGACGGCTTTGTTGGACTCAGATCTTTAGGCTTTCGTTATTTTCCTTAGCGTGTTTCATTTCGGTTCGAACGGGGTTATGTTCTGTTCGGTTTTCTTCTCGGCTTCAGATTTCACCTAACAACGCTTCAACTACTGTAATTTCCTCACGCCTTGGACTGTAAGAAATGTGGTGAGAATAGCCAAGTCAAATGTATTTCTGTAGCGCTTTTTACAATGGAGCATCGTCTCAAAGCCTCTGCAAAGATCTAGACCCACAGCCCTAACTGGCCACGCCTAGGGTGAAAGTGGCAAGAAAAAACTCTGAGATCTGCATGGAGGAATGGGCCAAAATACCAGCTACAGTGTGTGCCAACCTGGTGAAGACTTACAGGAAACGTTTGACCTCTGTCATTGCCAACAAAGGTTATGTTACAAAGTACTGAGTTGAACTTTTGTTATTGACCAAATACTTATTTTCCGCCAAAATTTACAATTTAAAATCCTACAATGTGATTTCCTGGATTTTTTTTCTCATTTTGTCTCTCATAGTTGAAGTGTAGCTATGATGGAAATTACAGACCTCTCTCATCTTCCTAAGTAGGAAAACTTGCACAATCAGTGGCTGACTAAATACTTTTTTTGCCCCACTGTATAAGGATTGGACCAAGACTCAAAAAAGAGACCCAACCTAATTGGGGAGCCTTAGATGTTATCTGTAAGAACTGAACTAAGCTACCTACTTAACACATGCCGTACATGTAAATGGAGGTTTTGATCAGATTATTCGAACTGATTTCAGTACGATTGACAAAAATCTGTGCATGTAAGCGTGGTAGTAAGCTGACTTGCTGTGGAAGCAAAGCAAACAGTCTCGTTTTATGCTTGCTCATCCTGGTCAGCGTCACGAGGACGGTCTGGAGCGTAACATGGAATTCGTTGGGCTCAGGCAGAATCACACCCTGGACAGGGCGCCAGTTCATTACGGGATTCCATTAAGCCGAGGCCTTGACCCATTCGAGATTCGGCCTCGGGTCCTCGGGAGCTGCCAACAGCTGAGTCTTACCACAGAGCCCCGGAGCTGATGCCATTCAAACAGAAGGAGGTCCGCTGGCTCAGTGCTATCGGAGTAGATGTCCACATTCTCCACAGCACGCTTCTTTCCGTCCTCTGACTCTTGAATTTTGATGGGTCGTTCTAGTCTTGTTCCTGGCACCTTTTCTCTGGTACTGCACACGGCCGCTGACATTCACACCTTCCTAATACGTTAAAGGCACGTCTGATATTTTGTCACAATGTGTATGACAGTCGTCTCGTCACCCCAAAGACCAGCTGTAAGTTCCAGGGGTTTTTCCGTTTACTGGGTGTTAATGTTGCACGCCAGATCTCCAACGGTCCAAACCACTACTGAGAACTGATTTGATCTTGTGCCTTATCAAGCACTAATATATACCATTATTAACCTGGATGTCCGTAGTACGGTCACATTGCTGCAAAGCAGAACAAGTCCTTCAGAGGCGTGTCCCTGAAGTGCCTATAGATTGGTTCCCTTACCAGCCAAATGCTGGTTAAATATGCTACAGCTTTTCATATTTGCTGCTTTCAGAAGATCAATCCAAGCCTTATGGCTGGCTGGATGTTTGTACAGTTTTGTGCTAATATACCCACATCATGTGTTTCCCACGCAAGCTGTGCTCTTATGTATTGAATGCATTAAATGTTTAAACCAGCGTCGCTTTGTTGAGGTTTTTGGGGAGTATGGGATTGCTGTAATCGTGGATTAGTGTCGCAGGATAAACGAGGTTCTATAGCCAGAAGAATGCGTATCATACTACGCATGAGCTGCGCCATTGTTTAGCAATCATACTGCGTTTATGGCATTTAGTGACATGCAACTAATGCATTCTTACACACGGTACAATAGTAAGCAGTTGTTTACAATTCTCTTGCTCCACAGCCCTAACTGAGCAAGCCTAGGGTAAGGAAGAAACCGTGATAGGACCGAGACTCAAAGGGACCCGACCTCCTTGGGCAGCCTAGATGTTTAAATGCAAGAATGAAGCCAAGTTATGTAATTAATGTTTGTAGTAATGGTTTAAACACACAGAGGCTAAATATGAAAATGGAGACATGGAACATACATTCATTCGTTCATTTTCTTAACTGCTTAATCCTGTGCAGGGTCGCGGGAAAGCCGGCGGCACAGGGTGCAAGGCAGGAACGGCCCTAGTAATTGCAGCTGTTTGTCTTTAATCTGTTTATTTCAAGTCAGGCCATTCTTGTGCTCTTTCAGGTGACTATAATGGATACGGGGGTTCGAGGGACGATTGCTGTGGGTTTGGTTCCTCAGTGCTACAAGCTCGATCATCAGCCAGGCTGGTTGCCCCACTCAATAGCGTACCATGCTGATGACGGCAAGTAAGTCGCATAAAATGTGTCGTGTCTGGTCATTCATTTCCTGTCTTCCTGTCACTTTATTATAAGATTAGAGAGTCTGCCAAACAATGCTGGGATTGTACAGTTTACAAATGTATGAATTCAGTCAGCACAGGGCACAAGGCTAGAACCAACCCTAGACCGGTTGCCGTCTCAAGCCACACACATTGGGATGTTTTCTGACTGGTATTGGAAGCTCTTTCCACCAATCAGGAGCCCAGAATCTGAAATGCGTAGATCTGGTCTTGCGGCACGATTCTGTCTCAGAAAAGGATGTTCCAAACGGCCTGACTTGACTTGGCAGGTGTGGAGCTCTGCACCGAAGACTGTAAATAATGTGGAGCAGAACGTTCTGAGGCCTGGAAAGCTAAGACACGAGTTTTAAATTTGATCCTGGCTGCAGCAGGAAGCCTGTGAAGTCTCGGCAAAGGATTGACATGAGAAAGTTTTGGTAGGTTGTGGACCGGGCAGGCTGCAGCCTTCTGAATGATCTGTAGTGGAACAGTGGAGAACGAAGGATATCAACAAGCAAAACGTGGCAGTAATCGAGTCTGGAAATGAGGAGAGACCGTGTGAGGATCTGAGCGGGTCTTCCAAGGAGTCGAGGCAAAAAGGAAGAGATGTTATGGTGTAATTAAGGCTTTAACTTGGACAGCTACAGTGTGTTGTGATTAGTGATGTAAATGATGTAAGAACGTTAGTAAAAAGGTCCTGTTTGGTTTCACCCCGCAGTGATCTGGCTTTGGTTCTGCTCTGGGGTTGTACATGTTGGGATTTTTTTTTTCCCCCGTGAATGAAACACTTCCTCTTTCGCAGCCTTTCCAAATAGTCAGATTCCGTTTCTGAGCCTTAGCCGATTCTGATCTTTCTCCTTCTCAGGCTGTATAATGGCAACCCTGTCGGCCAGCAGTTCGGGCCCAAGTGCAACCGGGGCGATCGGATAGGCTGTGGAATCTATGCAGACACTTTAGATTCTGGACTCACCACTGTGTTTTTCACCAAGAACGGCAAAGAGGTGAGTCACTCCTGCTGAGAACAATCTCGGCAGACACAGACCTCTTCCATTCCCTAAACAGTTCTACACAATTTACATACAGGGAGCTCAAATTGTAGGGCAGTCCATCTGAGCACAATTAGCCATACTGCTGCAGATAAGATGGCCTTTCATAGCAGGACCTAGAGTCTTCAGTTCTTCAAGGGTTTCTGCTCTGTGGACACAGTTTTCAAAGAAAGCATCCATATTGGGCAGCATGTTAACCAGCAAGGAACCATAGTGATCACTTAGTAGTGTTTCTATATTTGTAACTATCCAAGACTTTGAATTCGATACCTGTTTCCAAGAGGACGAAATATTCATATCAGCACTTTAAACTCCAGAAAATGACTAAAATTAACATGATTACCCTTTCTTTCTTTGAACTGTTCTAACACTAAATGCTGACAGGTACTTTTAACAACTAGACGCTACTCTATTCGCAAGTACAGCTCCGTTTCCCTGAAAGACGCCCAAATAAACCAATAATACCCCTCAGTGGGCCTTTGTTTTCAACATGGTACAGCGAGTTAAACTCCTTGGGAGTTTGGAATGGTTGGATTTTACACAACAGACACAACATACGAAGAAAAGATTGGATCATCTGGTGGAAACGACCACAAACTTGTTCAACCACCTAAGAAGGAAGCACCCCAAAGAATACATGGAAAGCCAGACAGCCCACACGTTGTAAGAAGCGCTATATAAAGAAATGTAACTTGACACCTCAAGCGTTTGAACTATTCCTATAACTGGTCTCTAATGTTTTGTGGAGTGAGGATTTCTTAGTAGTCTTTAGAATCGGCATAAAAAGTAATGATGATAAATATGGTGGGCCATGATTTGGCCTTAAAAATCTCCCCACACCTGTTGTAAGTAAGGAGGTTTTCTGTTTTGTTAAACGTGTATGTGAAAGTAGCAGCAGTTAGAAATTAGGCTGGACGCCACAGGAGTCTTCTTTAATGTTCCCTGCTACAGCATGAGTACTCTGGCTAGTATTTCCGTGTCATTATGCTTACTCATCTGATGGCATGCCTCAGACGCTGGTACACGTTCAATGTAGTAAACAGCCATGTTTTCCATCAGCCCAGTCTGATCTCTTACACAAGAGGCCTCGTAAATAACTGCCCGGTTATAATGTTCCGTTTATGCTAAGCATTTCGGTATTAATGGCCTGCAAGCAGTTATGGCACAGTACATGTACAGAAGGTCACAGCAGAAAAAGGTGAAAGCCAAGTGTGTTTGTGTACAGTTGTTTAGTTTGTCGGTGCTCAGATTCTGTTGTGACAAATGTCACAAACTTGACCGGCGCAGGTTGGCACTGTGGTGGTACCGGTAGCTCCAGACGGCCTCTTTCCTGCCATCGGGATGCACTCGCTGGGGGAGGAGGTGCGGTTAAACCTGCAGGCCGAGTGGGGCACGGAGGAGGAGGACAGCATCATGATGGTGGACAGCCATGAGGACGAGTGGGGGCGTCTCTACGACATCAAGGTCAGCGGAATGGTAAGTTCCCAAGTCGAAGATTTCTGATCTTGGAATAGTGAAGAGCAAGGGGTTTTGTTAATAAAGAAGGAGAAACAGATTAATGATCGAGGTTTATTCAGTTCAACTTGGGTTAACATGGAAGGCTGTCCTTATGCCAGATGATGTTCCAGGCATAAAACTGCCACCAGGAAACAGAGTGGCTGATAAAGCAGTGATATGAGCAGCTATGGGTTTTAGTATAAAGGAAAAACTGGACTCATTTCTCTTTGCTGCTTGGGGTTTTGGGACGTTGTAGATACTGTGGAGGCTTACTGGACTCTGGACCACACCACTGCTAGCGCGTTTACATCCACGTAATGATCCGATAACTCCAGAAAGTCCGATTTTGTCAGTAATCCAATCAACGAGTGTACATGCGCTTGAGTAACCTCCAGGTTTATATGATTCCGGGTAATAATCAGATATCTACTTTGCAGGCAGCCAATAATCGAGGGGGAAAAACCGCCAACATCAATGGAAAAAGAGGCCAAATAAAGCGAAATGCACAGACCTGGCCAAATAAAACGAAATGCGCAGACCTGGCAGTCATGGAGGAATGCTCGTGCACATGCGCAGACTAAAAACTGGTATACGTGCAATGAGTAATCTGATTACTG
Source organism: Ancistrus triradiatus (assembly GCA_025084515.1). Taxonomy (NCBI): domain Eukaryota; kingdom Metazoa; phylum Chordata; class Actinopteri; order Siluriformes; family Loricariidae; genus Ancistrus; species Ancistrus triradiatus. The sequence goes on along the minus strand of JAJAGP010000001.1, from coordinate 1,614,044 downwards.
GAGTCAACTCCGGCTCTCTGTGAGGTTTCTTAATCTGGGCAGTTGACAGGTCAGATTCGGGGATCTGAGGCCAGGCCGTGCAGTCGTTGGTCTGCCAATAGGATGTGGCACTGAAGCGATGATTGATTGATATTAAAGAGCGCTGTGACACTGGAGGAACTTTTGCGTAGTTCTTAGAACTGTGCCCCATTTCTTAGGACGATTGTAGTTCTTTATTAGCTCCCAAGGATGATGTCTCAAGGATATTTGGGTATTGCTTGACAGTGAAGTACCATAATCACATTATAGATGTGGACCATGATAACCAAGCGATTAAGGTACTGGACTCTGGACCAGAAGATCCAGGGTTCAAATCCCACCTCTGCCAGGCTGCCACAGTTGGGATTAGGTTAGGTTAGGTTTAGCTTCGTTAGGTTGACCTACAGTGCAAACAAGGGGATTTCTTGAACCCCGTACTTAACCCTATATTCGTTGTGTGCGCCTGAGGTTTAAATTTAACACGCGGGGAACAGTCATGCGTAGCAGTCAGTGAACATTCACACGGCATTTGCTGGCTCAGCAACTTCCGCAGTCATTTTAATGAGCTGCTGTTTGTAATGAAGCCGTTCCTGATGAGGCATACTTTCATAGTGAGGGGCATAACGGAAAGGTAAGTGCCCTCTGGTGTGTTTAATTTTATCCCTGGCTGCAGTAGAGTTCGCACACTTCTATGACGAAGCGTTCAGGTGGCCCCGGTGTGTACGTGCCGCCCCGTGTGAACACATGGCCGCGATCATGACGCTTGTTTCCACAGTAGCAGCTGCGGCGGTCGTGTAATCCCTGCAGCGGATCTGGGAATCTGTATCGCTTTCTCTATTTTTCCCTTCAGTCTTTCCAACCACACACCCCCCCAGGACTAGAGGTGTGAATTGCTGAGGAAAGGCCAGTTCATGCAGGATTCGTGTATATACATTAGTGAACTCTTTAGAATGACCTAAAACATCATCAGATTTTCACACAAGTCCTAAAAGTAGATAAAGAGAACCCAGTTACACAAATGAGACAAAAATATTATACTGATACAATATTACATATTAGTGAGTGGTAAGAGTATGTGAACCTCTAGGATTAGCAGTTAATTTGAAGGTGAAATTAGAGTCAGGTGTTTTCTATCAATGGGATGCCAATCAGGTGTGAGTGGGCACCCTGTTTTATTTAAAGAACAGGGATCTATCAGAGTCTGCTCTTCACAACATGTTTGTGGAAGTGTATCATGGCATGAACAAAGGAGATTTCCGAGGAGCTCAGATAAAGAGTTGTTGATGCTCATCAGGCTGGAAAAGGTTACAAAACCATCTCTAAAGAGTTTGAACTCCACCAATCCACAGTCAGACAGATTGTGTACAAATGGAGGAAAGTCAAGACCATTGTTACCCTCCCCAGGAGTGGTCGGCCAACAAAGATCACTCCAAGAGCAAGGCGTGTAATAGTTGGTGAGGTCACAAAGGACTCCAGAGCAACTTCTAAGCAACTGAAGGCCTCTCTCCCATTGGCTAATGTTGATGTTCATGAGTCCACCATCAGAAGAACACTGAACAACAATGGTGTGCATGGCAGGGTTGCAAGGAGAAAGCCACTGCTCTCCAGAAAGAACATTGCTGCTCGTCTGCAGTTTGCTAAAAGATCACGTGGACGAGCCAGAAGGCTATTGGAAGAATGTTTTGTGGATGGATGAGACCAACATAGAACTTTTTGGATTAAAAGAAAAGCGTTATGTTTAGAAAGGAAAACACTGCATTCCAGCATAAGAACCTTATCCCATCTGTGAAACATGGTGGTGGTAGTATCATGGTTTGGGCCTGTTTTTGCTGCATCTGGGCCAGGACGGCTTGCCATCATTGTTGGAACAATGAATTATATCAGAGAATTCTAAAGGAAAATGTCAGGACATCTGTCCATGAAAACTGAATCTCAAGAGAAGGTGGGTCATGCAGCAAGACAACGACCCTAAGCACACATGCCGTTCTACCAAAGAAGAATAAAGTTAATGTTTTGGAATGGCCAAGTCAAAGTCCTGACCTTAATCCAATGGAAATGTTGTGGAAGGAGCTGAAGCGAGCAGCTAATGTGAGGAAACCCACCAACATCCCAGAGCTGAAGCTGTTCTGTACGGAGGAATGGGCTAAAATTCCTCCAAACCGGTGTGCAGGACTGATTAACAGCTACAGGAAACGTTTAGCTGCAGTTATTGCTTAGAAACAGTTATATGGTCAATAAGCCATTGCTAAATCGATGGTATACCTAATCTGGTGGTGGCCGAAGACTTCTCAAGATTACCGTAACACTGCTTCATCCTAAACTGATTCGATAATAAAACACTTTCAGCATGAACGCTCATTCCCGAGAACGTTCTGCAAGAAAGAAATGACCTTGACGTCCATAACTTCCTTCAGTTGTCTGACTGTAAAAGATCTCACAGCTGCAGAAAAAGCTCATTAGGTCCCCGAACGCATTGGCAGTGGCCTCCTGTGTAACTTCATCTGAAATGTTGTTTGCGTCCAAGTTCTTGCAGCTGCACGTTACACATGCAGAAATGTCTGAAGTACGTTATTTCACAGTTAACTAGCCAAGGCTTTTTATAGAATAGGTATACAGTCGTGTCCAGGAAAACCTATTTCAGGCTCTCTTAGGTTTATTTCTTTATATAAACTGGAAACAGATTGACCCCGACTGCCTTCCAGCCGTTTTATGCTACGAGGAGTTCAAATAATTCTGTGCGCTGCAGGAAAAGAAGTCGATTTTATGCACCGAGAGCTGGTCGAGCTCATGAAATGGTCTGTGTTTGCTGAAGATATCGAGTTGTGTGCTTTTGAATGTCCTGGGAACAGGCTGTAGAAAAGCTGTGAGTGGTTTTGGTAATGAATGTCTCACAAGACGGGCGACTTATCATTTGTTTGCAGTTCCTGATGAATCATGAGGCCAAACGATGGCATTTTCGTCAGATATGCTGTGTTCTGTGCAGGTCTCGAAACCTGGATGGTAACTTTCCGACATCTGCAGTACTTTATAAACACTACACGAGTGCACTACTCACACGCACAGTAACCAGACTCGGCGCGGTGCGTGGGCGGAGGGTGCGATGGGGGGAGAACACTCGCGCCGACACCACTTACTGGGGCAGCCCCTCTGGCCCTTTTCATGAGCCTACAGAGGTGGTGAGCTGTTTCAGCCCTGTGGTTAGGGACAGTTAGCGGTTAGCTGCTGAGACTTCAAATCTGCTGGTGACTCAGAGCCGAGTGACAATGGGATTGATGCCATGCAGCTGTGGCCTGTTGTTTAGCTATAATTCTGGAAAGAACGCTGACACTACACCACTACCTGAGCGCCACACCAGGCCTGCATGGCTCTTCTGTACAATAAAGGCAGGAAACGAAATGACTGCGCCTGCCGCCTTGAAACTGCAGTTACGCAAATGGCGGTGATGCAGCTGATAAGTGACGCACTCGAGTCCTGCTGTTTGAAAGTTTCTGGTGTAAAAAGGTTCAGACTGGGCCAGAGAACAGAGGCGACCGCGGATATCGGAAAAACTCACGCGGAGGAGCTTTGGCACACGACAGCACCATGGTTTCTGGGTCAAGCTCCCCACTCCTGTTGATTTGACAGGATTTGCAATACCGTGCAAAAGACCACCATTCGATTATATATGCTGTTGTTTTAGCAGGGCCTTCTGAGTGAAGAGCTTCTGAGCTTCTGAGCACCTCCACTTACCTACATTTACAGCATTTAGCAGACGCCCTTATCCAGAGTGACTTACAATTAATACAACCTTACAATCCAAGCAATTGTGGGTTAAGGACCTTGCTCAAGGACCCAACAGTGGCAGCTTGGCAGAGGTGGGATTTGAACCCTGGACCTTCTGGTCCACAGTCCAGTATCTTAACCATTGGCCTACCACAGTCCCCGAATCAATATTTTTATTTTTATGGTCTGTGCTCAAGCTGTAATTATAAAAGTATTATTGAAGTCATTTCATTTATTTCTTACACATGAGGACATCGGGTCCCTTTTTGATTCTTGGTTTTTCCTTTCTTCCTCATCGCACTCAGGGAGTTTTTCCCCTCCGCTGTCGCCCTCGGCTCTCTATGTCCTTCATGCTCAAGATGTCTGAAAAAACCTAGTGTAAACTGGGTCACGATTGCGAAAACTGATTCTGATCGGATTTGAAACCACACACAAGTGCAGTTCAGGAAATTCCAGCCATTCAGACCGCACAGTGTCTTTGAGCTGCCTGTCTGAACACGGTGCTGCTTTTTAATCTGGACATAAATCGCTTTCACAGACTGCGTTGCTAATGGCATTTAATGTGGAACACTCTCCCGTTTGCCCGCACGTCTTGCGCATGTGTGGCCCGTCTTTTCCTCCTTCCTGTCCGGTGACCTTTCTTGGAGTGCTTTCTTTCTTTTTCGTCGTCCACACCCATCTAAAGACCATTGTTGCCTTCCAAGCCCAGACACTGAGCCGGCTTCAGTGAAAGACTCCGTCTCCCTCCAGTAAACTGTGGTTCCTTATGAAACTACCAGTGTGAAAGTGGAACAGGCATTTAGTTTCTTTCTGAACAAAAAAAAAGGTCAGTGCTGGCTGTGTCGTTGGCAGTGTGAGGTCTGCTAACATGCTTTAACATGAACGGTTTCCACTGTAGGTGTGACAGTTTTATTCGTGATGGAAACTGAGATGACACCGAAGAAGCCTTATTATAGCTTGTGTGGTGCTGACATGATTGAGTCATTGATTGTGGTGACTAAACCTCCAGCACACACTACACTGCCGTGATGCCTCTTGCATTCACAGACCTGTTATGATTTGATGAGTATAATCCAGAAATATTCACCGGTCACTTTGTGCCAGTCTCTGGAGTCGACTCTTGAGCTCCGGTTCATTCACAGTGTACGCTTTTATACATGCCCATACAAACGTTTTGCACCCCAATCTATTGATTTTGGCAGATACAGGTTTTAACGCCATTTTTTAAGTCACTGTTTGGTATGAAGGCAACAAAGTTATATGAGGAAACTTCAGTAGCATAGAAGTCCTGATATTCTGCTGAATGAGGAATCTGTGAGGCCACACATTACACATTCATAAAGATCTTTTCCCAGCTTTCAGTAGTGTAGCTAATATTATTGGGTCATGTCCAGGAACGGCAGCTATTTCAGGCTCTTTCGGCACTATTCCTTTAAGACTGGAAGCGGATCGTTCCCTTGAAGGCGCGCGATGCCTCGAGGAGTTAAACTGAGCGACGTCTTCAAGTTTCCTGATGCAGAGCCCAAGGAAATGGAAAATCAGGCGTTCTTCTCCTCTTCTAAAAGATTGTGTTTATCAACAGAAATCCTCTTGGAGAGACACCCGGAGAGTCTCAGAAGAGGAATTAAGACTTTACTACATAAGCTGTGTTTCTGCTGAAAGCATCAAAAGTACTTCCAGAGCTCAGAGGCATACTGGAGTTCATTTGTTACTCAATATAATAAAACGATTAGGCACTGCCTCTCCGCAGATGAACCTAGTTATTAGCACTTGGAGGGTTGAGGGTAGGCAGATGCTTTTGCTGACAGCAATTATGGTACTAAATCATGTGTAAAGCAATTTCATATTGGGTTCTGCTCGTCTGGGTAAAAAAACAAAAAGACTTGGCGAGAGGACATGGCTCAGGACTTTGCTTTTGAAATGAGGTATTTTCTTTTCTGCTTGAGAATGAAAGTGCAATCCGAGCTCTCGGCTAGTGTCCGGACTCTTAAGACAACACACGGTACCTTTTCCATATTGACGTTACATCATTACATCTAGGCGCCTTTATCCAGAGCGGCTTACAACTGGTATTATAACTGTTACAATCCAAGCAACTGGGTTAAGGGTGTTTATGAGTAAGGACCTGAAACAAGGAACAAAACATCATGGGCAAAGTCTGGCTCGGATTATCTCCTAAACAACATGGCTTGTGGTCAGCAGTAGTGAGTACCTACCGGCTGGTCCGAGGAGGCACGACATACCAACTGGCGCCCATCAGAATTTCGGTCCACACTTGCCAAGTCTGCTTATTATAAGTGACTTTGGGCTTATTTGTCCGTAAAGTTGCTTACAAATATTGGTGGTTGTGTTGTTTTGGGCTTATTTGGCCTTGCTCAGTGATTCTGTCTCCCTCCATTGTACCCATGGCTTTATGTCCTGTTGCATGTTCCGTCCACAACGCTGTTCCCTCGTCCCCTTTTCCATACAAATCAAAACTGCATCACGGATGGATCCATACCACAGTACAGCGATGCAGTTTCTTTCGTCTGGTAATGAGACTGATCAATACTCACATTGTGGTAGATTGTCTGTTTTTTGAAAGAGTCAAGTTGCTTCTTTTGGGCCTGATTTCATAGACCTGTTTGCTTCTTTCTTAAACTAGATCTGGCAACACTTCAGGTCCTTGGATATTAAACTGCTATACCACCCGTGCCTTTATGGCATGTATTAGTACCATTATCTGTCATGGACCTTCACCTTGGCCCTGTGTTTTTTGGGGATAGGTGCCAGACCCCCCTGTGAAATCCTCACCAGGAAAAGTAGTTAAAACATGAAAACCAGTTACAGACCCGGGTTCATATCCCAGCTCGGCTGCTGGGCTTTTGGTTTCCTTGGGATACCCTCCAGTTACAAGATTCATTAGGTCAACTGGTGTCTCAATAGTATCCCAGTATGAATGATTGTGTTCTTGTGCCCAGCACTGGACTGGCACCCTTTCTAGAATTGGTTCCCAGGACCCTCATAACCCTGAATGGACCTGTCCAGACCCTGTGCAGAGATGTTTATCCTTAGATAAGCCTCTCAAAGTTTGATCCACCTCAACTTGACATCATAATCGTGAGCTAAAGCGCACCTTCCGAAGGGCATAGATGACTCTCGAGCGTTTAAGCCATTACTGTTGGATGGAGGCATGATAATTCTTGAGCAGTGCCACCTTTACAGTAATAATTATGGTTGTAAGACGGGGTCTGTTATTAAACTGTTGTGCAAGTCTCCGCAGGCGAAATAAGAAGAGATTTCACAGTATCACCCACTTTGGATTCAAACATGCCTCGAACTCGGTGTAATCTCCCAGGCTCTTGGATACCATGAGACGCCTTAAGTCCAGTTTGAATAGAAGAGTGCTATATTTGGGCACTGGAGTTTTGAGAGCAAATTTGTCCTCGGTGTCCTTAAGTCTTGCCGTAGCCCTGATGTCTGGGTTTTGCAGCATACCATGTTCTTCATGTTTACTTTAGTGGGTGGTGAGGTGCTTTGGCTGAGGAGCTTCGGAAATATTTTGGGAACTCCTTGGAAACCTTGAGTGGCAGTTGTATGCGACACACAATAGAGCGTGCAAGTGTTTAATCTAATACAATCTTTCATTAAGAGGCTTGTTGGAGTGCCTCTCCTTCGCGAACGCTTGAAAAGGGAGACGCTTGAAAAGGCTCCGTTTACCTCTTAATGGCACGAGATTGTCTTCATCAGTTCCATTGCAATAAATCACGGCGTGACAACAAGTCCAGACGCGTTCCGCGGGCCGAGCGCGCACGAACGTCACGAAAACATCGCCGTCGGTGGGAACGCGCCAGTCGGCGTTTTCCTCTTCCAAGATGCTCCGGAGAGGCGCGCACAGACCTGGAAGCCTGATTAAAGCAGTGCACCTGTTGCCCGGGCAGCGGGTCAACAAAACAAGCAGCAACCCCCATTTAGGGATGCACACGAGAGCGGCTGGCAGCGGTGCAGACCTGTCAGCGCCATCACCGGAGCATGCCGGGAGCTGTTGGGAGCCTCTGGGAGTGGCCATCATCCCTATTACTCAGCACTGAGTAGGCAGGAAGGTGTGACTCAAGCAATTTTACCTCGGCCTTCATAAAGGAGCATGCGACCGGTCCTGGCACGAAGAGTGAGGAGGTGGAGGAGCTAGGGGCAATAACAAAACGGCAAGAGCGCGGCTTAAGGGAACGAAAACCCCAGAGTTGGTCCGCGACAGTCCACAAACAGTTCAGCTGAATCGACGTGATGGGACCAGCACGCTTTAGTCCAAGCGATGCTGTAGACGGACCCGGTTAGATCAATCCCAGACCCCAGACTTTAAGGGACTGTACATGTGGACCACCAGGATTCTGTGCAAGCATATGTTTTTCGCGCCCCTCACCACTTCATATCCCAGATCATATGTCTGTCAGACTGTCGGAGAGCAGCAGTCTCTCTTGGGGGTAAACAAGCATTCCAGGAGTTGCAAATGGCGTCAGAGGATTGTTTTCATTGCTTGGGCACATGGTGATTTTGACATTGTGAATGGAAACTTTGGGCCAATTAATGAAGAGTGTTTAAAGCCTGAAAGTAATTACACTGTTCTGTTGTGGCTTAGATTCAGCCTTTTGTTCTAGAAGTAAAAGATGGACTGAGTGTCCAGGGCAGTGGTTTGCACGATCTGGATCTATTCAGAGGTGCTTTCCATTCCTGTGTCCTTAGTAAGCCTGCTATGCACATTTTTCCTTCATACTCTATTAGAAGGATTGACAGTTGGACAGTATTTTGTTCTGTAGTGCCATTTTGCATAGTGACATCAACTTCGTGTTCAGTTTTCGTTACAGCTATGACCACACAGTGCCATAGTCACATGTAGCTAAGATGGTTTGCACAGTGATTTATTTTAAGCTGTATGAAAACATTTAGTACTGTACTGTACCATACAGTAATTCTTATATTGGTGTCTTTGTAAAACCGAAAACAAAAAAGGGATTGTTCTGGTCTAGCGGTTAAGATACTGGGCTATGGACCAGAAGGTCCAGGGTTCAAATCCCACCTCTGCCAAGCCACCACTGTTGGGTCCTTGAGCAAGGCCCTTAACCCACAATTGCTTGAATTGTAACAGTATTGATTGTAAGTCGCTCTGGATAAGGGCGTCTGCTAAATGACATTAATGTAAATGTAAAAAGAACGTAGACCGATACCAGGTTAATACGCTTTTTTATTCTCACATGTTGCCGTGGAGCGATCATACTAGTTTTTAGAAATTCAGATTTGAATTCGATGTATATAAGACTTTAATCTCCTATTATCATTTTTAATATCTTGGTTGTTAAAGCGAATGGACGTTCTGTATCTGTATTTATCTTAATTTTGGATGAGCATTCAGTACAGTATATGCCAAATTGTAAGCATTCTTCTTGGCAAATTTTGGCCAACTTGTGTATTGATTCCTCTCACCTGTCCCACATTTCCTTAATCACACCCACCAGAGTTGTCATAGCCAGCCTGTATGTATCGTGTAGCTCACATTAGCAGCTGTCTCCCGCTTACTCTGCTGCTTCGTACCTCCACAGCTGTTGGAGTATGTGGGAAAGGGCAAGAGCATCATGGACGTCGGACTCGCTCAGGCTCGCCAGCCGCTCTGCACACGGAGCCACTACTTCGAGGTGGAGATCGTGGACCCTGGAGAGAAGTGCTACATCGCCTTGGGCCTCGCTCGAAGAGTAAGTGTTGGGGCAGCTTAAGTTATAGCAGTTCTCGTTGTTATAGTAATACTGTGATAAGCCTTTATTAAAGTAGTTATGATAAGGGAGATGATGGAAACGGACACAGAATGCGTTCGAGCTTCGGAATTAATTTATGGTGTCGAGGTATTTTGGTCGTTTAGCAGTGAGGTGTAAATTTCCAGAGGAAGCTTAATCTTTTTAATGGGCGACCTTTGGAAAATGACTTTATTCAGAGATTTTTTTCGGGAGGACAAAGCAAGTCCCGCTTGTCCCTTAAATGTGGGAAATTCGAAACAACACAGGACAGGAGGCGAGGCGAAATAATGTCTTCTAGAGTCTCGCGGGTGGACGTACAGCATCCATTTTCACCTGCCCTGAGGCGGCGCACCTAAATGTGGAGCAGCCTGGTGACCAATCACGTCTTGCTCTTTCCACCCCGAGAGACAGACGGGGGGAACAACACGCACCACCACCTGGCAGCGCTGCAAGTCAGACCCTTTTTCCGTTCGCTTTGATTCCCCGTGCGATCAAATATGCAGAAGAATCCGTATCCAAGAACATGACTGACCTCCATGCCGCTGTCTGTACCTGGTAATGTCTAGCTTCACGCTCTCCTCTCGGTCCACCTTGAGTTATTTGAACGGGACCGTCTTAATGTCTAATGAGGTACGACCTAGACAGTCGCGACCTCGTCTCGGGGTGGCCGTGGATGGAGCTGGGCTAATTGCTGTCAGGTCTGTAACCACAGACGGTAAACAGGTTGAGCAAGGCTGCTGCCCGACTGTCCTTTGAGGGGGGGGGGGGGAGAAAAGGAAATGGGGCAGAGGTGGCGGAGGGAAAGGATTAACAGAGGTTCGTTTGGAACATCGTGCATCTGCATTTCATTATGCAACATTTGTAGCTAAGGCCACAGAAGCGATAAAGCAGGTAATTGCAGGGCTGCTTAATTACTGTTTACTTGCTTCAGACGTCAGGCTTCGCACAGCATCCTGTTCCCGAGAGAGCGTGAGTGTGTAAGGTGAGCTGAACTGATCGGCTCTGGCTCTGAGAAAGTAAAGTTTGATTTCCCTGCTGCGTTTATGGGACTGAACGGGAAGCCCACTGCTGAGCTGGTACTGGGGATTGACGTCCTAATCGTTACTAAGAAAGGTTCCACGAAGGAGCCACGAGTCCAGCAGCGATAGCTGTGAGAGTTATGGGAGGGAGGTTATCCTCCAGCCTGTATTATGGCTTTAAGGTACGGATTAAAGCCTGCTGTGTGCTTTTGATTTGGTTTCAGTATATTCTTTACATTTACAGCATTTAGCAGACGTCCTTGCCATCTTGGTTGGTGTACGCTGCTGCCTGTGGGGTGTGTTGCAATTCAGCATCTTTGCTTGTACTTGCACCCTAACTGGTAAAAGGTTCTTATCAAGGCTGTAATAAAGTTCAATTTGAGCAAGTTTGATATTTGTGTGGCCAACGGCACAAAGCTAAAGCTAGTGACAGACCGGTCCGGCCTGCACTCTAATGCTGAGCAGATTTGAATTCAAATGTTGTAACCAGTCTCTCTGCGTTGCACTGATAAGAGCCTTGATCTTGATCTCGAACCCTGACTTCCTCGACCCGGCATGCTGCTGGCAGTTCTTTTGTCGCTCCGGAGAACTTCCGCTCACATTGTGAATACACACTGGGCTGTGTGGGCCTGATGCAGGCCGGTCTGGCAGGAGTGTGTCGTGGCTGAAGCCCAATCAGCCCCAGTCCTGAGGCTCAGTCCCATTTAGTGAGGCTTTGTCAGAACTGTAATCATTAATACTGGGTGCTGACTAGAATACGTATCGTAGTCCTAAAAACCTCACATGGATTCACTAGAATGATGAACGAAGGGCATGGGTCTATGTCCATTTATTCACGTGTCCGTGTATGTAAGTCCTGCATTTGTTCGGAGTGTGCAGGCTCGGTTTCAGGGTCAGGCTGACCTCTTACTGTTGCTGATTAAGTGTGCAGCCAACAAGGCTGGTTTGAGATCTGGGACCTATTAGTCTGCAAAATAATTGTTATGGAAAAAATTGTCCTCTGTCATTCTCCCAGCAGAGAGCCTGATCAGTAATGGCAGTGCTGTTTGGATCTGCCTCGTGGTGCTGAGAAGTTTCTGAGTTCTACTTCCAGGGCTAATTGCATAATGACACAGATGTTCTACTGCATGAATTGGCTAATCACTAAATGACTTATTAACGATATAATTATAGATTCAGATGCGTCTCCTCGAATACGTGGGCAAAAATGGCGTTTGATGGATTGATTACGTTATATAGGAGTGTTTTTAAAGAGCGTGACTCAATACTTCTGTGCACAAGAGCAGCCGAGGCCCGGGGATTTGTTCCAGCAGAGTTTTATGCTTCTAACTCAACAGCGATGAGAGGTTGGCACAAAGGAATCTCTCAACACTCAAATCTTACCCTCACTGCGGCGGTTGCAGGGCCCGTATTGTGCCCGCCGTTGCTTATCTGAGTGGTAGATTTGTTAGGAGATGGGCAGCAACCTCCATCAACAGCCTCTTAGCCACTTGTTGATTTTGCCACAGTGTAGAAATGCAGGCTGCTCAAATAACAGAGATTAAAAAGCCCCCCATGAGTCAGACAGGATTCAGTTGCTGTCATTGGGTACTGTTTGCTTTTATAGAAGATATTCTGTTTTCTCAAACGCTTGGAAAGAAGGCCTGGAATTAGTGCTGCCATGGGGAGGGGGTCCTGTTGCAACATGCTACGTTTTTTGCCATTAATGTGTTGTTTGGGAGGGGGGAAAAAAAATCACAAAATGGTTCACAGAGCCCAATTATACATTTCCTCCCTAACAATGAGAACCGAGTATCTAGGGCCGATGGAATGACGAACTTAGGCTTGGTTGTGTGAGTAAATAAAACGCATGTTGTAAAATTTGATATTAATTCCATTCTGACTGCAGCTTGTAGAAACTAGTGATGCATCGAAATAAAAATTCTTGGGGCGAAATGTAATTTTCCGAAACACGCACGACATCTTTTAATTAGTCTCTTTATGTGAGTTTTTCAAATGACACGTAATGAAAATATTATTGAAACGCAGATCGTTTGTCTAATGTCTCTGAAGCTTTTTGGGAGAGAAACAAGCAGAGGTTTGTGTGTTTCTAAATTTTGTTGGAACTGTTCTTCAGATTTCTCACTCCCTCTTCCAACCCAACCCTACGTCCTAAAATCGGCTCAGGAAGAAGCTCTAAGCTTTTCTGCTTGCTCCTTTACTGTCCTGTGCTTGCAAATGCTTTAATAAATACTATTTGAAGACCGTACACACACTTTAAGCGAATGACCTCCATTGGTTTGCTAGCTCCATTCATCTCTGCCGTCTGTCCCGAACCCGATATTAGACTTTTCAGGTCCAGAATTGCTGTGACTGAAAACATCTCGGTGCATTTCTAGCAGAACCAAAGGAAATGCTCGGGCAAGTGCAGATTCCATGCTTTCAAATAATAACCACCTGTGCCCCAGCGTCGGCAGAATGCGGTTTTGCTTGTTTGGATTAGATTTTGATGTTTTCTTGCATGGGAAGGATTTTCCTACCTGAAACAGCACAATATTTACAGGGTAATTGTTTATCTTTGTCATTTTTCACCAGAAATGAATGTGCAGCATCTAATCTTTTAGAAATATGCGTTGTTTAATACAGAGAATTAGAATCAGAGTCAGGGCAGTGCTGACTCGCTGGATCAGGGCCACGTTGCACAGGAAGCGTTGGTCATTGCGTTTAATTCTTCAAGGTTTTTATACATTGATCAGGCTTTTTGTTCAGTGAATGATTCTTATCCTTGGACACTTGGTTGCCAAGGCTAATGAGGTCCCTTAAGCACTACTAACTACGTCCTACAGAGCGCTGTTGGGTGACAATTGGTCACGTGTCATAAGAGCTTGTTTTGGTACCTAATAAAATAAATATTTAGCATTAAAACAATGTGCTGGCAACCAAGACACCTCAGGAGTCCTCCTCTGAAATGGGTAAGTCATGATGAACAGATTTTGCTATTCAATTGCTGGGGACTGTGGTAGCCTAGTGGTTAAGGTACTGGACTCTGGACCAGAAGGTCCAGGGTTCAAATCCTCTGCCAAGCTGCCACTGTTGGGTCCTTGAGCAAGACCCTTAACCCACGATTGCTTGGATTGTAAGACTGTACCAATTGTAAGTCGCTCTGGATAAGGGCGTCTGCTAAATGCTGTAAATGTAAATGTATTGCCCACCCGTAAGGCTTTGTAGTGATTTTTAACGGGTCATATATGCGAGCAAACGTGATTAATCTGGATTAACATGATATAAACCATACCACTAAGGCAAGTAAGTGATCAGACAGCCCTCATGTTGAATACATCTGAAATTATTTACTAGTATTTAACATGTTGTGCCAGAACGGTGATTCTTAAACCTTCTTACATTTACATTTACATTTACAGCATTTATCCAGAGCGACTTACAATTGGTACAGTCTTACAGTCCAAGCAACTGTGGGTTAAGGGCCTTGCTCAAGGACCCAACAGTGGCAGCTTGGCAGATGTGGGATTTGAACCCTGAACCTTCTGGTCCAGAGTCCAGTACCTTAACCGCTAGGCTACCACAGTTCTTGAATACAGTGTAAGTAAATAAATAGCCGTCATGCAAGATCTAGTGCTTTTTACAACAGGCGTCGTCTCAAAGCCATAAAGTCTAGACTTTGGACTTTTGTATTGGACTTTTGTTTCGGCGGTCCGTCCGTTGCCGATGCGGACGCGATATATCATCCGTCCCTATTTTGAATCGTGTCTTCCGGCTGCTGCCTGCATGATTGGCTTGATAGTGTGTTGTATTATTGTTAAGGGACTTTGCTTGTGTGTTTTTGTGTCTGGGACATGATGTGGAGCGCAGATGCAGATCGTCCAAATGTATGGAATGTGCAGATATTCATCACGGTGTCACATCCCAGACGTAAAACCCATACAAATCGACTCGCATACGAGAATGGTTTATTTTGACATGCGCAATCTTCCGAGGCTGGTTCTGTACCTGATCTGCCTGCCCGTTCGGCGTCTCGACCGTGTATTTGTAGATGTTCTTCGGCGTTACGCTTTAATCCCGGAGCCCCCGTGGAATGCTTACATTCAGAACGGCCTTCTCTGGATCCCGGTGATGACAATAAGCCCATGGATCCTTAAGCATCTCATCCATCTTGCTAAGACTGGTTCCTGCGGCTTTTTACCGAGACAGTAAATCCTTCAGTTTACTCCTCCGGTCCCTCTCCCCACTCTTTTCCTAATTAGATAAACAGATCAAACGACAACACAACTCGCATCGCAACATTGCGAGCGGCCGCAGGCTTTTGTGAGCCCAAACCAAAACAGTTTCCACGTAATTCCGAAGACAAGTTTACAGAAAGCAGGTCTTGTGGTTGTGCAGAATGAGGATTTGGTTAAAAATGAAAGTGTAAGACGCATTCCATTGTCTCTTTACTGCCTCTTCAGTGCCTCGCTGCATCAGTGCTGCTTTTTCAGAAGTAGGTTTTACACTCTGCTTATTTTATTTAAAAAAGGGGTTATGAAATGTACGAGAAAGTTTGTGAAATCTAAGGACCACCTGAATTTCTTGGCTTCTCAGCAAAAAGTACTGTCACAGTGTTCTAGGTGTCCTTATAGTATCGTAATCATATAAACAATAGTGTGGTATGGTTCTGAAGGCTGGCTAGGCCACAAATCACTAGTACAAGACCAACACCAAATCCTCATGCCTTCTGTGAAGCATGGTGATGGGAAATGTCATGGTTTGGGCTACAGAGCCTGGACAGGTTGTGCTCGTTGAGGGGAGCAATTCCAAGTTTTGGAGAGATTTTAGGTGGAAGTTCCTAAGCCTGTTGGAGTATTGTGTTCTGGTGTTCAGCAGGAACCTCAAAGAGCAATATCCTGAACCGGAACTGTTACTGGAGTGCCAGTGACCCCAAACGCCCATCGGCTTACCCGGACTTCACTGGAGCGCTGCTGAAATTCTCTGGTTTGTGTCCCACCTCTGGCAAGTTGAAGTCTGAGCACAGGATGTTCTGGGCGAGGCCTGGGCCTGTCGGTGTTGAATGCCGTCTCTTTAGACAGTCAAGCCCAGATGTTGGTAGCTAGCACCGTGAAGCTGGAAGCTTCAGATGGAGTTTTCTGGAAGCTAGAGCTCCTGGCACCCGTTAGTCCAAATTCATGCACCGAGACGCAGTCTGTCGGAGAACTGTGAACTGCGAATGATTAATCAATGACTTCAACAAAGACATGAAGGTGTACGAATATTTATGGATATTTATTATTTTACGTTCTCAGCAGTTCACATTTGATAAGGAATCGAGGTCCAGATCTCGATGATATGTCATTCGAGATCCTGCGGGCCGATTTCGGGGCCAGTCTGGGGTAACGCTGGGTCACGGGGGCACAGGAGGCCATGTTTTCCCACTTCCAAATCTGATAGAAGCATTAGTGTAAATGACACCGTTAAGCGCTGAATGCCCCATTTGTGTATTCAGACATTAAGAAGAACCAAAACATTTTAGGAATGCATAACGGTTGTGGATTACTTGTGCAGGTGCTTCGCTCGTCTCCCCTAGTGAAGACACGAAAACGCAAAAACACATTTCCGATAATTAAATGACTCATTCTGTGATCTTATCGAGGAAACAAACGGCTGCTCTGTTTGGTGCATAAATACAAAAGCCGTATCCTTTGCTGCGGTGTGAAAACATTCCAGCAATCAAATTCCCCAGCATATAATTGTTTTATGTGCTATACTGCTGAAAAGTGAGCAATTATACTGATGTGGAAGTGCTGATTGAGTCGTCTTGAACGCATTTTCAGTGGCCTTCAGTTATCTTTGAGCTTTTGTGGGACGTATAAATAGCAATCCATTTATCACCCTGCGGGGATTAGTCATGGTAATTGGAAAACATTTTTAAAACTGTATGGGGTTTTGTTTTTGTTTTGTTTTGTTTTAGGACTACCCTAAGAACAGACATCCAGGCTGGAGTCGAGGCTCTGTGGCTTATCATGCAGGTGAGTTCACGCCTTTCTTTAAACAGAACTGTACAAAGGGTCTGAAGTTTGTAGTATTAAGACCAATGTTGCTAGTACTGCTTCAAATGGCCGATCTGTTCGCCATTATTCGTCTATGACTACATGGCACCATTGGGTCTGCAGTGCCCTAATGGGAATAAATACTAATTGGTTATTAGAGAGACTGGAATAGTGTTAGCCCACCTGAAACCTGCCTTTCTGTTCATATGTAAAGTGAGCAAATTGTCTTTTTCTAGGTTTTTTTCTGAATATGTAACACAATGGCATTTCTGATTCAAACTGAATTGAAACCAAGAAACTGAAGATGTAATATAAAGGAGGTCAGTAATTAAGATAAAAGGCCAAACTTGATCTACCATGGAATGTACCAGTTTAGCTTTAGTAGTTAAAAGGAACCAATTACAAAAAAAGTGATGTTGCTGAAGTATTAGTCTCTCACACACTTCCATCAGGATTTTATTATGTACAGTACTGGGCAAAAGTCTTGGGCCACCGTTAGATTAGACCATATATAATTAATTTTCAGTCTCTTTATTAGGATTCAACCAGGAAATGTATATGCAGTAATCAGAAACTGAAAGTATCAGAAAACAGCTTGTATAGGCTGCAGTGGTAAGTATTTAGTGTGACCTCAACTTACAATAGCCAATTTGACCCTTTTACAATCCGAAGAAGCAATGAGGAATGGTCAGGAATGGTCTGTTTGGAAGGGTAGCAGCCAAGAAACCACTTTTTTGGAAGTGGACTGGGGAAATGCTAAAGCTCACAAAGATTGGAATAAAGATCCGTGGAAAAGAGGATTATGGAGTGACAAATCCAAATTTTTGGGTCCAGTCATTCTACCACTGGTAAAACAATCTGATGTCGGCCTAAGACTTTTGGACAGTACTCTATATAGGCATTATAAATAATGGAAGTAGATGGTGTTCTGAACAGCTTCTTTCCTCTACATGCAGCCTCCGGTTTTGTTATTCAGTGGGTAATTATGAGATAAACAGTTTTTATGGTATATACAGTCTTACAATCCAAGAAATTGTGGGTTAAGGGCTCAAGGACCCAACAGTGGCAGCTTGACAGAGGTGGGATTTGAACCCTGGACCTTGTGGTCCATAGTCCAGTACCTTAACCGCTAGGCTACCAGAGCCCCGGTCCCAGTCATTGAAAGTTGTTGGAGTTTTGAATATAGAGGAACTAGATTGGGTTTCTCCATAGGAAATAATCCATATTCTTTACCATTATCTGTGCCATTTCCCAGAACGAGGTACACATTAGATAAGAGTCTGACCCTATTGCAGATGTTGACTTTCGGCAATAAAAAGATTTGATTGTTATGCTCTAACGTGCACACTTAACATCACCCAGAGATGGCACTGCAGAAACGAGACAGTCATTTTCTGCTGTAGTTTTTTAATAGTGCAACACAATTTATAATGACATGAATCAATCTTCTCATATCCGAATGGAAAATCTGTCATCTGCAGCATTCATCCTGTGAAAATGTGATCGGTGTAGTTTTCTGAAAAACAACAAATGATAATCAGTAAGGTCATTAGACGTGTTGTTTCCCTCTGCTGAATATTACAGATAATTGTCATTTCTATCTTCTGAAGGGGCAAAACAATTCAAGGCATTAAAACTATTCCTAGAAAAAAAAACATGGCTTATGTTTCTGCATCTAATTGACTTTCTGGCAGAGGTGATTCATAACAAACCTCCTTTGTTGACGATTTCTTCCACTTTCGTTATTGATTTACCTTATCACGCTTGTGTATCTGCTTATCACATCATCCCCCACTTCCACTATTATTCTGTCCCGCGCTCTGCACTATTCATCCTCCTTATCGCACCCATCAGCCTCTGCAGTTTGTTTTTTGGGCCTTATGGAGTGTCGTATTGGTGGTGTGTCTCCTAAATGAGCTTGGCAAGGTCTCAGCAGCGGGCCAGGTGAGGAGGTCATGCCTCATTAAGGTATCCCGATCTTTACAGAGCCCCCATCTGTGACTCCAAGGCTTCTTATACAAATACTTTCTGCTCTCTAGGTCCTTTATTTCACCCTCTGCTGTTGTTTTTGGCTCTGGTAGCAGAGGGGAATGCACAAAAGGTTGTTCCTTAAACCTAATGCTGTTTTGGCCCGGTTTACTCTGGATGAAGGAATGTTTTATGAGTAGATGTCCACAGGTATTGGCTATGGCGCATTATGGAATATAGTTATTTCTGTATTGCTGTTGACAATGGAGCATCGTCTCAAAGCCGCTTTAAAATTCTATATTATCTTCTAATATTTAAGGCCAATCCGAAATTGAGCAGGCCTAGGGCGACTGGCAGGGAAAAACTCCCTAAAGGTCATAAGGGAGAAACCTTGGTGGCTTAGATGATAAAAGTAAGAATTAATCTAATTTGTCTAGTCAAATACGTCTGTAGTAATAGTTCCAAAAACAGAAACTGAGTAAATATGAACAGATAAATACAATATTGAATAAAATAACGTAAAAAAATATGCATATGTGAATTATTAGTCATTATTTAGTCTGAGTCAGTGGCACGTCGTCCCCAAACAACCATAGGAGGGAGAGAGTTACTGCCCTATGGTGTCCTCCATCAATCCTCCATCATATGGTATGTGATTAGTTATGATGTGTTCACTCTAATGGCAGAAAAACATTTACAGTAGCAGAACTCTCTGATATAATTCAGAATTCATTCTTCCATTAATGATGGCAAGCCGTCCTGCCCAGATGCAGCAAAACAGGCCCAAACCATGATACTACCACCACCATGTTTCACAGATGGGATAAGGCTCTTATGCTGGAATGCAGTGTTTTCCTTTCTCCAAACATAACTCCTTTCTTATAAACCAAAAAGTTCTATTTCGGTCTCCTCCGTCCACAAAACATTCTTCCAATAGCCTTCTGGCTCGTCCACGTGATCTTTAGCAAAGTGCAGACGAGCAGCAATGTTCTTTTTGGAGAGCAGTGGCTTTCTCCTTGTAGCCCTGCCATGCACACCACTGTTGTTCAGTGTTCTTCTGATGGTGGACTCATGAACATTAACATTAGCCAATGTGAGAGAGGCCTTCAGTTGCTTAGAAGTTACCCTGGGGTCCTTTGTGACCTCGCCAACTATTACACGCCTTGCTCTTGGAGTGATCTTTGTTGGGCGACCACTCCTGGGGAGGGTAACAATGGATTGGTTTTCCTCCATTTCTACACAATTTGTCTGACTGTGGATTGGTGGAGTCCAAACTCTTTAGAGATGGTTTTGTAATCTTTTCTCTGTAACTCTTTTTCTGAGCTCCTCAGAAATTTCCTTTGTTCGTACCATGATACACTTCCACAAACGTGTTGTGAAGAGCAGACTTTGACAGATCCCTGTTCTTTAAATAAAACAGGGTGCCCACTCACACCTGATTGTCATCCATAGATTGAAAACACCTGACTCTAATTTCACCTTCAAATTAACTGCTAATCCTAGAGGTTCACATACTTTTGCCACTCACTAATATGTCATATTGGATCATTTTCCTCAATAAATAAATGACCAAGTATAATATTTTTGCCTCATTTGTTTAACTGGGTTCTCTTTATCTACTTTTAGGACTTGTGTGAAAATCTGATGATGTTTTAGCTCATATTTATGCAGAAATATAGAACATTCTAAAGGGTTCACAAACGTTCAAGCACCACTGTAGATGTAAGATAGTTCTGTGAACGTGGCTTCTGGATTATGGCTTGTCTATTGTTGATGGCATCTGGATTGGGGATTTTCAGTGTCGAGTGTTTTTCCTGTCTGTACTCCATGAATCTGAGATGATTCATGGTACAGTAGGGGTGTCCTGATTGTTAAAACCTTGAGTTTTCTTATTTTGCCAACTGGGTCTGCAGTCAGACTGCTGGAAGTGTGCGCACCCTTAAACTCTTGTCCGTCATTCCTTCAAAAGAGGAAGCGACTCCTTCCTGCTCAGCGTGGAAAGGACAGGCTGTGCTGCAGCTGGCCTCCTGCTTCTGCATGTCAGTCCATAAAGCCATGCTTTATGGAAGCGACAGCATCCCAGTGGAAATGTTTCCTCTCGTCTTTTCCAGACACGGTTCTTCGAAAATCCCGTTCGTATGAGGAAGCTCTGCTGCACCGTTTCCTTTCTGCTCAGGTGCCAGAAAATGTTCCAGCAGGCCAAGACAACACACCTCTGCTCCTCTATCTATTTTTGGCCATCTTCCCCTCCCACACTGGCTGTAGTCTTTTCTGAGTTTGTGGTGTGGTGTTGTGACAGGGACCTGCATGGGAGGCTTAATGATACAGTGTCTCCATCACCCTCCCATATTCTGATAGAGATTGTTTAAGCAGTATCCGACGGGTCCCATGACAACTCCACAAATATTTACCGGCCTCACGATGTGGTGGCTTTTTGTCTGCGTACTACCTTTACAGAGTCTTTCTTCCCCGCCAGTGTTGTTGTCTCTGGTCTTGGCGTCCCTTGTTTTGCTTCCTACCAGGCAGCTCGAGCAAAGAGAGCAGGGTTTAGACGAAGAGAAGCGAAAGCTGTTCTCAGGTCTGTGTCTGAATCGAGAGCATAACATGTTCTGGGATCATTAAGACCTGACCACAAATGGAAAGGTTTAGCCATCTAGGGCTGTATTACATCTAGATTATGGGCCGTATGCACCAAAGAGGCAAAAGTAGCTGACTTTGGAGAATCCGGTACAAAATGGGTGCGGTAGTGCTAATTTTACAACTCCCCCTTTTTTAGTCTGAGTAACTTCCAAAGATTTTAGTGCAAACAGAAACCTGCAACTATGTCGGAACTCCTATCTCGCTAAGGCAGTCCTGCCAGAATAATTGTCTAGACTTTATAGCCAGATTTAGAATCATCACTCATGGGTAGAAAGGGTTATGAAATATCTTCACACTGAAAATTAAAAACGAACGTTTAACTGGGGTCAGTTTATTCTGAGGTTGAAAAACAACCTTTTTTTAAATTCAACAAAGCAACAATTGTTGGCATCACCGCCTTCGGTACATCATCTAACCTCCCCTTGCCAACATAACAGCACCGAGTCTCCTGTAATGCTTGATAAGCCCGAGGAGTACAAAGCAACATTCCGAGACTCTCCTCATTACAGAACGTTCCCTGATTTTTCCCAGTCCTAGATCCTCTCTGGTGGTTCTCTTCAGCTCAGGTTTCGGTGCTGTTTATGTAAGGGGACTGGGTGGCCATGTCAAAAGCTCATTCTGTGGTCATTGAATCATTTCTGTGTGGATTTGGACGCGTGTTGGATGGTTGTCCTGCTAAAAGATCCGACCACGACCCAGTTGTCGCTCTCTGGCAGAAACGGGCGCGTTTTAAAATCTCCTGGTACGAATAATGCAATGAATCCTAACAAGGCTGCCTGGGCAGCTGAAGGAAAATCAGCCCACAGCATTACCCAGAGTCCACCATAATTAAGTTCTGATTAGGTCTGTTTCTCTATAACCGTCCTACGTTACCTTTTGTTGCCAAAAAGCGATGTTTTTTTGAAACGTCCATAAATCCCATTTCCAGTCAAAGCTCCGGTAGCATCTAACAAACTCCAGGTGGTCACAATTATGGTTAGATCAAAAAGAAAAGGCTTTCTTTTAACACACCTTCCAAAGGTTTGTTTACATGGAGGTGGTTTCTAATTGCAGATTTGGAGACGTAGTAATGCCAAAATGCTGCCACCTTCTGCAAATCTCCAACCGTGAGAATTTTTTGGGTCTGAACGTTCCCCGTGCTGTACATAGGAGCCAAATATGGTTGCTTGCTTTTCTTTTTTAGATATACACCGAAACCTAGGTCGCCGAAAATGTTTAGCACTGTTTGTTCGTTATCTGTATTCATTTTTTCTCTCTCTTTTGGGTGAATAACAAAAGTGCTATATTTGCTGAAAAAGGTCAGAATTTTTGAAGAGGTTGTACAGTTCCAGAGAGAGGAGAAGATATGCAGATAGCGAGCAAACAGAGCTTAGGAACAAAGGCTCAACCTCTGAAAGCTTGTGCCTTTAACCACTTCAAACCAGGCCTTTAAATAGCAGTGGGATCGATTAAGGAAATGCGGGACAGGTGATTGGGATCACTGGTGGCGCAGGGCTGGGTCGAGGCCGTCTGAGAGCTTGAGAAGGTCTGGGATGGAATCCGAAGCATGAGAAACAGTGTGGCAGTTCAATAGAAATCAAATCAAATGTCAAAAACACTTTAGAAAGAGCATTCATGGTCATAATGTGTCTCCTTTACTAAAAATGTCGTGTGTGGAATCATTTCATGATCTTTTGAGAAATTAGTCAAGCCACCTTTAATCACTGTTGATGTGAGCTACAAATAAAAATACATGTTATTAAAAACAAGCCAAGCCTTAAGGTTGTGGTTTTCGACTCCCTATTTTCAGAACTTTTTTTGTTTTGATGCATCACTGTTGCTCGTTTGAGGTTTTTTTTTTTTTTTCTTTGCCAAGATATTTTTGCAGCGTCGGTTCACAGCATGCACCAGTGCCAACCACTGTCAGAATTCACTTTAAAAAAACACGTCTTTCTTTTTTTAATTGAGGAATTTGGTCAAGACATGAAGCTAACAGGCAGCAATCACTAATAATCAAGGAAACTGATTATAACAAATCCTTCTTATAAGTCCATAACTTTGCATAACACGCAAACATACACACAGAAACGCAAGGTAATACAAATATATTTCATATTTATTGAAAAAATACATAAAAGTGGAAAAACTATAATAAAAAAAGAAAGAAATAATCAATTTAAGAAGTAAAAAAAATAAAGTAAAATAGTAGGGAGGGATTGTTCAGATTGTTCTATGGAGTAGTTTAAGAAAATACTGCGGGACTGTGGTAGCCTAGCGAGTAAGGTACTGGACTATGGACCAGAAGGTCCAGGGTTCAAATCCCGCCTCTGCCAAGCTGCGACTGTTGGGTCCTTGAGCAAGACCCTTAACCCACAATTGCTTGGATTGTAAGACTGTACCCATTGTAAGTCGCTCTGGATAAGGGCGTCTGCTAAATGCTGTAAATGTAAATGTAAAATACAAAGCCTCTCAAAGCCGTTGTGTGGGGGTTTTGAAGGCTTTTGAAGAATATGTCGTCTCGCCAGTCAAGACATGAATTCCAAAATATCAATAAAAACATTTCAGTTGAATACAGGTTCAGTTGGAGCTTGCACCGAAGCCCCGGTTAGCTCTCTTCAGCCTGGGAGAATGAGTTGGGAAAACCGTTGACGTTGCTTCTCATTTGCAACTTCTCATGCTGTCATGGGCGGCCGGCGACTCGTTCCAGGATACACAGTTTACGACTTCCATAGAAAGTCCCGACCTCAAGGAGGTGGCTAAGACATGTAAAATGTGTCTGTGGTGGGCTTGAGACCACTTCGACTATGTATGTACAGTAAGCGGAGCTGCGTTGAGAATAAATAGGCTGGTTGTGCAGGCCTGCTGGTGCTGTACATAAAGTCTATTACCCTGCTGACACTGTGTGATCGGTCTGTGTCATTACCACACACTGAATTATAGCCGGTCCCGGGCCGGAGCTGTGCCAGGCATCAGCTGTACAAGTAATTTATTAATGCACTCCTTCTTTCCAGAGCAGCCTTCAAATGACAAATGGTGGACAACAAATCCTGCGGAGATGTTCTGGCAGAGTAGGGGCGCAATGGCAGAGTGGACTGTTGATATCGTAGCTAATTCTTGGAATGCCTTTGGTTTCTCTGGCTTGTGTTCTACAGATGATGGGAAGCTCTTCCATGGCAGTGGCGTCGGGGATCCGTTCGGGCCGCGCTGCTTTGAGGGGGACGTCATGGGCTGCGGGATCATGTTCCCCCGCGACTACGAGGGTGAGATGATCTTCTATTAGTGGAGGGTTTACCTGCTGGAATTTGAGCCTAGGTCAAATGATCCAAATGTATTGTTATTGTTAGCGTTTTATTTCGCTTGTCTACTAACCGGTCACGTCACAGTGGAAACTGACATCATCGGCATGGATGAGTTCCTGCATGATGCCTTCCCAAAGTAAAAATCCGACCTATTCATAGACATCCTGCAACCGAGAGCTGCTGATGAAATATTTGGGTAAAGCCGAGCTAATCTCGTCTTTGTCATACTGTATGTACCGGCTTACAGAGTATCAAGTTAAATCAACAGGCCCTAAGCTTTCTGCAGAACCATCCCACGTAGTATCCCTGCTTTTGTTTCTTCTCCATATTCGTCGAATACAAATGGTGCACATGTCAGGTCCTGAAGGGTCAGTGCTGTTTGCTGATGTTCCTGCTCTAACACACCTACTCAAAATGTCAGTCAGCTAATGAGTCGGGTGGTTTCTCCAGCTGTGCCAAGCTTGCTGTGCTTTCGCAAACATGGTTTAATACCTTCCATGGTAGGTCTATAAATGGCTTCCAGTGAGTCATGTCCGGTGAGTTTATTAGTAGAGGGATAAGGGCCTTGCTGAAGATCTGCGTAGTTACAGGGCTTTGACCCGCATCGTCCCCGTCACTAGGTCAACCGATTCTTCTGTCCCTGTGCAGACGAGCCCGACGATGGGGAGGATATGTCCGAGCAGCCCAAGCAGGAGCGCGTCCAGAACGTCCTGTACCTTAATGGTGAGGACGAGGAAGACGAGGGGGACGATGCAGAGCAGGAGCAAGACCAGGAGGGCAGGAAGGTCACGGTGAGTCCAGTGCTTTATGGTAAACTCGCTTCCGTCTGTCGGACCCAACCCTGGCCTGGATTGGCAGGGTTAGTGTGTGCCAATCAGATGTCAATGAATCCTAACTTCCACGTGATTCCTGAGCTACCAGGTGTGATCAGACTGTCTCTGTAAGCATATTTTAGCTTCAACATACCATCCTGCCACATTTGGAACCCTACCTCCACCTCCACACTTTGTCTTGAATTCATTTGGGGAAGGTGAACAAATCTTGGGGGGCTCTCAAGGAGCTGGGTAGCCACAGTTGGGTTGAGGCATTTTGAGGGTCTCCGTTGTTTCCTGCATTCTGTGAAATCGCCGACTATGCACAGGCATGGGTGTAACCAGCGGGCGTGAGGTGTTTAAGATGGCATCACGCTCGCCGATGTAGCCCTCGCACCCCGGTAGCGAGTCAAATCATTTACTGGCAGCATCCGTCTCTGCTCGGCTCCCCAAAACACACACAGACACGTGGTCAGATGTTTGCCCCTTTGCTGTGGAGCAGCCGCGTCTGAGCCAGACCCATTCATCATCAGGTGCTGTGGCGATGTTGAGAGAGTCATCAGTCAAATGTGTTGTACACAACAACTGCTCCCTGACAGGCCTTCATTTGCTCTGGCGAAAGCTCAAAGCCTTAATCTGGCGATTACATATCCTAATCATTGTGCTCTTTGTTAGGTGCTGAATTCATGTGCACTTTGGTTGAACGCAAATTTGCTTAAGTCAACAGTCGTTTCCTTTAGACGTTATGCGCCGCCGGCTGTGTGTGCGTCGAGCTCTTGTTGTAATGTGTGTGTATATGACTGGAGGGCATCATGCCCCGTTCTCGTCGGTGCATCCACACGGTTCCTTTGCCATCATATTTGTCTGGGATCTGCATTATTCCACTGCTGAAGACTGTGGTGCAGCAGAACATCGGTGCCTTACCGATCTAAAAAGGCTTCGATATCAGTAACAGTACCTTCTAGTGACAAACTAGATATGAACTAATTTTATTCCATTATTTTTTAACCACTTCTGGAAGCCGGGTTTGAGTCCGATGGTGTCTTCCAGGCAGGCTAAGAGTGATGGGTGTCACCCCTGCCCTAAGCCTAAGCCTGTTCTCTGATGATAGGTGCCATAGGCCTGCTACTGCAGTGCTGAGACATTTCACTCTATGCCTTTTGGGTGCACATTTTTTGGTACTCACCCCCAAGGTTCAGGCTCCCAGGTTGGGACCTGGCTCACTCTGGTGACTGTCTATGAGCGATGTGGATTGGAATATGGATCGGTAAGTGGATGGATGAGTGAGTGACGTCAGCATCGGACCCGACGCCGATACAGGACCGGATATGGCGTGTGGCGGAATCGCTTGTTTTCTTCGCAGCTGGGTTCGGAGTCGCCAGTGCGTGATCACGGTGTGGGACTGGCGTCCAGGCCGGTGTGTGTTCCCACAGTGCAGCGCTCTCCAGTTTTACGGGTGGTCAGCATCTCTGATGTTTATAAACCCTGTCACTATGGTTACAAGTGTTTGATTATGGTGGGATGAGGTGAACTGACCTTTTTGTCTGTCCATACAGACAGCGCTGGCTTTTCAGCATGTTTACAAAGTCACTCTTGTTAGTAAATACAGTTTGTCCATTCCAAACTCCTGACTCTATTAATGGATCGTTAATGATCTCTCTCTCTCTCTCTCTCTCTCTCTCTCTCTCTCTCTCTCTCTCTCTCTGTCTCACTGTCTCTGCATTTTGTCTTCTGACCCTCACAGAGAGCAGAGAACCCGGTGTTCAGTTCCTCTAACCGCTTAAAGAACTGTTCTCTAATGGAGGAATATTTAGGGCAGTAGTATGGGCTTCATTCTCAACCTGCTTCACATCACAGAATCTGCAGAACCTTATCTCCTCTGGGCTTCCAGTTTCTGTGGTGTCTCTCTCTCTTTACTGCCAGGTCACTGATCCTGTACTTTGTTAGGATTTTCCTTTCGTGCGAGTTTTTAATTGATAGATATTGAGCTTGGGTCGTTCGATTTAGGGTTTGATGGCACTCTCTCTCTCTCTCTCTCTCTCTCTCTCTCTCTCTGCGCCTTCATCACAGACCCACTCAAGTGGTCGAGTCTTACACAAGTGGTAGTACTTATCTAAAATCCTAATCCAGAGCTTGTCAGTTTAACCTCAGGTGCTCCCTGCGTTTAACCACTTTGTGAACAGCGTCTGTATCTGTGTAACCGTTCTAGGTGTTCTTCACGCGCAATGGGAAGATCATCGGCAGGAGGGAGGTGGTGGTACCGGCTGGAGGATTCTACCCCACGGTGGGCATGCTGAGCAGTGGAGAGAAGGTCAAAGTCGACCTCCACCCTCTCAGCGGATGAGCGACACTAGACGGCCAATCACGTTTCAGCTCCTCCTGGTGCGAGCCAATCCTGAGACTTGATCTCACACTTAAAAAAAAATCACGAGGTTAGAGCGGACTGTTTGAAAGGAAATCAGGGAACAGTTTACTTATTTTATGCAAGTCTGAGAACTGTTGTTTTTTTATTCATGGATGCACACTGTGGAAAACAGGTGGCACTTTTCCTTACGAATTGCCATGGAACCAAAAAGAGCGATGCATGATTATCACTCACTGTTGTCATTTCCTTTGGGATGAAGCTGTACTTCCTTTAAGCGGTTCTTTGTTACACCATATCAAGGTGAAGGTCGGATCTTGAATGGAAACGTTAGACTACCGAGAGACTGTATAAACATTGCGTAATGATCATATGAACATATATATTTTTAACGTGCTATATGTTGTGCGTGTATGTATACGTCAGAGGGGCTGTAATGATGCCACCAACGAGTACGTCAGGAATTATGGGAGTGAACGAGTGAATGAATGAGGTGAACGATGGCATTTGGGTTTAAAATAGCCTGCTCTCACGTCCGTGAGCATCACAATCTCACCCAGTCTTTCCTGTGCTGTCTGTTCCTGATTAACTCTGGCATTCAAAAATAAACTGGCAATTTTGCTATCACTTCCTCCTGGACCAGAGCAGGAGCAAAACAAATGTCACGGAGAAGTCATTATTGCGGCCCGGCTGTGATTCACAGCGTCCTGAGCCGATCCAAAATGCAATTCAGCAAATATATGCCTCAAAAAGGCTGCCGATTAGTGATGCCCCGAGAGAATGTGAATGGCCAAACAACAGATACCAAGTTTGTAACACATGGAGGTGAAAACCAACATCTGTCGTTTATATTTTAATTATATTTTATGGCTTTGCTTTTCTTGGTCAGTGAGTGGTCAGGTACAGAGCATTCGCCGATTTCTCATGTCAGATTAAGGCCTAGAAGTAAGATTAAGAAATCCATTAAGGAAAGCTGAATCGCAGAATTAAACACGGTTGCCAGGTCCACTTTATCGAAGAGACTTTGCTTCTTTTGGGCTTGTTTCCATAGGTCTCATGCCTGATCTGGCAACCCTGGAATTAAATGCAGCCACTTTCAAGCCTTTACTCCCTAAGCTCCATTTCTTTCCTACCTGTGTTCGTCCGGCCCAGCCTGACTGTTTTTGTCAAATGTTTAGTGTTTTAGTCTTTTAAGCGAAAGTACAGTTTCTGACTGTTTCAATGGCCAAAATCGGTGCATCGCCACTACAGACGCATGTAGCAACTTGGCTAACACGTCTTCAGACCTCGTCTCGGGTTGGGTTTGGAACATTTCCCCTCCCTCTCTTGACAGTCGATGCTTGTTCATGTTGCCAGAAAAGCCAAAGGTGCTCTTTGGCAGTCTGCTTTAGTGTGAGCTGGGTCAGTTCACTGTCACAAGCACTTTAGAGCAGGATGATCTGAAGTCTGATGGAGGTGTGAGTGTGTGAGAGTGTGTGAGAGAGCATGGTTCTCCAGGACATTAAAACATATGCATGTCGTCGCTGTCCGATGAAAAACCCGCATCTCCAAATCCTTCATTTTAAGAACCAGTTGTTCATGTTTCTGTAGAATCCTATCAGATGAACTCCAAATAACAGCTTGGACTCGGCTCAGTTCTTGTTCCAGATCCACAATTTTCTACTTAAAATAATGGCAGTGACCTCTGTAATTGGCCAATCCAGTTCCCCAGTCTTCAACATCTCCCGGCTTCCTTGGCGAGACTGGTTCTGTAGACGGGTACAGGTCATGCCTACTGGTGCATATTTAATAGCTTTTCATTTAAGAAAGAAAAAGGAGATGCATCTTTTACATCGGAGGCGACCGCCTCTTCCACCAAGCAGTCTGATCTGCAGACTTCAGCCATAAAGTTCAGCTGCGTAAATAAGATATATTTTTATGTTAAATGCCAAAACTGTCACATTCTCACTGTACATGCTTTAATCCATCCGGTTCAAAGGGAATTGAATGATACTGCATATCTAGAGGATTATATTAAACTATGTTTGCTTCATTTGTGAGGTTTCAGTCGCTTTCTTCTCTTATGGCTGATTCGTCCCCTTTCCTCTTTATTTGGCATGCCCGAGTCACCGGGGACCGGTCTCCTTTCAGCGCCAGGCGGCAGACTTATTAAGCCAGACAGGAGCTACACGAAGGGACAGACTAAGGTCAGGTTGGGCATCACATTTAGAGTCGATTGGATGCTTCTAAAGAAGGGTAGGCAGGATTAAACTGGGTTAAAAGGTAAAAATAATAATCAATTACTGTACAGTAGGGGGCGTAAGTTCGAGGCCACTGCTGAAGATGCTTCTATTTGGCATTATGCCTCATGTTTTTCCATTACAGTTTGAGTGAACATCTTTGGGAGGGCAAAAAAAGTCTTGCTACATTTCTGAATTGCTTAGCATTTGGTATGTTCCCCATCACATCTGATGCTCCATGTACTCCAGCCTACTCTCACAGTGTTCCAAAGACCAGCTTGTGATCTTACCGAATGCTCCGTCTTCCAGTGCTTTAAGATCAGGCATAGGAATGTCCATGAGATTCAGCGCTTCTTTGGTCTTCGAGGTGTGTTTCGGGTCATCGTCCTGCGGCATCACGAATCGCCCAAGCAAGCGTTTCCACTGGTGCTCTCAGACTCCTGGTCTCTGCGCTATGTGTACTTCCCCTTAAGATTTGTATATTTATCTGGACGTGGTGTGATTGTGCAGTGATTTAGTCACTAAACTGGAGATCATAGGCTTCTATTGTTTTATAACCATAATAGTTTGTAGTGTGCTTGGGTGGTGCAGCAGCAATTTGCTACCCCACCACAATGGAGACCTGGGTTCGAGTCCCACGGGTGCATTCCAGCCAGGTCGAGCCTCAAACAGCCACGCTGATGGACTACCATCCCAACCAGGATAAGCGGGGTTAAAACGTTGACTTTGAGCTTAAGTACAAATGCAGATTTTGTCTAAGAGTGTCTACAGCGGATCTGATCCTGGCTTAAGTAAACCAGACCCTCCCACTCAGGACTGGCCCTGAATAGGAGGTTGGGTCCCTTTTGAGTCTTGGTCCTCCCAAGGTGTCTTCCTCATAACACTTAGTGAGTTTTTCCTTGCCACTGTTGCCCTAGGCTTGCTCCATTTGGGATTGGATGTAGATATTAGGAGATAATCTAAAATTGTAAAGTTGCTTTGAGACAATGCTCCATTGTAAAAAATGCAATATAAATAAATCTGACTGGCCCTGAATACAGTAACTGGGCACTCGTACTGGGACACTTCTGAAAGGCCAGTTGACCTGGACATGGGGAGAACATGCAAACTCCAGACAGATTGTGTCTGAAATAGGAACTGAACCCATCTCTGGAGGTGTGATTGGAAAACCAACCAAAGCCTTGCAGCACTGGGGCCCAAGTACAAATGTAGAGTCAGTCCTTTAACAGATTTAAGTCCTGAAAAGACTTGTTTCTAAAACAAAGATCTCCAGACTCTTCCGTATGGCTAATTAAAGCAAAAATCCAAATCCAAAACTTTCTAGCATCTGTCTTCACTCACATGCACCTACGTTAAGAGTGGGGGGGAAAAAAAAGACAAGACAACAATGCATTAAATACTTATTTATTGAACTCCAGTATAAATTTGGTCCCCTGATAAGAAACATTTAAAATGCAGTTGTGCAAAAGAAACAACACGTTAAAAAGCAACCTATCCTAGTAAAACAGATCACACACAGCCTAATGTACTTACGTAAGACCACTTCAGAGCAACATTTCCATCGGCCGATCCAAACTAGGTTTCGAGAATCTGTTTCCCAAATCAAATTCTGTGCTAAATTTAGGACGCGCAGCTGAACGGCTGCGTGATCGCCCTTAATCAAAACCAACAGAACCTGGCATGCACCGTTGGCTGGTTTTCATCCATGTACAGCTTGTTTGAGATCAAAAGCCTGACTAATAGTTACGATAAAAGGAAAACGGATTTGAGAAAAGAAAACATTAAAAGCAGCATGAAACTGTGGAACGTACAAACGGGACGTCGGGGGAAACAACCGGACGCGCAGACGTATAGACAAAGTACCAGCTATCAGCGTGGCCTAAACCAGACCTCTGATGTGACAGAATGCAACACGCATCCCAGTAATTATTCCATTCCACGGGCCTGATTTGGTTTTTTCCGTCCACGCTGCAAGAGAACCCGATACACGGCTGGGGTTAGCATGCACGCGCTGCATGAGGCAGGAACGATGGTAACCTCTTTAAGATGTTCGGAACAAGTGTCGGCGAACGCAGTGATGTCCAAACCTAAAGGTGTGATGTAATACGCCGTGCTTTAAGATAATTCGTCAGTGGGTGGTTCCGGTCCTGAAATTTGGACCACAAGTCCTGAAGTTCATGCTGCATGAAGTAGACGTGGCACCACTGGTGTTGTGCCAATTTAACATATCAATTAGTTTGCTTTAAACAAATGAACTGCACGGCTATTTATGTCTACAGAAAGCCATAGGGGTCAAACCGAGAAACCTGACTTCAATACGTGCCTTAGTAGACAACCACTGAGAGCTCTGATTCCATATCGATCAGGGTCATCATCAGGGTCAGTTTTCTGCTCCTGATACGCCTGGCCTGACAGAACGTTCATCATGGTTTCATTTAAGTATGGACGGAAGGCAAAAGTGACAATTTTTACATTCACCTTGAGGGTTTGGTGGCGCAGCGTCAATTCTCTAGTGGTGCCAACTGGGCTCCGTTCACAGGACTTCACTGGCATTCAATACACACTTGAGCTCGGTTTAAATCAGGGATCTGAGAGCACACTAGACCGCTAATTCGCTTTTGCCTAGCCACATCCCATTTATGTCAGTGGAGCCCTCTAGTGGTCACGAAGTGCAGCCACATCAACCCTTTGGAGAGGTCATCCACACTTTGGTTCTGACTGCATCCCAATCCACTCGTGTCCATCTTATATACAAAGTTAGTAAAGATGCGCGACTAATTAAAAGAAAACCCAAGGTTTCTTATAGCTCTTACTTTCTGGTACCATGATCCGAGTCCAATTAGATGGAACTCTTGACTTGGTCCCTATGAGAGAACATTTCTCTTGTGAATGGTCACCGACTTCCAAAATCTACAGTTTGGTTTGATGAGGGACCATGACCATGCCCTATGGCTTTGGCTGACACTAAATCTCATCCTAATTCAAGCCATTTGGAAGATTTTGGACTGAGGAGATGGACCATCATCGAAACACCAGCTGGGGAAAATATCTGGGAAGATAGGTGGACCATCTTCTTCCTAAAACCCTTTATATTCAGGCTACCTTTAATTTGTCACCCGTGTGTTCACGCTTTTAACACATGCCCTATTGAAGGGGAAAATGATCTCCATCTACAGTAAAGTTCTACGATTGATGCCAAGATTGTTCTTGCAGGGAAAAAAAAAAGCCTCAGACTCACACAGAAGACATAGTGCTTTGGACAGAAGGTCAATCCACCTAGATCGCCGGTGGATTTGGTTTCACTCTACTTAATCTTCCTCCTCCTCTTCGTAGTAGCGGTTCTTTCGGATCAGGTCCTCCACGGACTCGTCCTGCTCTTCCTCTCCGTCCCAGAATCCCACGTCCTGAGAGGACTTCTGCTCGCACCCAGAGCCGGACTCTGCCTCGCTCAGGGGGGAGGAAGGGGGCGTGTTCTCCAGGGATGCGCTTTGGCACGTCAGGGAAGCCGGCTCATCCTCGTACTGGGCATCTTTCTCATCAGCGACTCTTTCTTGATCCCTCTCCATCTTTTCCTCATCACAACCTCCATCTGTTTCCTCCGGCTCAAGCTGGGCGAACGACTCTTCGCTTTCTTCCTCCTTCCCCGCTTCCTGGTGCCGGTCGGCGCCCGAGGCGGAGCCGCAGACAGAAAACGGGTGGCTGCGTTCCTTGAGCGAGGAGCTCCTGCAGAGGCTGGCGAGCTCTGCTTTGTCACTGCTGCAGACTGAGCCCGCGTTGCCCTCTGGTGGCCATTTCGGGCGACCGAGACAAACCGAGGCCTCCTCGCTGGGTTGAGCTGGAGCTCCGTCTCCATCCTCCGGCTGTGGAGGCCAGGAGATCTTTAGGCGCCTGGTTTCCACCGGTTTCTCCACTTTCTCAGAGTCGCCCTGAGCCCGGGTCTCCAGAGAGGCAGCGAGGACGTTGACTTTAACCAGGGGAGACTCCTCCACTGCGGGACTGCTGCCATTGTCCAAAGGATCTACCCTCAAGGAGTCGTCAGCGTCCTCGTCACGTGCCTCCCACAGCTCCTTATGGGGCCGGTGTCCGAAGCCCTCGTCATAGTTGCCCTTGGACTTGAAGAGTTGGTTGAAGTGCGGCTTGCAGTAGACGTTGCTGTGTAGAGAGGCGTAGTTCGCCAGGCTACAAGCGAGAAGGACAGATATGAGACCATCCATTCCACCGATAAGTGCTATCTTAAGTTGAAAATGAGACACTCATCTTTCTCAGTTTGTAAAACACCCTTTTTTTGTATCAACTGTCTGGATAAAGCGCTATACAAGTAACAACATCCCAAAATTTGACGTTATGAAGATATGATGTACAGTTGCGCCCTCTGGTGTTCAAAGAATGCAATGACATCTTTCGACGCGCATAAGCATGTGATATCCATGGATTGCAGAGAGAATTACACGATGCAAATCGTGACTCTTTTTGCATCGCGACACCCGTACTACTTACAACAGGACAGGCCCATACACAAACACCGCTGTCCGGAGTTAAAAGACATTTTTATTTCCTATTATAATGCATTTCCATTATCAAGACTTGTACTTTAGTACCTTAACTTCTGTGCCACCACTGCTCTACAGTAGGGGGCGCCCTTTCAGCAGCAGAGACACGAAGCCTGACCCAGCCCCCACATTTTAAGACCTCCTTTTTAAGCAGTGCACTGACCTGAGTTTAGTGCTGCAGTGAGCACAGCGGAAGCAGCTGTTGTGGAAGATCTGCTGATTAGCGACCAGTCGCTCCAAAGGGTAAACCGTCTTCAGGCACGTCACGCAGCTCTCGCGCATCGGCAAACCGAACTTCTGAACACACGGTCAAATCGCTTAATATCGACTGATAACCTGTACCTTCTTGCTCCATTTCCTAACTGTATACAGTGATAAAGCAGGAGGTGTAGGACATCACCATAGAGGCTCACCTTGAACACTTTGGCCTGGCTTTGGTCAGAGGCAGGACTGGTCAGACTGGAGCCTGAGAAAGAGGGGAGAGTAGGCAGTGAGCAACACCACACTGACAACACTAGAGGGAGCCACTGCAGAAGAAATGAGCAGAGTTTTACTCCGCACCAATGCTGTTTAACAGTAAACCTGGATTATCAGGGAAACCCAACACCAATGAGACCCATGGTGGCCGGGTTGTAGATCATGTGCAGACACGACTGGGTGTGTCTAATGTCTGAAGGTGGGCTATACCGCCTCAGGAGATCAGTGAAAACCGGTAGGCATAAATACAGCATGGTTCAAGGACTGCACAACAGCGCGGTTAGGAATCAGAACCTGTAGCTCACCGTTGCTCTCGATGCTTGAACTTTTCCTGCTGTCTGGGTCACAGGTCTGCAGCCAAAACCAAAAAGATACTCAGAGTGAACAACAGAAACAGCGCCCTCTACAGGCAGAATCCTCATCAGGACTACATACCGCATCCAGGGAGAATGGAGGAACGTTTTCCTTCTGTTTCAGGGTAGAAGAACGAAGTTCCACATCCACGTCACTCTGAACCAGAGAACAAACAACAACCGATTAATAATCTGTTCTTTGGTTTTAAACAGAAATATGAAGTCAACAGGTTTTTCTTATCTTTTTTTTCCCCTCATCTCTACTTCATTGTATTTTCTGTTATTGCATTAATATAAAAAGTCATTTTTGTTTTATCATCGTTTTCTTTATTTTGTTAGTTTAAATCTATTGCCATTTTGATCGTCTTCTATTGCCTTCTTCACTTTTTCTATATTGTTTTTTTTTTCACTTTTTCTTAGTTATTTGAACTTTAAGTCTCTTATTTGTTGCCTCATATTTTCCGTCTTCTTTTTACTTTGACTGTCTTTATTCCCCTTTTCCTTTCTACTTACCACGTTTTTCTTTATTCATTTTCTTTGTCTGTTTATTACAGTTTCTTTTTCCTTTCATTTTCTGTTGCACTTTCTTTTTGTTGTCTTCAAGTTTTCTCCTGTCCTTTTTCTTTGTTTCTTTTCAGTTTCCACCCTACTTATCTTTTTTTGTTGTCCCTCTTTTTCTTGTCTTTGTTTCCTCTTTCTAGGTTTTTTTTTTCTAGTGTCCCACCCCATTTTCCTTTCGTTTATCCTCTCTCTTTATCTCTCTCCTTTTTCCTTTGTTTTTCTTTCTTTTTACCCCCTTCATTCACTTTCTTGCAATTCCTTCACTAATACTGCAGTAAAACAATAATATTTTGTCTTTTTACCTTTTTCAGTCCCCCCTCCTTTGTCTTTTACCCCCCCATTTTTCCTGTCCTCAGTTTTTCTCCCTTCATTTGCGTCTCATTTTCTTCCTTAATCCTCCCTCTCTCTTTAACCCTTTATCTTTTTTTTTTCCCACTCTCCTCCTCGGTCTGAACCCCTCAGCTTTCTCTTTATTTTGTCCTCTAATCTAGTCTTTCTTTTTCTTGACTTGTAATGAATTTGTATGAAAAACATTATTCAGTGCTGACTGTAGTTCCTAATACGGCCACTGGTTGGCGACTGCTTATCCCTAGCACGTGTTTAGTTCAGCTCCGGCAGATCAGGACACTCACTGAACCCGAGGAAGAAACGTCCAGTTTGGACACGGCAGCCTGATAGAGGGCCATCCTCTCCCTGAGCGGCGTGGTCTCCACCCCCACCTCCACCCCTCCTGAGGAACAAAGCAGACGCACAATGTCACTCCGTCACGTGGAGAGATACCGGGAGAGAGACGAGGAAACAGGAACTTCTACACCAAGCCCATATCGTTTAACATCCAGCACCAGCACTGTCCCCGGCTCTCTCTGGCCCCGCCCACACTGACAGCTCTAGGAGCTCAGGCATCAGATCGACCCGTCCAGGAATGTTTCCTGTACCTTTGTCTCCTTCCTCCATTTTCTCAGGGCTGCTTCCTGCTGCTCTCAACGGCTCAGCCGATCCCTGCAGACGGAACACAGAGGGATCAGTCCGGTTATCAGCACGACCTTCACTGGGCGTTTGATATGAGAGCTTCCACAGAACCATCCTCCAGCAGGAAATCCCCCATCAGCAACAACAACAGAGCGACCAATCAGGAGGAGGCATGCACAAGGACCATGTTTTACTCTCTTGTGTTTCGTTAACTTTTTCTGTCTTGTCTCAGGCTTATTCTCACCTCGTCTTTGTTTCTCTCTCAGGTTATTTTTCCCTGTACTTTTTCTTTTGTTACCCATCTTGCCATTTTTCTTTTCCTTTTCCTTTCTTTATTT
This sequence comes from Ancistrus triradiatus, assembly GCA_025084515.1. Classification (NCBI taxonomy): domain Eukaryota; kingdom Metazoa; phylum Chordata; class Actinopteri; order Siluriformes; family Loricariidae; genus Ancistrus; species Ancistrus triradiatus. Next base: position 1,576,939 of record JAJAGP010000001.1, on the reverse strand, counting down.
TTTAAAATGGTACACTTTCCATTTCCTTGCTCTCTCCCAATTGCCTGACTTTGCTTTTACTCTTAGTATTTTTTAAACTCTGGCTCTGTTTTTTGCCCTTTCTTTTTAAGCATTTCTTTTTCTTTTTTTAACCATTTATCATTCTGAGTTTCCCCTCTCTTTCTTCCCCCTGCCATTTTGCTTTCTCTGCTTTCCTTTAAGCCTTTTCTTTGTGTGTTTTTATTTTTCTGTTTATCTTGTTCTCCTTTTCTCTTTGCTTTTACTGTCTTTTTTAAACTTTGGCACTTTGGGTTTTTTTCTGTTTGCTCTCTTTTTAAGCATTTCTTTTCTCAATCATATGGTTTTTTTTAACCATTTGTCTTTGTTCTGCTTTTCCCATCTCTTCTTCCCCCTGCTATTTTGCTTTCCTTTTAAAGCCTTTTCATTTCTTTGTGTTTTTACGTTTGTATTTATTTTGTTCTCCTTTTCTCTTTGCTGTTATTGTCTTTTTTAAACTTTGTCTCGGTTTTTTGCTCTTTCTTGTTAAGCATTTCTTTTCCTCATTTGGATCTTTTTTTAACCATTTGCCTTTGTTTTCCTCTTTGTTCCTTTCTTTCTTCCCCCTTCCATTTCTTTTCTTTCTCTCCTTTCCTTTTAAACCTTTTACTGCGTTTTTATTTTTCTATTTATTTTCTCTCTTTCAGTTTTTCCTTTTACCCCTTCTCCGTCCTTCTTTAAATTTCTTCTTTAATCCTCTCTTACTACTTTAACTCTTTCTTTCTGATGTTTTTATTCTCCATTATTTTTCTTTTTTTCCTGTCTTTCCCCATCTCTTTTTGTCTTTTAATTCCGTGTTTTCCCTTAATTTTTTTCATCTGTGTTTTCTGTTTTGTCCTCCAATTCTCTGCCCGTTTCCATTTCTTTCTTCCATTGTTTTTTCTCTTTGCTTTTACTTTTAGCATTACAAACTCTAAATATTATTCAAGCATCATTCATGGTCTACATCTACCTCCATCAATCATGCACACTGTAACAGAAACACACTGGGGGTTAAATATTTACGCTTCATTAGTTAGAGGCGGTCGATTTGTTCCTGCTCTGATCGGGAGTCGTGCCATTCAGGAGGCGGCAGCTTGTTTCCTTTTCAGGTACCGACTGAAGTCCTGCATCATCCTGTACTGTCCTGTTAGCTTTTAATCATCTACTAATGAGATCAGGAAGCAGGGGCAGACACCATACTTAGACACCATACTTAGAGATCTCTCTCTAGATAGACCTGGTGGGTGAAGACCAGACAGTGCTTTAGCAGAACAACACAGCTGTAAAAAGTCCAGGATTAGTTCAGCCCACTGCAGCCTCACCCCCTGTGCTTCAGGCATACGAGTCTGAACTCTCAGTCCAGCAGGAAAAAAAAACAACAACTAAAGAAAAGAACGTTCCTTTGGTTGAACAGACAGGTGAGGGTAGTTCAGGTCTCCTGACACTGAAAGCATTTCCGGGCTCTGTAGGGTCGTCCTGTGCTCGAACAGAGACTGAGCACGGTAAGACTTTAAATAAAGTCTCAGAGCCAGCACTCAAAAAGAACTTTCTTATTCGGTCTTGTGCAACTGCTTGGGCGCCCCTGGTCATATGACATGAAACAAAAGCTCTGCAGAAACTTTTCCACAAGTCATTAAGTTCTAAGAATGCGAGTGGATCATCTGGAAGGCTGCCCAAATGCTAACACAAGTCACATTTGGGTTTATTTCCAGCACAAGTCTGAACCCTCCCCACAGCGGAATGAGTCACCGCACTGATGGAGCAGCACCGACCTCCAGCGCTCCAGCCGGAGCCATGGGCACACTGCCAGTGCTATTATTATTATTATTATTATTATTATTATTATTACTGCCACCATTAGCATAAATACACCACGCCAGCTTCTTACGAATTTACCTTCACTTAAGGGCCTTGCTTACACTTTTTCCTTGGACACAGTTTTATTTATATTTTATAAAACATCTGACTAGCATCATCAGATTTGATTTTAAACTGTGTAGAAATGCTTCATATTTAGGTTTGTTCCCAGTAAAATTCGTTTTCAGTTAGAAAATCAATAAAGCGTCGTTTCAACAGGGCTCTACAAAGCTTTCCTCCTCTTCAAAACATCCTGAAACCAACAACGTACCTCCTCCAGTTCCAGACCCTGTACTCCAGATCAGGTCATAAGGTACAATCTGAACACCTGGGGCCAAGGGCCTGGCTCAGGGGCCCAACGATGGCAGCTTGGTAATGCATGGACTTAAAGTACCAGACTACTGACTGGAAGGCTGGTGACTTTTTTCCACTTTTTCTGTCATGTTCATATTAGATTCCCTCATCTTTTTCTTTCATTTTTTTTCTTTTTCTGAGATTTTGTTCTCTTTTACAGGTCTATTTAGTTTTACTTTTTATGTCTGTGTTTTTCTGTGTTCTTTGCTTTTTCAGGCCCTTTTTTTTTGCTGCTTTTGTCTGTCATTTTTCCCCCTCTTCTTTTTAAAGACAATTTCTGCTCCCTTCTTTTTCAGGTCTTTTTTCTTTCTTTTTTGTCTTTTTGCCTCCTTTTCTGTCCGTGTTTTCAGTTTCATGATACTTTCTGCTTTTTTCTGTTTCAGGCCTTTGTTTTTTTTCTGCCTGTGTTTTTCTTTCTTTCAAGGACATTTCTCTGTTATCTATTTTTCCAGATTTTTTGTTTGTCTTTTTGTTTCATTGTGTGTTTTCTTTATGACATTTTCTACTCTCTTCAGTTTCAGGCCTTTTTTCTGTCTGTTTTTCCTTCGTTCTAGTACATTTTTCTGTTCTTCATTTTTTTTTTTTACTTTTTTGTCTTTCTTGCTTTTCTTTTTCTTTTTTATGACCATCTGCTCTCTTCTGTTTCAGATCTTTTTGTTTTTCTTTTTCTGTCTGCATTTTTCTTTGTTTTTATGAAATTCTCTGTTCTCTTCTTTTTCAGGTCTTTTTGGTTTTCTTTTTGTCTCCTTTTCCATTTCTGTCTGGGTTTTTCCTCTCTTTTTACAACATTTTTTGTTCTCATCTTATTTGTTCTTCTTTTTGTCTCCTTTTCTTATTCTGTTTTTGAGATTTTTTTTTACATCTTTGTTTTTGAGATCTTATTGTTTGTCTTTTTTATTTAGCTTTCAAGACATTTTGTATATTCTCATTTCTTTCTTTCTCTGATTCAGTTTTTTCTTTAACATATCACAAATTAAAATCTGTTTGAATGACAGAGAGGACAGCACCTTTAAAAGGTTTTTTTTTTGTTTTTTGTTTTTTTTAAACAAGAGTTATGTCCTGATTCAAATCATGACCAAACTCAACAGATACAAAACTGCAACTCAAATCTAAGAATTCAAACTGATCCCTTAAAGCAGCCGGAGTAAGTCACTCAGACGAACAAAGCCTCTTACTTCACACACACAACAGATAGTGAGCAGTCATTAAACGGACAGAAAATAGCAGAGCCTGTGAACCCACCACACCAAACGCCCTCTTATATCGGTTCTTACCTACTAACCGAGGCCTCCTGACTCCCAGAGCTGCACCAGAGCCAAGCCGAGTGAGACCGGACGGAGCTCCAGATCAGAGATGGAGCTGGCCTGTGTACCGCCTTGTTGGCAGTAAGAAGTAAGAAGTAAGGAGGAGGAGGGTTGGGGGGGCCAGGGGACCCGAGCAGCTGGTGCAGCTTTTAAATCCCGGGGAGGAGGGTTAAAGCGGTCCTGGTCAACCCCAGTGGGGATCAGACTGGAGGTGGCAGTCAGAGACACCGGGGGTGCAGGAGGCAAAGCCAGCACAAAGCCCACAAACACGGGAGGGATGTGGGGGGGTTCCAACCATAACAAAGAGCTCTTAGACTAATCCATCATACAAAAGAAGAAGAGGCAGCGTCTGAGCCAGGGTGTGTTCACCAAAAACAGGAACAGATCAGGCCCGGTGCAGAAGTGTACAACAGACTCAAATATTAACCATCAAGCCGGAAGAAATGTAGAGATCTCAATCTGAGACTACTCCTGACACCACTGGCGTTATCTTTTAGGATGAATTCATAATTAAGTCCGATACATTACAAGTATTTAGTGTAAATTCAGTGTAATAAGCTGATCCAACTACAGGTTCCTCCTACCAAAGCCAGGGCCATTAGAAATACCAAATCCCTGCTGAGCCATTACTGCCCCGCCCCCAAAAAGTCAAAGCAGGAACATATGGCTGAAACCTAATCAGATGCGACCCCCAGTTTAATGACCTGTACAGCTGCGCATGAGTCATAACACGTGTACTACATCGTATAATCCCGTGTACACACAGCAGAGCTCATTCAACTCACCGGACCGGCTTAGAAGCTGGGGCTGTCCAAATTACCAGGGTAACGTTAAGAGACGTGAATCGTTGCTTGATCAGACATACTTATGGTCCAAACAGCCCCCAGTCATCATTCAGTACGTTCTAAATACCATCTCACACACACTATATAACATAATGCTGATTATCTGGTTACTACAGCGCATGTGAAGCTCTGGGATACATTAGATGGTAAGTGAACAGTCTGTTCTCATAGCGGATGTGTTGGATTCTGGAGTTATCTGATTATTTACGTGGTCATGAACACAGCATGCTTCGAACTAGAAATCAGATTAAGAAATCTGATAGAGAGCTGGACTTTACCCCAGTAATCGGACTACTCATAGCATGTACACTAGCTACCTGATTTCAATCGGTTTTAGTCCAAGTCAGCAGCTAGCGAAAAATAAAATAAAATAAAATAAAAAGATTTTACTTCATTTGGGCTTACTTACATAGATCTGGTGCAGGATTCCCTTGTGGGATCTGGCAACCCTGAAATTACCCGGTTTCCCATTATCTGATCGTTTACTTAACTGTCATTTTCTTTTTATTCTTCTAGGATGAAAAATTTCTTAATCTGGTTTCATCTCCATCTCGACTTGAACTCAACATGTCTCGGTCTCGGCTCTAGCCGTCTGGACTACAACACGAGCAGACGCCCTCATCAAGAGCGACTTACAGTACAAGTGATTTGCTCTTGGGAGTCTTGCTCAAAAGAACCACCAGTGGTGGGATTTGAACCCTGGACCTTCTGTTCCATAGTCCAGAACCTTAGGTAACCACAGTCCCATGGCTGAAGGCAAATACACGGCCATAATATTGTGTGTAGTCTAAATGATATCCATAGAGCACAAGAGTATTTGAGCAGGACTTTCCAGGTAGTGGCAACCCACTTTTTGGTGAAGTGTAACAAGTAGCCTGATGCTTTAGTTTGCAGTGTTTGCCTTCTTTTTATGGTTCCTTAACACTGAGCAGTAACACTATAATATATAGCTTGTTTTTCTTTCTGGATGTTTTGTAGGTGAAGCAAGGACATGTCTGCCGTGTCGTAATACGACGCAGAAATGAAGTTCAGTTTACAGAGAATCTAATTCTTGGGTTTAACTGTTGAAGAGACCATTTTAGTACGACTTGAATGCCAACGAAACTAACGACATAACTGACCCTCATGAAACATACATGGCTCGATGAATATTCATGCAAATGAAATGTGGAAATGGCCCAAATCCTCAGGCTACACCCCATAAAAGCTGCTAATAAACCACGAGGGCTTAAATTGATCGTAGGTAGCAACACGTAGGTTTATGACTTGCACATAATGCTGATTAACAGAGGACGGACCTGTTAAAGTAGATTTATGTTTGATATTTAGCAGCTCCTTTACGTTGCGGCCTTAAAGGAGTGCTGAGATGAACGACAAACCTCCAGTCAGGTAGCAAATCAGATACTAACCAGCAGTAGCAGCACCAGACCAGGGTTACTTAAGGTGTAGGCATGGATGGGTTTTACGGAGTGCCTAAACTTGGTCGATAAGTTGATTTTGTGCGCCGTGTCTTGCATTATTATGTACGTTTGCTGTAACGGGGTCTGTGGCTTTAGTGGTCCAAAGGGAAAGTAATCACTTCAATGATAAGTGTTTTACTTGGGGAAGAAAAAAAGTCCTTTTGGACCACAGGTTCGTCACTTCAGCAGAAGAGATGGCTTATGATCAGTAGTAATTGAGAGAAGGTTTAGCTTCCTAGGTCATTGTTTTAGGACATTTAGACTCTCCCAGCTGGGCCATTTTGAAATTTTGATTTTGATCAACCTATGACTCAATAAAAACTCCGAATCCTAACCCGTGCGCATGATCCTCCCTCCAGCTACACAGCCAGGCTGTAATGAGACGTTTGAGGAACAGCGTGTGATCCTACCATCCCATGACGCCAACCCAGGGGGCAACCCCGCACCCAAGACAGCCCCGTGACCCCCGGTCAGCAGATTATTCTCGAAAAGAGCAGCTTCACTCAGTGAAGGTGGAATGCGTTTCCTCAGCGTGTCCATATGGAGCACATCAACACTCCTGACCTTTTAAAAAGAAAAGGAAAAAAAATCCAAGACAAAGGGAACGGCTGCTGCTGGAAAAACTTATTCACTCCGAACTGTCCGGCTCGGAGAAATTAAGAGAAAAGTACTTACAAATCCCAAACTGGAGTGAATTAAGTTGGAACAATGATGGCGCATAACAAGAACGGAATTAAAAATAAATGAGACAAAGTATTATTTCATTCTAAAGGTTAAACCAACTATGCTGTTAGATTTTTACTGGTTTTGTTTTTTATTATGTTCAGTTTCCACTTGATAGTTTACCCCCAGTCCCTCTGTTGCTCTGTTATTTTCTTTGTTCACATTTCATGCATTGTTTTTATATAATTACAAATAATTACGCCGGCAGAGTACAAACCATCCAGAAAGGCTTCGGACTGAGAGTCAGGGGATTAAGACATTAAAAAATGTCATTGGTTCGACTGTACTGGGGCGTTCCTTCCCTCACTAGCCACAGCCGCTTCTAGGGGGCCGGCCTGGGCCAGTTCTAGTGACTCCCCCCAAACGAGGAGTGGGTTAATTAATTAATCCTCTTCAATAATGCACTTTAGGTAGAAAGTGATTGAGTATATACCACGTTTCAGAGTCTCCATCAAGTGTTCGATAGCCGGTTCGCTGCCTTTAATTCCACGGCGGGTTTAATTCCAGTTGCCAGATCCAGCGAGAAAAACCCGTCACAATCAATTGATAAAGAGGTCTTTAGAACAGGTGGACCTGGCAACCATGTCGGGTTAGGAAATCGGGTAACTGGTATACATGCTGTGAGTAATCCGATTACTGGAGTAAAATCCAGCTCTACCAGCTCTTAAATCGGAGTATGCTGTTCACATGAGCATTGAATAATCAGATAACTGCAGAAATCCAACGATGATTGGATTACTGAGTGATCTTTTAGCCACCAACTGGTTGTGGGACTGAGCTCTGCTTCATTTTGGCTGTGTGTCCTTCTGCTAAAATTGTATGTTATTTAGAAGATTCCAGTCCAGAGCAACTTACCCTTGAGCTTGGGTACGTTTCCCAGTAACAGTTCCATTGTTTAGCAGATCATTTTGCATGGACTTTAGACTCAACAGCAAATCAAATTCAGGGCGGATAAAGCAGCACCTAAGTATAAACATTTCTTCCATCCAAGGCTGGCTCGTAGATTGCTTAAAGCTTTATAACTTAAGCCAGTTGTCCGTATTTTTGTAGTGTTTTGAAGGATCTACAGGAGTCAACAGGTTGTATTATACTGCCACATGTTGTGTTGTTTATCAGGAGACATGAGGCCACTCGGATGCGTCATCGTTTGATATGTATCATATGTAAATCTTCATATATTGGCCATTTTTGACAACACTTAACAAGGAGTCACTCTGACCTTGCTCTCGAACATCATTTTCAGGCTGCTCAGTGGTACGTTGGGTTTTTCCGAGTCCTCGGCCTCTCTCGGTGACGTCCTCTCCATCCCCGTGAGCTGTGACGGAGCTTCGGCTGAGTTCGCAGATCTCGGTGGAATGCCTGCGGTCGGAGTGCGCGGAGGTTGGTCAGGGAGATGAGGCTCAGCTTCCCAGCGTTTCTTCAGAGCGCTCAGGGTACCACCGGAGTGCAGGGTCACGCTCTCTATGGGCTGGAAGCAAACGCAGTCATGGTTACAGATATAGCAGATGCTCTAATCCAGAGCACTTACAGAAAGGCTTTGTATTCTTCTCAGGAGTTCTGTCATTCTAGACGAAACAGCCTACGGCCAAAGAACAGCACCCAACTAAAAGCCTGGTAGGAGTTGTGGGTTTAAAAAAAAAAAAAAGTGCTTTAAAATGATTTGGGTTCAAGGGCAAACTCAGTCTTTGCTTAAGCAGTGACTGAAAAGGTGAGTCTTTGGTGTAGTCAAGATTGCTAAAGCAGAGTCAAGGGGTTCCACAAGGCTCACCTCTAAGATCATACAGCTTTTGTAACATGCCAGACACTTGAATCAGTTTCTTCTTCTTCTTTCGGCTTCTCCCTTTATCAGGGGTCACCACAGCGAGTTAAACGTTTCCACCTCACCCTGTCCTCCACGTCCTCTACTCTCACCCCAACTCCCTGCATATCTTCATTCACCACAACCAAATAACTCCTCTTTGGTCTTCCTCTCCGTCTCTTGCCTGGCAGCTCCATCTCCAACATCCTCCTACCAATATATCCACTATCCCTCCTCTGCCACATGTCCAAACCATCTCTTGTCTCCCAATTTCCCAACCTGTGCTGTCCCTCTGATGATCTCATTTTCCTAATCCTGTCCACCCTAGACACTCCTAAAGAGAACCTCAACATCTTAAGTTCTGCCACCTCCAGCTCTGCTTCCTGTCTCTTTGTCAAGACACTTTAATCAGTTTTATTTGGAATATTTAAAAATATAAGCAGAACTTAAGATGTTGAGGTTCTCTTTAGGAGTGTCTAGGGTGGACAGGATTAGGAATGAGATCATCAGAGGGACAGCACAGGTTGGAAAATTGGGAGACAAAATTCAATACAAAATTTACAAGCAGTATTACAAAATTAAGTATTTGGACTAAAGGTAAATAGAGCAGGAATGCAAAATTTAATACAACAAGCTAAAATAATCAAATTTAAAGCATCAAACTGTCAATTTATTGTTTGGCGACATCCAGAAATTCTTGCATAACAAAGTACTGCTAAATGTACTGAAAACGCACTCAGGGTTAAAGAACATCTAACATTATCCTGTTAGTTTTGTTAATAGTGCAGAACAAAGTTTAATGAACTGTGGAAACCAAAGCTAACTGTGCAGCACCATCTCCAGGCTATCTACCAGAGATCGACTGGATTAAGACAGAATTAACAGAGTTTATACCAAAACTTAAACTGTTTCGCAATATCAGGTTTAGACAAAAAGCCTGCAGTGAATCCTAACAGCACACAAACTGTACACCAGTGTAGTTCAACAATGCCGTGCTCTAAAAGTCAGCAATGCAGAGAAGGAAAAACAAAAGCGCAAGAGAGAGTTTAATGTTTGGTTAATCTGTTAGAAAAAGCAAGCCAGAGAGTAAAACAGAAAACCTGCTGAGTCGTAGCAGCAGCAGCTCCTTCTGCTCGAGTAGGTGGAAATGAAAGAAACTGTTCCAGATGGGAAGTGTTGGGAAATCTCAGCACGAGAGAGCGATCCCACCCCCCCTGAAACAGGAGGAGGACCAGGAAGAGGCGAGCAGGACAGAGAGAAGTAAGAATGAGAGAGAAGAAGAGAGGCATTGGCAAGAAGAAAGAGTGAAAGGTATAAAACCATGAGCCAACAGCTTAAATACAATATTCTCCTTTGATAAAGGTTGTGTTACTGTAAAGTAATAGGGTTATATTAGTTTGAAACGTCTATATAATTTTGCACACATACATTAAATATAGCCAAAAGTATGCAGACACCCCAAAATTCTGTAGATAGAAAGCTTTTGGAACAGTCCGTCACAGTCAGTTCCAATTCATTGCAAAAGTTTCAGAGCTCTGGGAAAGCCAACCAAGATCTCCATCCAAGTTGGGAAGCCATTTCATGACGGATTTGCTACTAAGGAGGGCAGGACAGAACGTTGATGAGCTGATGTTGAAAGTGTTAGACAGGGTTAAAGCATTGATCGGATGGATGTCAAATGGCGCGTACCTGTATTTCACTTTCAGCTGAAAGAGTGAAAGGACAAATATTGGAAGGATAAGCATTAATGCCAGGCTTGAACCTGGCACAATCTGAAAGGGAATCTTTAATAGAGAGCGCGTGGACGGCCAAAACACGATTACAGAAAGGCACTCCCAAGCCCAGACCAGAGAAGTGAGCACCGAGCACGTTTCAGTGCTGGGTCAGGTGTGTGTAGGCACGATAAAAGTCAGAAAAACTCTATAAAACTAATTTTACTGGTAAATATACACTGTCTTAGATTCTGTTTTATTGTACTCCATACATATTTTCTTTAAATATGTTCTGCCTTTTAATTTTTAGCATGTGTGTATTTAAACTATATTACTATAAACATCTTAATCAGGTAATATATTTTAATTCTGATCTATAACATCTAAGGAGGTTTGGTTCCATTTGAGTCTTGGTCCTCCCAAGCTTTCGTCCTTATAACATTTAGGGAGCTTTTCCTTGCCACTGTCACCTAGGCTCGCTCAGTTAGGGCTGTGGGACTAGATATCTGTAAGGTACATATAAATAAGTAAATAAATAAATAGCTACATAAATAAAACAATTAAAATAAGCAGCAGATTAACGGCAGCAACGTCAGCCAATTTTTTCAGTCATTACACAATCTGAGGTATAAACATTAAAATTACTTTTTATAAAGTGACATTCAGGGAACAGAAAATAAAAAGGCAGCAAACAAAACAGGTTTAGGCTTAGCATTTCTCATTTTCGTTTTTGGCAAGCTGTCCCATTCAAACCCAAGCCTGATCAATATAAGAGCTTTAAAAGCTGAAGTTGTGCCCTTTAACAGGTTGTCGTTCAAATACAATGTTTAAAAACTCTGTTTGATGAGGTATGATCCAGTTCTCTCGGCCTCCCTCTGTCCTCAGACAAAAACTGCTCCACTGAGGTTTGACCCCAGAGCTAAAGGACCAAACACTAAAGCTGCTGCTATTCAAAACCAACGTCACTCCCATAAATAACCTTTAAAACGAAAAGCAAGCCGACTACAAAGAACTACAACTAACAAACTAAAACAAATGGACCATGACACTGACGTCCATCTCACTAAACCGGCCTTTTAGGAGCTCGGTGTGACAGAATGGATGCATAAGCAGAAGAATGGAACGAGAATCTGCTCTTGTCCTCTGGCTAACCAACATCCTGACTTCCCATCATTCAGTCTGCTTGTAAACGAGGTCAGACCACCAGTGGGCCGAGTCAGTACTGTAACACAAACATCCACCCACACGCACTGACTAACAAGATCTCACACAGGTCCCAAAGTCTCCCCGCTTTCGCTTTCGGATCGGTTCCGATGGGCTCACGTACCTCTTAGATCCTGGTTCCTCTCTGCAGACCTGCTGCCGGGTTACTGAGATCGGAGAGTCTGAACAGCACAAGGACTTACCTGCAGATTAACTGGCCTAAATGAGGATTAAAGCGACCGGACGCTAACTGCTGTGTGAGGCTGACATGAAGCTTAGTGAGGGCCGGCCACATGTCAGCATGACAGAATTGATTTTATTTTGGACCTGAAATAATATATATTTTTTAAAATCCATACATGTATCAATCCATCTAAAGAACCGATTTCATGAAGCCCAGTATCGCCCTGTTTCCCCACACAGACTGCATGTCTGATTTTATGAACTTGTTACTAATAAGTATGGCTGGAACAGTCATTAATTAAAAGGAGCGTCCACATACTTTTGGCCATGTGCATTTTAGATTCAGTTTACCACATTTCCATCAATGCTGCAGAAAACAACCACTTACTCCATTTCCAGTTCTTTATTAAGTATTCATTTATTTGTATTTTTCACTTATAGTAGTTAAGGTACTGGAACATGGACTAGAAGATCCAGGATTCAGATCCCACCTCTACCAAGCTGCCACTGCTGGGTCCCTGAGCAAGACCCACAGTTGCTTGGATGGTAAGACTTATCCATTGCAAGTCGCTCTGGATAAGTGTCTTCTAAATTTTAAAACATTAAATATAGTAAGGGCAGTCTTAGTATATAAACTACAGACCCTGACCAGAACTCAAAACCAAATTATTTAATATCTATTCTTATTTGCTCTGCTCAACACCATCAAACTAATCACTTAAATTATGCTACTTTAAGATACCACCCAAGTGTCAAATCTCTTATAAAATCCTCCACTGTGACTCACACAGACCACGTCTTACATTAGAAGTTAAAAATAAGCTCTCACTCACTTTCTTTTTATCGGAGTTGGTCTCCTCGGCTGCTTTCTGGTACCTGCAGAGAAGATCAGAATGACACGGTTCAAACGAGACACAGCCAGAATACATACACCATGAGCTTTATTAATTAACTATGAACACCAAGTCCCATTAATCTGCGTCATCTCCTCATCTTCTCAAATGATCCAGGTTTAGGAGATTTGTAGGCCAAACCATTACAGCACCAAAGCTCATGTTTTGGAAGAACAGTGACTTCAGGTGGTGCAACATGGTAGCACCGAAACGAACGGTCTTGCACATGAAGGTGTGTCTACAACTCAAAGTCCGTTTGATATTTTCCAGTTAGCTTTGTGTGTAATGTTATCATAGTGCTCATTTTATAAAAACTCATTTTAGTCACTTTTGGTACGCCAATCATTTATTAACGAAACGTCATTAGTAGTCCAACAGGTCAAAAGGGGGGCGCTATATCCTGATCGGTGTGCTTGCGTCTCGCTTCCTAAAAGTAAGAAATTTGACTTTGAAATGTAAAGTAAAACTAAACACAGCCCTGATTTGGGATGTAGCTTTTGGGCGTCCAGACATTTGCCTACATAGTTTCTGATCGAGACGGATTACAGGATTAGGCCACGGGACGCCGATCCGACGTTCAGTGTATAAGTTCATTCAACAGCAGACAGGCATCCTGCAGCTGTGCTCCAGCTGTCGAACCCCATTAAGAAACAGCTGTTTGAGACCCCAGGCGTGTCACGGCTATAATGTGATAATAGTAATGATAATAATATCAGAGCATCACATGGTCGAGCCCATCGCAGTACGACAGGGTTCAAGGCCTTGGAAAAAGTTCTGGAGGTTGAATTTCAAAAAAGGCTTTCAGAGATGCGATGAGAGGTTCAGCCGATGAACAGCTGCCATTTTAAAGATGGAAAAATAAGAGAGGATACATTTGGTCCATATTTAAACATGATGAATAATGTGCAGCAAATCCAGTTTGTGTTGAGTAAATAAGATGGGGTGTCTACAAAAGTTCACTTTGACGTTGTTAACATTGATTCTTTCACAATATTTTCCCCTTTCTTTATTACTTCTTACCATTTGTTTGTTTTTTAATGATAAAATGCTCCTTTTGAAGCTTCAACCCTTCCTAGTAATAAAAATACAGAATGAAAGGAGTGTTCACAGGTCACAGGAGGTACTTCTGTAGGAATGGAATAAGGAGTTTGCAGATAATAAGAGACCGAAGCAGGCAGGAGTGAACACGCCACAGCAGATACACCCGTACGTACTTTGAGAATAGTTCTGCAATGGCTGCGTTTTTCCCTCGAGCTCCGACGATGGAAAGCTCTTTAGCTGTGACGCGGACAGACTGAGACGCCCACTGTCTTCTGTCGAAAGAGCTGACGGCCATGTCTCAACCTCACAACCCCAAGCTGCACCTGAGAAACAAAAACAACCAGAACTTAAATAGGCTTCTAAAAATCAGAGAACATTTTAATAACGACAGCAACAAGAAAGCTTCATGCCATCAGTGTAAGCGCTCTTCAGTTCGTCACTTACAGGAGCACAGATCTGACGTGGAACAATTTCAAGGTTCAAATAAGATTCAGAAAAGGGTTCCAGGAAATCAGTGAAGAAACAAGATAGTTTATCGTTCAGAGTGGTATCGAGTACAAAATGTTCCACCTTGAACTGTTGATTATAGAAAGTAAAATAAAATTCCAAAGGGTGTGGATGTGACAGAATTCAACAACAAAGTCCCAAAATATTAGCTGAAGAACTCTATGGAAGCCTTTCAGAAAGTACAGTTTAATCCACTTCAATAGTTTTCAGTTCGTCACTTACAGGGAACCATAAAGAGTCTATATAGATCCATCCTAGAGGTTCAGATATTTACTTTCCATAAATGTCATTTTAAGCTGTGATTTAACAACAAGACAAGCTGCAGGAATAAAGAACATTTCCATCTTACACAATGCCTTCAACCTTAAACGTTTAAGGAACTTTGTTTCTAGAGTATGGTTCCACTAAGATCAACATTTAAGCATACATGGTTCTTCAGTCTGTGCCTTACAGGGAACCAAACAAAGTTCTTTGTAGAACAAATTGACCAAGATGTTGTTCACAATGGTTTATGTAATTTGAAACTGAGTGGCCAGCAAGAACTGTTTGAGTTTAAGGAACCTTTATCCTTCCAAAGAACACTAGAGGAAAGCCTTTCGAATAAGGACCGTGAACACCAAGCAAGGCAAGGCAAATTTATGTATTTAAGCACCTTTATACACCACGGCCATTGAAAATGCTTTATAGAACCTATTAAAACACTTTTTTAAAATGCTATAGATTTAAAATGAAATTAAGACAATAATATAACACAAGTATATTAATAATAATGCTTCACTGACCATTTGGAATGGTTCTTCAGCTTTGGACTTACAGGGAACTGCAAATATTTTACACAGAGCCTTGGCGACCATGAAACCCCTTAAGCGTTCTTTAAGGTTTGTCCCCCAACTTCTATAAATCTTTCTAATTGTAACCACACAAAGACCCGTTGTGGAGACTTTGTGCACACAGCCCTGGGCGACGATGTCATTTCTTGATAATGACATGAAAATTCATGTATGAACACAAGTGGATTGGTCCTACACAGGAAGTGAGTCATGGTTCTGAGTAACATCAGATATGCCCGATGCTCATCTGGGAATCAGACACATTTCTGCAAGTTCAGACGTACCCAGGAGATAAGGCTGGAGTCAGCAGAACGTCACCTAGACATCTGCACGAAAACTGTCTGGTGGCAAGTGTGAACCTGCAACTCTCACTAAAGTTTAAAGGTCTACATGATTTTAATATTCTGCTTTATAGACATCAGTCCGGTTCTTAGGCGTTCAGGTGGTGGTTTCCTGCTTGGATTAAGCAGGAAATCTTGAAAAAGAATTCAAATGTGTGGTGATTATGTTTATACACATTATTCCAAGAGCAGCATTATTTAGTCTTTACTCTATTCCCAGTAAAAAACACACTCAAAACGTGAGCATGATCAGATTTGTTGTTTTTTGGCCACAGGCTGGATTTTAAAAGGCTTTAATGAAGTAGGGGTAGGTATTGGAAAAGATATCACGATACGATATCACAATACCCTGCGATACGATGTATATTACGATATATTGCCATATTCCACATAGTTTAATGAAAATATAAAAACAACTGAAATGAGTCACAGTGTACAAATCGTCTTAATGCATCAAACTGATAATTCAGAGGACAAATTGAGTCAAAGCACTGTACTGCGCCATCTACAGGAGTGGAGATTGTAGTTTACACCTCCATTGGAAATGTTTTTTTTTTTCTTTGTTCAAAAACAATTGTGTTTCGAGCTGAAAATCGATGTAGTCAATAATAAAAACCCTAAAGATAATCCAAAACTTTTGGTAACTCAGTCAAACTAACCTCATTGTCTCAGGGAATCAGGGCTTAGCTATTAAGGTACTGGGACTATAGACCAGAAGGTCCAGGGTTCAAATCCCACCTCTGCCAAGCTGCCACTGTTGGGTCCCACAATAGCTCAGCTATAAGCTGTAAGATCAGCTGCAGGTCGCTCTGGATAAGGGCGTCTGCTAAATGACATAAATGTAAATGTGTTGGACTGAATTCCCACAGCAAGACTGCTTTTCCAAGCCTCATTTGGAGGGGTGTAAAGCACACCAGCACTGGACAGGTTGGCATTCCTGATTTAGCACTCCTCATACACAAACGATTTTCCCGAGGAAGAACCTTACTGACATCCACGGGCACCTTTTCATCCAACACCTTTGGGAATAACACCATATATGAACAAACAGAAGGTCGTGGTGTGGATTGCATCACTCGTGAGACTCTGACAAATGCAGAGCAAGCCCTGACACAGCCATGAGTCACGTCATCAACTCCGAGCTCACAACCTCATCTGTCATTTAGACAGTGAGTCAAAGATCCACGATGTTTTTGTAAGGTCATGTTTGCGCTTGCTCTCGTGCCCTTTCTCGGTTTGCCTTCAGAACACTGCTCTCAAAGCACATCTCACTGTTTGTTCAAATTATCGGACGTCTTAGAAAAGGGTCTCCAAGAAACCAAAGAATCCAAGCACACTATGGGCTATAGAATCAAATGCTACATTTATGGATTTAGACCCAAAATGTAATAGATCTATAAGGGACCGTTGTGTGGACACCTAAAGCTCCAAATAGGTCATACGCAAGACTGTAGTGTCATCATCTCTAAAGCTTGTGCCGTTCATAAAAACTCTCCCATCAATGGAAAGTTTTTCCTCACAGTCCATGGAGAGGATGATTCAGATCATTCTGCATAAACCATCCACCACAAACCGCTGAGGGTCAAGGGTCAGCATCATAAACCAACAAAACCCAACCCTGGGGTTTTCCAGACCTGCTCTAGGATATGAGGTTTCACTTTTGCAAGTTACATGCTAACAGACTTGTCCAATGTTTTACCAACGTCGACTGACTGCCTACATTTTCATGGTTTAAAAAAAAGTGTTTGGTCATCGTAGTCTGTGTGTCTCTCTCTGGCTAAATAAATAAGTCGAACATGACCATGCTGCAGAAATCTCTGGAGTAATAAATCTTATTTCAGGATTTTGCAACCTGGGTTTAACTGATCCATAACAGTACAACCTCTCTGAATGTAAAGTTCATGTTTTATTTTTACATTGGTCGCTTTGGTCCTGCTTCATCCTCATTGTGGTCATTGTGAGAGATGTTCTGAAGCCTATCCCGGGATTGCCGGGGCCCAGTCAAACGCACATCATGGATTGCACACCAGTCCATCACTCAGTGCTCACTGCTGAAGCATTAGGTGATGCTCAAGGACCATTGACTATAAAGCGCCAAGTGTAATGTATGGTACAACAAAGTCTACTTTTTAAAGGTTTGAGACGAGCACCTTGGGTTCACTGAAGGGAAAGTAAGCTTCTAACTCTAAAGCACCATTTCCAGCCAAGGCAAATTCCCTTTATGGTTTCAGCAAGATAAAACCACAGTTTGGGTGATCTGGCAACAATCTCATGATTGTTTGGGTTTTTGGGGTTGGATCATGAGCCACAATATTATCACATTCTTTTCCATGTTGGATTTTAAGAGTATTTTGCAACTGAACATCCAAGCAAATTGATCTATTAACAAGAATCTAGCTCCACAAAAAACAGGACAGAAAACACCTAGGCTCGTAGAAACGTTTTAGATGTTAAATTTTTTTTTCCTGTCCACAAATATCAAACTATCTAATATGGATCTGAAGTACAGCTAGACCATTAATCGAATCAAATCATTAGTAGTGGCAAACATGGACATTATTAATGTTGGATTCAATCATTTTTCTACATCTTGTTTACATTCATGTTATTGTATTGTTAGAAAAGTTTGTGACTTGGAAAGAAGTAACAAGCATCAACTGTTTTTAAAAATCACTCAAAGCGATTGTTTCAATGAGCATCGTGCTTACATTTATGTCATGTTAACTGATACAACCTTACAGTCTAAGCAATTGTGGATTAAGGGCCTTGCTCAAGGACCCAACAGTGGCAGCTTGGCAGAGGTGGGATTTGAACCCAAGACCTTCTGGTAGATAGTCCAATACCTTATTGACTAGTTTGTGTTCTGCCCACTGTGTAAAGTCCAAACCAGTACCATTTCACCGATACTGAAATTCTATGTCGCAAACCATGCTACTGTATTGCCAACCGAACAGTGTGCACGCCAAGGACACACCCACTCTGGGCTACTCTGGACTGGGAGATGGAATGGCTTCGTTTGGTAAATGTAAGAAAATGTGTTTGACTATTCTCACAATCTCTTTGTTAAGGCAGATCTGGGTACATCCAGTAATTTACAGTGGCAGTGAGATGCAGACTCTATAATACATTTGGTTTTAATAAAGATGCCAGTCATTCAGGTATTTTTCAGAAGCCTACCAACTAACCACTTTACAGATTACAAAAACCAGTTCAGTCTCGTCGATCTCAGACTTTAACATCAATTCTTCAGCAAGCTCCGACAGGTCGCTCCAGAGCATGCAATGCAAGATCTTCGAGTGCCAAGAGCAAACAGCTGCGTGTGACGGAGTAGACATGTTCAACACGACAAGATATGGGTCATGCAGCACGCACTACATCTACAGCATTTACAAGACGCCCTTAACCGGAACTTACAACAACAATATTACAAGGTACAATCCAAGGGCCTTGGCTAAGGTCCCAACAGTGGTAGCTTGGCAGTGCTGAGACTTGAACCATGGACGTTCTGGTCAACAGTATCTCAGTACCGGTTTCTATCTGCTTTTTCTTTTACTGGTGAGGGTCACAACATCTTTTCAAGAGTATCTGATTGCACCACCGCAGCTGCACGGTATTAAGATTTAGATTTTAAATAAAGTCAAATATCTGGTACAATATTAGACAAGGCACGAAACCGCAAGCCACTGGTTACTGTGTTATAGTTGGGTTGGTCACCAATAGATGTACGTATGGATTTACTATATGCAGGTTTTATGACGTGTTTATGTGGAAAATATATATGACACCCTCGGAATAATTAGAATACAATTTAATTTTATAGTACTGTCACACTGAGTAAGATGAGGTTTAAGGAGAAATTGCATTAAGCCACAAACTATCCAAGGTAAAACCCAAGACTAAAGTCAAGTCAGATTTATTTATATAGCACTTTTTACAATGGAGCCTAAACACTATACTAAACACTTCACATTTCCTAAGTGACTTTGGTTTTCATTATATTTTATTTACATTTACTATGAAAAGGTGGACAAACGCACACACAGCTTGTAGCACCCATTAGTAGTACAGGTGCCATAGATCATCACAAGACTAATGTCACATCATGAAGCCAAGCAGAAAGAGAGCAAATGTCACCGACTTACCACAGCAAAAATGTCTAAACCAAGTTCATTTACTAAAGAATGAGAAACTCAAGTCCATGACCAACGCTGGAGCTTATAACAGTGACATGAACATCCAGCAAAAACCCACTAAAACAAAAAAGGAGGCGAGTAAATCGGATTTACCCAGTACTACAAGCCTGTCATTCCAAGATAACTACATAAACGACGCCTCCAGCTGCTTGTCCTCTGCAGCTATCAGGTTACACTCCCAAACAAATGTTACACTCTCATAAAGAAACTACGTACCGTGAGAAAGTCGACCGTGGCTTACTAATCCTCTTCCTGCAGTTAAAAGTTCAAAGCTTTCAGGCTGTTTCTGCAGTAGACCGTGAGCCGCTGAGTGTGTATGTTCACTCTGAGCAGACTTCAGTCCCACACACTGTGTATGTAGGAAAGAGGGGAGGTTTGGGATTTGTCTGAGCCAATCAGGACGCAGTTAGCTTCCTCACTCAAACAGGTGAGCCCCATCCAAACATCGCCCCTTGTCTTTATGACTCAAGTGGGGAAACCCCCCCCTCTCATCATTTCCTGGAACTTTTCCTTGTGACATCACAATTCAGTAGAAACTTACTGGAAAAAAATCAGTCAGCCATCAGTTCAGGTCGTTTCACTTTTAAAGGAACACTTCGTTTTATAAGCTAAAATCTATCAAAAGCATCTGTGCAAAACAAAACAAGAAAAAGACGATAATCTTCAAATATTTTCCAGTACTTATAAAGGAAAGTAAAACCTGTTATTTATGACTGAATCCTTAAGGCATCTGTGACATCAAGAAAAGTTAAACAGAGCACGCTAACAAAAGCGTGTTGGGTCCAAACAACTTTTCAAAGTTGTTCTAGTTAAATATAGCACTTTCTTAAATTTTTTTTGCAGATTTAGTGCCAAAACTACAAACACACAAGATGTGGAGAGTTATAGAACAACGGTCAAATCAAATTAAGAGCAAGCAACTGAAGTGGTTTGGGCAACCATTGGATTAGATATACCACCATTGGGCAAGAGTGTTAGGCAACCATTAGATTAGATATACCACTGTTTTAGTACTGGTCATATATAATTATTTCTGAGTTCATTTATTAGAATAAAACCAAAACACAGCAATAGCAGCATCTGGCAGCTTCATAGGGATGGACTTTTTGGAAGGGTCGCAGGCAAGGAACCACTTTTTCAGCTCACAAAGACTGGAATGAAGCTCAGTGGAAAAGAGTAAACCTGTAGCTGAGTCCATAGCTTAGTGGTGATCTAAGACACCTCTTCCACCATCAGAGCTGCAATGGATCCTTAACAGAAGATCCGTCTCAGCCAAGTTCTCAAGGTTGGCCAAACTGCTCTAGGTGGTCAGCAAGACTACGTTTAGACAGGGACAAATCAGAATTTTATTTTATTTTATTTTTTTTTAAATAAAAGTGTCCGCCTTGCAAATTACAGGAGAGCAAATAAGATTTGAGTGGAGTGCCTCAAAACGGCGCAAGATAACATTCCTCCCAATGTGGTTCCACTGAAGGAGAGCTGTTGGGCAGTGAGTTTTCTGTTTTTTCCTTCGGCAGCCGCACTGAATTGAGATCAGGAGTAACAGTTGGCTTGGGAATGTCTGGGAATATGTTAGGCAGCTCTACATACAAACAGGCAAATATTTATGAGACTTTATTCTCTAGGGAAGGCAAATAACAGTGTGCTTTGATTTGCAGAGATTTCTCACTGACATTTGTTCTAAACAAGGGCCCTATAAAACACACGGAGCTGAATTTATGGCCGTCTTTGGAAAATATCTGCCCTTATTGCACCACATGTACCACACCAGCCGCGGCTTTCTTTCCGTTACTTAATTCGTTCTAACCAAGGATCCATTCGGTTTCATTCTTGTCTCAGGAAGACAAGAAATGCTTTCACCAGGCGTCTCTCACCACCCTGTGCCAAACCATTCAGAGCAGCTGGTGTCCCATGAAATCAGTCCAGTGTTTGAGAAGAGCAATGTAAGCAAAAGCGCAAAGTGAAAGCATTCTAGGCTCGAGTCCATTTCCGAGATTTCCTGAAGACGTGATGAATTAGGGAAAGTGCAGAGCATCGTCGAAGGCCATCTTTCATTTCTGGGAACAAACAGACTCGTTTCAGGCTATACAGTGAGTAATGGCACCTTCTCCAGATGTTATGTTTAGTCGGTGCACTTACCGCACTTCCTACAATTGTCCCAAATTGGCTTCGTGTCAATGGAGGAAGCGTCAGAGCAACTGCATTCCTGCTAACTCTGAGGCTCTCCTATCATCATAAGGCCTTACCAGTGTTGCAGACCAAGCAGTCTCTTTAACCCAAGGTTAAAGTTACAAATATCCTAAGATTACTAGTGTTAATGCTTCTCATTAACTACTACAGTCATTAAAAGTCGTCCATTCTATGCTTACAGTCACCAGAAAGCATGAATAATTATGACCTGGATGACTCACAAGTACATACTCATCATCAATCATGTCTGTGTGATATCCACCCCAGCCAGAAGGCACTGCCGTGACTCGAACTTGGGTCTGCTAAATGATATTCATTAAACAAGAGCGCTATAGACAAAACGGAACTGAATTTCTGTAGATGGAAGTTGAAATACAGGACTGGAAAGAGACTCAAGCACAGTTCTCAAGACACCCGATTCATCTCCACTGTTTGTGATCTGGTCTATTAGGTCCATGGTTCCCAAGCTGGGGTCCGGGTGCAAAACATCAAACGGGGTGGACAAGGCTTTGTCTGCTCCGAGTTTGGCAAAATATAATTTGCACGTGTTTAAAAGAAAGTAACGGAACACACTGACTGAAAAAAATCCGTATATAAAATTACTTAGAGAAATTTAATAAGCTTAAATTAGATTTTATCTCAATCTTTAGCTGTCTTGAAAAGGAGCCAAAATGAAACAAAGGGGGAATAAAAGCCATGGCTATAAAAGCAACCCAAGAGAAAAGTAAAAATGTATGTCATTTATGTTCATTTTTATTCTTAGATACTTATGGGGGGCACCAAGGAAAGAAGGTTGGGAGCCACTGCAATAGATTACACTGATTAACAGCAGAGGAACTCGTCAACTCCTAGTGATCTCCGAACATACAGTACTGCTTGTAGAATCATCACTGCGAATATAAGCATTTATTAAATCATGTCAGTTCCTTTTAGTCTGCAGCAGTCTTCATGCCAGTATCTCTCAATTTCCCCAAAACTCCTGATTTCTTTGGTATCTCACTCCAGAGGTGTGTGGGTTTTCTGTCTCTGAACATCTCACACAGGTGGAAACCACCTGAGTTATCCGTGCTGCACTCTAGAGCTTTCCCAGCTTAGTGTAATTTGTGTATACGTAATAAAAATTGAAAGAGAAAGTCCCATTCAGGAATTACTTAGTGACACAGCACCACATCCCTACAGAGTTAAACTATTATATACAGAAACACTGCACGGTTAATTGCTACCAATTACACATTTATGCCCAAACTTTGATCATGACTAAGAAACTCCATTCAAAACCAGAAAGCAATATAAAGCTAGCTTGCTGTGTGCAAAATAACAACACTGTATACTAAACAATATAAATGCCACATGGAAAGGGAAGCTCCAGAAAATTAGCTCAAGCATGAAGAGAATTGAGTATAAATCAGTCAAGTTTTTTAAACATTGCCATTTACACAGTAGTTCAGTTGTGTGTCTTGATTGTATTCTAATACGGTTTTAACCATAAGCATGAATCCCTGTAGTAAAAGACACAATTGTAGTCAAATATCTGGTTAGCCACATTAAAGGATTGCTCTGTTGGGAATAACATTCAAATTACTTTGTAAACTTTAACAACAACCTCAACAACTCACTTCCAGTTGACCTCCAGCTCTCTGACAACCTGAGGGGTTTTGGTTGTGAGAAGCATTTTACTCTTCTCTCAAGAGGCTAAACTTTATCAGCAACCAACACTCCAAAGGCATGTCTAGCCCCTTTTTAGAGAAGCTCTGCTCAAGTAGCCCTAAACCCAGAGTCCCAGCACCCGTAAAAATAAGACTAAAAAGTCAATTTTTGGTTGTTGTTCTTTTTTTAAACGGAAATCTCAGATAAGCTAAAAAAAATTACAAAATTACATTAAAATGTAGAGTTGTTTTGTTAAAAACAAACAAAAAAACAGGGGAGGGCTTGTCTCATTGGGTGCTCAGCACCCCTAAAGCTGCTTTGAGACGAAGTTGATTGTAAAAACAACTACAGAGAACAATTAGGACTGAACTCACAGGACAGCCATGTATAAAAGGGGTCATGATGGTTTTGTCCAGCAAGCCACAGTAGCTGATTCTGCTTCACCATTTGGCAGTCTGGTGACAAATGTGGCCAAATGTTCCAGACTAGCTTGCTACAGTAATGCTACCATGTTGTCTCAAGGAGACAATATGGTCTGTTCTTTGAGGAAGTGTCTCCTTGAGCTACACTGAAAGGAAATCTTAATGCTTCATATTCTGTGGAAGCACTTTGAGAAGAGTTGCCAATGCAATGCACCCAAATTGAGATTCTAATGAATTATTTTCATTGTGGAAGAACTTGGTTAGCCCGCACACATCTCAGTCCTCGACCAACTGAAATTGACTGAAATGCCAAAATACCAACATACATATGTTCTGTTTGGGTGTACAGACCCAGTTGTGTTGAAAAATATACAACAAAACATCAAAATTATGAGGAATAGAACGGTATCGTCATATTCCTGAGGTAAGTTGGTCATCAGACCGTGTGTGTTGTGGACCTTTCTTTTGGCATGAAACCCAAACAATTACAAAATAAATCAGCATCGTTTAAGAGAACTGCCTCTATAAGCCACCCAAAATAGTTAACTTCAAATATTAAACACCTGATGAGAAACATTAAACTTTAAAAATTAAACACGTTTCAACGTATTGTTTTAGTTTAAATTACAGATATTTCCTTCCGTTGCTGCATACAATCGCGTAACATCAACCCTTACCTTAAAACCTCACAGAGTGGCGTCCAACCACGCATGCGCACTGGCATAGAACGCCATCGCAGTTAGCATATTAATATATCGTCTGCTTGTTAGCATGTTAATTAAACACCATTGATTTGTTATTAATTCATTTATTCGTTCAAATGAATGTGTGGTACATTTTATATAAACCAAAAACTACATTTATGATCATTTAACGAGACTATTCTGAAATCTTGAGGTAGAATCGGGTGACAAACACCCTGAAGTAAGAACATCTCCTTAATTATATTATTAACTGCAAACCTACATAATTAAATGTTTATTTTATAGTTGGCATGGATCGTATCGCCATTGCAGATCTAAAACCACTTTTTCCTAAAGAAACGGAAGTCATTCATAATGTTTACAATTAATTCTGTCATTCAAATAATCAGCCACCAGTGGGCGCTGTTTCCTATCCTCACTACATTAGGCTATCAATCGTAACACAATACATCTGATTTAGTTTCTCAGACTGACGCCTAAAATAACGCTTAGTTTTAAAATCTTATATTTAAAAATCGTTTTCATTAAACTGTATGAAGCTGTTAAAGCATAGTCTTTTTTAATAGTTGAACATTTTTATAAATGTCAAGAAAAAAACGATAATATATATATATATATATATATATATATATATATATATATATATATATATATATATATATATATATATATATATATATATATATACGAATAATTAATAAGAATTTTACTGTTGGTGTTGTTGATGTTGTGTTTTTGCTTAATATAAAGGACAGTAAGAACAAAAATCATAACAATAGGATGAAATAATACAAAAATATACAACTCTAGTATGAAATTGATCTAGTTTATAGTGGAGAAAAATAATAAAATCAAAATAACAACTGCAGTGTTAAAAGCAATAAAAGAAGGAAAAACGATTTCAGAGATGCTGTTGATTTTTTCTGCTCTATGTGGCACGAATGAGCCTCTAAGTGATTAAGTAATAAAAAGAGGAAATACAATGACTGAAATTGATGGACTATCATTAAATACTGGACAAGCAATAAATAATGTGTATGTACATGGTAACAGTAAAATAGTAAGTTAGAAACAATGTCTGAAGCCAATGTAATTGTTGAAACAAGTAATCAATTAGATGGGGAATAACACTAAACCCAAAAGACAGTAAAATATGTGTGTGCGAGTAAAAACCGAGATTGTAAAAGCTGTATTGATGAGGTACAGTGAGCTGATGGCGAAATCTTCTCCAGGAGGTGGCAGTAGAAACACGGATGTAGGAATACTGCAGGAAGGGAGGAAGAAAAACCAAACAAAGAACTGAAAAAACAAGGAAACATGTCTGAACGATCAAAATTCTGTCATTTTTTTGAAGATACTGAGCAGTCTTTCGTTAAACTACAGTGTGCATAACTCAACTGATTTATGTACAAACTAAAACGAAAGAAATTCTCATGCAGTGAGAGCTGATCTACATACGATATACATTCAGCAGCTTCACACAGGTACATGTGATTACTCTCAATTAATAGTGTGTGTAGTGTTTTGTTATTATGTATGTATAAACAATAACAAAAGTTTTTATGAATTACAAAGTAAACTAGCGTCCTCTCCTGGCACTCATTGGAATTGACAGAAGGTCCGGTATGCGCCGTTTAACGATTGCATTACCAGAAATGGACGTTGACCAGACATTACCATAGTCACATGGTCTTTTTATGCTACTGTAATGTAAATATAAATAGTATTTCCACAAGAAATCGGAATGAAAACGATATATAAATGCGGCAGAGATACTATATGGATTTAAAAGACAGATTTTTATTTCCTATTATAATTAGAATTTATTATAATTTTTAAGACCTCGGCCATTAAAGCAGACAACCGTTGACTGGACGTTAAGTGGCTTATACCTGTAAATACTCTCTGCTTGTCCTTGTCGTGTTAGCAGGGTAGATTTTAATGCGTCTTGACATGCAAATAAATTTATATTGACTTAACCTTCACAGAGCAGTAAAATATATGGCTCAATGAGGTGGTGTGCGTTTGCCTTTAATGTAATCAATGCATGTAAAATATAACCCAAGTCAAGGTCCAACAATCAGGTGATGCTACGTTCTGATGGCAGATGCAAAAAAGAAACGTTTGGTGAAATAATATTAAGAAATGTTACAAAACACACAGAACAACCAACAAAAAGGACTTTTTATTTTTGGTATGAAAGAGTGCACAAGAGAGTGACACTCTGGTGTAGTGACAAGGCGAATAACAGCGTTAAAATGGCTTGATCCTCAGACACAGCCAATCATGTCTAAATGTAGCAGAAGGTGGCAGCTTAGAGGATGAGACGCGCCCGTGTTCATTTAGTCCAGCAATTAAATGTCGTTTTATCATGTAACCTGCCGCTCAGGTGGTGTTGCAGCAATTCGGTAACCCTGGTCTGAGTCCCGGCAATTCCCTCCAGGTGTCTGATTGGCTGTGTCTGAGGGAGGGGAGGTAAGTCTGGAGATTGCCCTGGCTTGTCCTTCGGACTAGGCATCGGACCTCTACGACCCTGACCAGGAAAAACCAGCTTTAAAATGTAGAAAAGAAAAAAGTTAAGTAGGGTTTAGATTTTAGTGGCTGTCAATAATTTAAATAATATAATATTTATTATAAATGCGATGTCAAGAAAGCTGAGAGTTGATAGGTGGGCGAATCTGGTTTAAAGATGAATGTTTTATCATTTTTAAAGGTAATTGAACTGATTTGAATAATATGTATTTTAATATTTCGTATTAAATTACCGATTTGAAGCTCGAATAAAGCAAATAATTATGCTTTGACACTAATTTGTTATTAAGTGTTTTGTAATATATATTCTGGAACCTTCTTCTGCTTCAGCGACTCATACCTGAATAAAGAGCAGGCACTCATTCCTTAGCTGCTCAGAATCATGGCAGATGAACCAGCAGGTGGCGCTGGATTCATTCTGAAGTTTAAGGTCCCACTCATCGAGGCTCTGAGTGGAGACCCAGACCTTGTTCTCCAGCACTGCCACTCCTCCCGGATACTGACCCAGAGGGAATATGAGCAGGTCAACGCCGTCGCGGTGCGAACAGATCAGGCTCGGGATCTCTTAGATTACATCCTAAAAAAAGATCCGCAGGGTGTCGAGAAGTTCCTGGATCTCTTAAAGAGCGAGGACTTGCAGCAGACTTTGCCTAAACTGGCCTTCGTCAACGAGCCGAGAGCCACGCATAGCGCAGGTGATAAAAGTGAACAGTTCCTGCATTATGCAACAAATAAACAGCTTGCGTTGGTTTAAAAAGTAAAAATGTCTTGCAGAGGAGAAGAGAAAGAGAAAAAACAAGGCACCAGAGGATGAAGTTCCACCTAAGCTGCCGTGCAAACCCAGTAAGATCTAATCCCAGCTTCATCTCATACTTAACCAGTCCATCAGCCAAGACTTATCGCTCTGGCTGTAGTTAAGGGAGGGTACGCTGGACATCCCCCAGCGCTGCTACCCTTGGCGAGCCCCATTCAGGGATCTAGCTCGTCTGCACCCTGCCATTTGCACCAGGACCGTAACAGAGTTCTGAAACTATCTATCTGTCTATATCTATGAATGAATCTAAAGATTTTCCTCCTGGCAGGCGCCATGATGGTGACGGAGAAACAGCTGATGCTGGTGGCGCGCCACATCGGGAGAAACTGGAAGGAGGTGGGCAGGGTGGCGCTAGATATTCCCAGCATCAAGCTGGAGCAGATTGAGGAGGACAACCCCAACCAGCGAGAGCGCGTCTTCGGCATGCTGCGTCTCTGGAGAATGCGGGAGAGGGAAAACGCCTCGGCCACTCAGCTCCACTCGCTCCTCAGCCAGGAGGAGAATGCTGTGGAACCAGGGAGCATCGACTTCCTGCTGGAGGAGGACTGAGTCGCCATGGTCACCGATGATCGGACCATTTTTGGGATAAACCAGCTGTTTTTATTCATTTATACTGTATTCTTGTTAGTTTTGTATAAAGATCTCTCAGGTAGAGAGTATAGTTGACATCAGATCCCCCTTGGTCAGTGTCCTCTTGAGCTGTTCCAGGTACAGTAGTGCTTGAAAGTTTGTGAACCCTGTAGAATTTTCTATAGTTATGCATAAACATGACCTAAAACATGTGGTGGAAAAATTGCAAACGTGGAAGAACAGAGTCACACAGACACAGGTGCTGGAATGAAGTAATAGACAGTTTCATTGTCACACATTTTGGCCAAAGACACATGGGGCACATCCCCACGGAACCACACAACCTGATCTGGCTTCAGGTTCACAACACAACCCGCCCACTGTTTACCGGCAAACAGGGTTGTGACAGAGATCGTCTCCACATCTCTATACTGGAACTCACACAGATGTTCCAGATCAACAGGCCATCCATCCACACTAGCAGTGCAATGCAAATCCTCTGGTTCCTTAACCTGATCATACTCAAAGAACCTATGCAGCCATTCAAGATCAGGTGTCAAGAAGTCACAGGGAAACAAATTCCATCCTGACCACACACCTGGACAGCTTGGACAGATTGAGTATTACAGGAAAAGCTGCAGCTGTCTCTGAGTCGTTGGACCTCCCTTTGATATGGGAGTCGGTTGCCTCGTTGTACTTGATCTCAGGGTTCTGTAGCAGATCTTTCTATACTTTTGTCCATTCGAGCTTCATCCTTACTGCATGTACTCTGGCCAACTCGTTTAGGGATGGTTTCCATCCCCTGACTAGCAAGTTCATTTTTGTAACGAAGTTTTGTCTTCCTTCAGAAAGTCCAGTCAGCTCCTCAGCTACTTGTTTCGTATCTTCGAGAGTCCATGGCCTGAAAACAAAGGCTGGTCCTTGGGGGCCCATTACTTGGATGTTGGGCATCTGGAACTGGGCACTGGGAGGTTGGGAGGTGTCGGATGCTGGAGCGGTGGGTTGCGTGAACGGGTTGGTGCAGGGCTTGCATGGTGGAGGTTGCAGCTCTGCGAGGAGTTTCAGGGTCTCTTTCATGTACTCTCTGTCCTCTTTTGCTTCAGCTGCTCTTTGTCTTGTTATGGCACCTTCAAGGTCAGGGTAAATTGGTGTGGCTACTTTGCCTTTTCCTTTACCTTGTCCTTTCTTTTGTCGCTGTTTCTTTCGTTGAACGTCTGTCTCTTTCGGTGGTGGAACAGCTTCGCCGTCTTCTTCTTTCTCCTCCTCGTCATCTGACTGAGGTGGGGTGTTGTTGTCCTGTCCTCTTACGGTGCCCTGAAGAGCATGATCAGGTGGTGGTGGTAGTGGAGGAGGTTGAGGGATGAAATCGTCCAAGCACTCTTTATACAAATTAAGAAACTGGCCGAAAGTTACTGCTTTCTTTTGCTTCTTATCATTATTTTGTTTAATTTCCAATTTCCCTTGTGAAATTTGTCTCCACTTTCCATATGCATGGAAATTGGGTTGCCAAGGGAAATTGGGACATGTTTTGTCTAGTTTATGGTCCTTACAATATTCTATGGCTTTATCATGTTTGGCTTGTATTTGTAATTGAGTTTTTAAAGCTTGTAATACATCAGCGTTCAGACTCCCTTCAGGTGGGAAATGACAATATTTTACCCAGTGTTGTATTTGAGCACAACTGTCTGGTTCATGTCTCTTCATCCACTGAATTAAACTACCATAAGGTGGGATACTGCATTGCACAATCGGTGGTGGAAATTCAAAACTCTTCTTTTTTGAATGTTTCCGACCCATTGTCACTCCTTTTTTTTTTTTTTTTTGTTAAAGTACACACAGTTCTTGGTCTATACACACAGTATAGAGCGTTTCAAACACAGAGTAAGAAACTTTTGGTAAGAACACACAGTTCTTGGTCTATACACACAGTATAGAGCGTTTCAAACACAGAGTAAGAAACTTTTGGTAAGAACACACAGTTCTTGGTCTATACACACAGTAGAGAAAAAGTGTCTAAAACCTCACCCAGCGATTTCCAGGCTCTCCACGTCCACCTTCTTGCTTAGAACTCGGATCCCAGCTGGTCTCAAGGACCGCCGCCCAGAAAGTCACCTCTTCTCTGAAACTGGTTTTTCTGCGAGGTAGGTGAAACTGCAGTTTTCATCTCAGGAACGACGTCCTCTCAACGAGTGGGATCCTGCCGACAACGGCAAATTATGGTGGAAAAATTGCAAACGTGGAAGAACAGAGTCATGCAGACACAGGTGCTGGAAAGAAGTAATAGACAGTTTCATTGTCTACGCAGAGATCAACCCAAATACAATGATGCCTGAGCAGTTGTATATGAGCGGATGAGGAGGCTTTTCGCTCCTCTCCTTTTGTACTCGAGAAAAAGGTTCTTACATGCACTGTGTTGATAACTTGTAGATTATAGTAACTTTTCTAGCGATAACATATAGACACTCTTTGTTCTCCCGAGAAAAGTGCATCCTGTGAAGGCCATGACTCTTATCTGCTCACTTCCACAACCATGTTTCTTGTCTCTGAGACGCTTACTAAAGTTTGGAGGCAAATTCATGATCCATTGTGTTCTACACTGAAACTCATCATTTGTTACCTTAACGTAATGATCAGCAAAAACCAAGTTTGCACAAGGTTACACTGGCCTAACGCCTTGATTTTTAAAAGCAATATAAAGAGTGAAATAATGAAGAGTAAAAATTTCTTTGACAAAACATCATCAGATTTTCACACAAAGAGAAACCAGTTAAACAAATGAGACAAAAATATTATACTTGGTCATTTATTTATTGAGGAAAATGATCCAATATTACATATTGGTGAGTGGCAAAAGTATGTGAGCCTTTGCTTTCAGTATCTGGTGTGACCCCCCTGTGCAGCAATAACTGCAGCTAAACGTTTCCTGTAGCTGTTGATCAGTCCTGCACACCGGCTTGGAGAAATTTTAGCCCATTCCTCCGTACAGAACAGCTTCAGCTCTGGGATGTTGGTGGGTTTCCTCACATTAGCTGCTCACTTCAGGTCCTTCCACAACATTTCCATTGGATTAAGGTCAGGACTTTGACTTGGCCATTCCAAAGCATGAACTATATTCTTCTGTAACCATTCTTTGGTAGAATGACTTGTGTGCTTAGGGTCGTTGTCTTGCTGCATGACCCACCTTCACTTGAGATTCAGTTCATGGACAGATGTCCTGACATTTTCCTTTAGAATTCTCTGATATAATTTAATTTGGAATTCCAAACATAACTCTTTTTCTTTTAAACCAAAAAAGTTCTCTATTTTGGTCTCATCCGTCCACAAAACATTCTTCCAATAGCCTTCTGGCTTGTCCACGTGATCTTTAGCAATGTTTTTTTGGAGAGCAGTGGCTTTCTTCTGGCAACCCTGCCATGCACACCATTGTTGTTCAGTGTTCTTCTGATGGTGGACTCATGAACATCAAACATTAGCCAATGGGAGAGAGGCCTTCAGTTGCTTAGAACTTACCCTGGGGTCCTGTGTGACCTCGCCAACTGTTACACGCCTTGTTACACTGTTACACTCTTGGAGTGATCTTTGTTGGTCGGCCACTCCTGGGGAGGGTAACAATGGTCTTGAATTTCCTCCATTTGTACACAATCTGTCTGACTGTGGATTGGTGGAGTCCAAACTCTTTAGAGATGGTTTGTAACCTTTTCCAGCCTGATGAGCATCAACAACTCTTTTTCTGAGCTCCTCAGAAATCTCCTTTGATCGTACCATGATACACTTCCACAAACGTGTGTTGTGAAGAGCAGACTTTGATAGATCCCTGTTCTTTAAATAAAACAGGGTGCCCACTCACACCTGACTGGCATCCCATTGATTGAAACACCTGACTCTAAGTTCACCTATAAAATAACTGCTAATCCTAAAGGGTCACATACTTTTGCCACTCACTAATATGTAATATTGGATAATTTTCCGCAATAAATAAATGACCAAGTATAATTTTTTGTCTCATTTGTTTAACTGGGTTCTCTTTATCTACTTTTAGGACTTGTGTGAAAATCTGATGATGTTTTAGGTCATATTTATGCAGAAATATAGAAAATTCTAAAGGGTTCACAAACTTTCAAACACCACTGTACATCCCAATCTAAGGGTGGACCCAGGATCTACTGGACGGATTATATGTTACAGAACATCTGAGGATTGCCAGGGTTGCCCAACCCTGGAGATCATATGACGCAGGCATATCTGCATGACTCGAACCCGATCTACCCCAGTGGTGGGTTAGCAAATTGCCAACTAAAGCGCCAATGTTTAATCTAGTATAATGGACTTAAGTCAGAGATCAAGGTCAATCCATTTATTTTTTAAACGTACACTTTTAATATGAGCTTTGAATATTAAGTACAGTCTTGCATTTTTCCTTTCCTTTTTTGTACTTCCTGTACAGGAATCAGATCATGGATTTATATTAAGGAATAAATCATTGTTTTTTCGATTGCGTCTCCTTTTTATCAAACCTGTATGTAACTTTTCCTTTTGCTTGGCTTGGGTCCTGTTTGTGCTGGAAAACCACTAGAATATTTTACCACATCTAATATTTTACCAGTCAGCTATTAATGTTTATTAAAGGATTTTGGTACGCCAAAAGGATCAGCATGACCAGGAATGATTTCTACCCAGACGTTAAGCTCAGTTCTAATATAAATGATGTTAGTTGTGGTGATTTGATGTTTCTGTCTGCACTCCTTTCTGCAGCGGCGAATCATGAAAAGGTTTCTATGTTCCAACTTAAACATCTATCAGGCGCTTCTTTGTCGACCTTTGTTCTCTCGGTAAGTATCACGTTATTTCACCCTGATGTGTTTTCACCCGGGTTTTTCACCCTTGTTCACCCTTGTACTCTGTGCCAAGTGATCAGATAGCAGGAGGAGGAGCTTTGTACTATTCCATTGCTAGTGCTGCCAGACTGCATGGAAGATTTTCATTCCAGACCTACAAGTCTTTGCTTTCCCCCTTTCTACAGTTCAACTTTTTAGAAAAGAAACTCACCCTTATTCTTGCATTTTGTCTTTTTCCGTTTGCCTTCCTCATCTATTTATATGTTTTTAAATTTTTCTTTATTGATTTATTTTACTGTTGGCCTTGAGGTTGTTTAACGAAAACAGAAAAAAATTCTTTGGTTAATTATTAGCCTAGTGGTGAAAAAGGTCGAAGTTAATCTGTAACGTGTTTATCAGATTTTATTATGTGATAATGTAATTTAGTTTTGTATTTATTGTTTTAGGAGCTGTAGGACTGAGTCACCTCATATTTCCTTATCATTTTGGAACGTGTTCACATAGGTACTCTCCTACAATTATATGTTCATGGAGCATTGCAGATTTCTGCTATCAGTGTCATGTCATAATTTACTTTAAAGACAAATGATGGAATTGGACAAGCTGGACCCATAAAACTTTCCAACATAACTATTTAGTAGCAGCATTTTATTAGTATGTTATTTTATTTTAATATTATATATAAATATGTATAAATATATGTAAAACCCTTCAGAATTTTCTAGATTTCTGCATAAATATGACTTAAAACATAATAAGATTATCCCACAAGTCTTAAAGGTAGATAAAGAGAACCCAGTTAAACAAAATCACATAAAAATATTATACTTGGTCATATATTTCATGAGGAAAACGATCCAATATTACATATTAGTGAGTGGCAAAAGTATGTGACCCTTTGCTTTCAGTATCTGGTGTGACCCCCCTGTGCAGCAATAACTGCAGCTAAACATTTCCTGTAGCTGTTGATCAGTCCTGCACACCGGCTTGGAGGAATTTTTAGCCCATTCCTCCGTACAGAACAGCTTCAGCTCTGGGATGTTGGTGGGTTTCCTCACATTAGCTGCTCGCTTCAGGTCCTTCCACAACATTTCCATTGGATTAAGGTCAGGACTTTGACTTGGCCATTCCAAAACATGAACTTTATTCTTCTGTAACCATTCTTTGGTGGAACGGCTTGTGTGCTTAGGGTCGTTGTCTTGCTGCATGACCCACCTTCACTTGAGATTCAGTTCATGGACAGATGTCCTGACATTTTCCTTTAGAATTCTCTGATATAGTTCAGAATTCATTGTTAAATCAATGTCGGTAAGCCGTCCTGGCCCAGATGCAGCAAAACAGGCCCAAACCATGATACTACCACCACCATGTTTCACAGATGGGATAAGGTTCTTATGCTGGAATGCAGTGTTTTCCGTTCTCCAAACATAATGCTTTTCTTTTAAACCAAAAAGTTCTATTTTGGTCTCATCCGTCCACAAAACATTCTTCCAATAGCCTTCTGGCTCGTCCACGTGATCTTTAGCAAACTGCAGACGAGCAGCAATGTTCTTTTTGGAGAGCAGTGGCTTTCTCCTTGCAACCCTGCCATGCACACCATTGTTGTTCAGTGTTCTTCTGAATGGGGACTCATGAACATTAACATTAATCAATGTGAGAGAGGCTTTCAGTTGCTTAGAAGTTACCCTGGGGTCCTTCGTGACCTCGCGAACTATCTTGGAGTGATCTTTGTTGGTCGACCACTGGGGAGGGTAACAATGGTCTTGAATTTCCTCCATTTGTACACAATCTGTATGACTGTGGATTGGTGGAGTCCAAACTCCACCATTAGAGATGGTGTTATAAGCACTTCCAGTCTGTTGAGCATCAGCAACTCTACAGTCCTAAGAGATCTCCTTAGTTTCTGCCATGATAGACTTCCAGAAAAAAACTTTCTGAAGACAAGACCTTGATACTGCAACACAATAAATAGTCAATAATTACATCATCATCGTTTTTATATTTTCTCACTGAAGAGTTCATTTGGATTTTTTGGTACAGTTTGTAGCTTTGTATTTAGATCTTATGTTTGATGTACATTTACATTTATAGGCAGAAGTAGCAATCAGAAACCAGATCTTTGGGTTTTCTCCAAATCATAGGCTCATGTGGTGTGAACCTTTTGACCATGCCTAATCCTTTTGACATTTTCTTTTGGAATGTTCTCCTCACACCCCTTTGAAAAACGTGCCGATTATATTGCTCCTAAGTCTGAGTGTGTGATGGATTGGTGTCCTGTCCAAAATGTGTAATGCCTTGCACCCAGTGTTTCTGGAACAAACTCCACATCGTGCACAAAACAGAAGTGGATACTGAAGCAAATAAGGTATTTAATCAGATATTTTTTAATTAATTTATTGTACATCTTCAGTCTTATTATATTGGCAGTATGCTGTTTAAGTGAAGCTTTCACATCTTATGTCTCTGCAAACGGGATCAATAACGCTGTGATCCGCTTTGGGGGCTGGTCCCTGATTGGTTAATCTAGACTTTGATGATAACTGGACGGACCATGATTGGTTTAAATCATTTCCATGTATGTGCACATTGTAGCATCAGATAAAAAGTTTAATCTGCTATTTAATCTGGGTAGACATTGGACTTTCCGCGAAGCACCAACACACGAGCCAGGATTGTGTTTTAAATGTAATCGTTTGTGTTGGTTTAATTGTGGTTAATAGCATGCATCAGTGCGGTTTCCTCTCTGGGATGCTGGGCTTTATAAGTTTAGAGACTTTAGCCTTTATAGCCTTCTGGTGAGGTCATTTTATGAGAAGATCATTCATTTAGTTATGCGTATAAAAAATATTGAATTGAATACAATTACAATTGAAATATGGCGCCATTATAATTAATACAAATAAATCTTAGACTCGACATGCGCTCTGTTGACACGCTGCCATGCTTTCTTCACGGTTTATTACGGGTATAGGAGATGCTATAAACAGTGGGTATGCACTATGTTTAGTCCACTACCTTACAGAGCTACTGCTTGGCGCATTTTTGCAGGCTGCTGTATAGCAGCCGCTCTGGACCAATAGCGAGCCGGTGCGCCCCCGCTGCTTGATTCTGATTGGTCAGCCGCTCTTCTTAAATTAGCCTTTAAAATATCGGGTTGCATATGGAGCTTTGTACTGGTGCAGAACAGACTGAACAGCAGACATGACTTCAACCGTTACTATAGGTGAGGAAAAATCGTACTGTTGTATTAAAAGTGATTTATACATTTCCAGTTTTAGATGAGCCTCAGGATATAGATCCTTCTGTTTCATTTAAACTCGTGCTCTTGCTCTTTAAAACTTGCGTGCCGTTTGTGTAGGAGAAATGCGGGCTGAAAGTGGAGATGCAGGGTGGTAGATGTGTCTTTAATTATAGGGGATGGGGAAGCAGCTTACTGATCAGAAACCATGCAGAAATCTGAGTAAAAATCTAAAGTTACGTTTTTACGTTAAAAAGAAGCAGCTTTCTCAAGAAACGCACTGGTCTGTTGCAGTTTTGTGAATCAAAAGCCATCGGATTGCCAAGAAACTAAAGCCTTCATACAAACCACTTTCTTGAAAGGAGTGCAAAATTAATCTACAGCAGCAATGGTGACTCAGGGATGCTCCCCTTTGAAACTGGCAAAGGTTGAAGTAGCAGCATTCGGGTGGCACAGTGGTCTGTGCCAGGATAGTCCTAATGGGATTTGAATTTTAGTAATGCCTTCTGGACAGGTCTGGGATCAGGTGCAGACATTATTGGCTGCTTCTGAGAATGAAGTGGCTGGTTGCGGGGAATTGCCCGCTGGTGCTCCAGCAGCCCTGTGATGTACTGTTGTCTTGTCCAGGGCATGTTTATGCCCACATGCCAATAAATCTAAAGTGAATGTTGTTATTAGCAATAGTCCTGCCATATCTGAGGTAAATTTTGTTTTTAGTGATAGTGTTGAGGATTTATTGGACACATGTGCCTTTGTGGCTGTGGAGGCCACACATTTTTGTACCCATATAATTATTTACATCTGATATATTTGCATTTCTAGTAAGCCATGTCAATAGTCCTGCTAATATACCTGAGTTAAATGTTGTTATTAGTGATGATCCTGCCAACATTCTGAGGTAAATTTTATTATTAGTGATGGTCCTGCCAACATATCTGAAGTAAATGTTGTTATTAGCAACAGATCTGCCAACATACCTGTGGTAAATGTTGTTATTAATGATGGTCCTGCCAACAAATTTGAGGTAAATGTTGTTAGCTTTGGTCCTTTTGAGACATCTGAGATAGTTGTTGTCTTGTGAATACCGATGATCGTACCAACAAATCTGAGGTTCTTAGCGATGGTCCTGCCAACAAATCTGAGGTAAATATTGTTCTTAGAGATGGTTCTGTCCACATACTGTAAATGTTGTTAGTAGCAATGGTCCTGCCAATATATCTGAGGTAATGTTGTTGTTAGCGATGGTCCTGCCAACATACCTGAGGTAAGTGTTCTTATTAGTGATGTTCCTGCCGACATATCTGAGATAATGTTGTTATTAGCGATGGTCCTACCAACATACCTGAAGTAAATGTTGTTCTTAGCAATGGTCCTGCCAACAAATCTGAGGTAAATGTTGTTCTTAGTGATGGTCCTGTCCACATACTGTAAATGTTGTTAGTAGCAATGGTCCTGACATCTTGTTATTAGCAATGATCCTGCCAATATATCTGAGGTAATGTTGTTGTTAGCGATGGTCCTGCCAACATACCTGAGGTAAGTGTTCTTATTAGTGACGGTCCTGCCGACATATCGGAGATAATGCTGTTATTAGCAATGGTCCTACCAACATACCTGAGGTAAATGTTGTTCTTAGCAATGGTCCTGCCAACAAATCTGAGGTAAATGTTGTTCTTAGTGATGGTCCTGTCCACATACTGTAAATGTTGTTAGTAGCAATGGTCCTGACGTCTTGTTATTAGCAATGGTCCTGCCAATATATCTGAGGTAATGTTGTTGTTAGCGATGGTCCTGCCAACATATCTGAGGTAAGTGTTCTTATTAGTGATGGTCCTGCCGATGTATCTGAGATAATGCTATTATTAGCGATGGTCCTACCAACATACCTGAGGTAAATGTTGTTCTTAGCAATGGTCCTGCCAACAAATCTGAGGTAAATGTTCTTAGTGATGGTCCTGTTGACATATCTGAGGTAAATGTTATTAGCAATGCTCCTGTCAACACAAAATATCTGAGGTAAATATTGTTATTAGCGATAGTCCTGCCAACAAATTCGAGGTAAATGTTGTTCTTAGCGATGGTCCTGTTAACATATCTGAGGTAAATGTTTAATCAGAGATGGTCCTGCCAACATATCTGTGGTAAATGTTATTAGTGATGGTCCTGCCAACACATTTGATCTCAGATCAGTGAACAAAGGCCTAATTCTAAGCCTTTGCAGTTATTTCTAATCCCATTCCTCTCCTAAATAATTTCCTCCGATTGTTGTCTCAATCCAGTACAGTGCAATATAACTAAGGCCACAAATGGCCACCATCCCTTGGATGAAGCTGAGCTTGACCGTGAAGAGGGTGAGCTGTTTCTCTCTGAAGCCTTCAAAGTGATCCTGGAGGAGGCGGTCCATAAAGCTACAAATGTGAATGAAAAGGTACCGTATGCCAACCAGCATGCAGAGGCGTATAATACATGGCAGGATGCAATAATCTGTTCAAATCGCAATGTGTGTGCATGCTTTCACAGGTCTGTGAGTGGAAGGATCCTGATCAGCTGAGGGACCTGATGGATCTAGAGCTCAGGGACCACGGAGAATCTCAAGAGAGGCTGCTGGAGAGGGTGCGCGACATCGCCAAATACAGCGTCAAAACCAGTAAGTCAAACTCACGGCTGCGGCAGTAACGAAGAATGTGTGTCACGGAAAATCCCCAGCTGTTTGCTTTGTTTGTCAGATCACCCTCGCTTCTTCAACCAGCTGTTTGCTGGAGTGGACTACCACGCACTGACCGGACGCCTCCTCACGGAGACTCTCAACACCAGTCAGTAAGTATGGCCTAGTTGGCACCATTCCCTGAAGAAAGATAAGAGCTGAGCTACTATATGCTGCACCTAACCTGACCTGAATAACCTCAATAACCTGTATAACATCGGTAATTCTCTAAAACACATCATAGAAATAAAAAATAAAAAAGTTAAACCTATAGTTAAACTTTTACACTCTTTTTTATTGTTTTATTATGAAATCATCCCAAGTATTCCTGTGTTCCTATAACGCCAACGAAACCAACGCATACACTGATAAAACAGCATGTGTCATCACCCTGGGAACAGGCAAAAGTAGGCATAGGCAGTGGACACTCCTTCTAATTACTGAGCTCTGCTATTTCAGAAACACTCACTTGTCACACATTCATTATATAAAGTGGACGTTTCTGGATTCTCCATAGACAAACAAAGGCAGTAGACTGGATTGTATTGATTTACATTTTACATTTACATTAATTAGCAGATGCCCTTGTCCAGAGCGATTTACAATTGATGCAGTCTTACAATCCAGGCAATTGTGGGTTAAGGGCTTTGCTCAAGAACCTATAGTAAAGGTTTCCCGCTTCCAACAAGTCAGTTCATCAACTTTCTGCCCTGCTGTCCTTAAACAAAGTCCACAGAGAAATGGTTTGCCAACTTTGATTGAGATCTTGGCTGGTTTGGAAAGATCCTTGACCTTGAGAATGCAATGCACCTTGGAATGCCAAAAGTGATCCAGGACTTATTGTCTAACAACAGAAGCCAACCTCACAGCCATATTCCACAATCTAGTGGAAAGCTCTTTTAGAAGAGCGAAGGCTTTTGTAGCAGCAAATGTGGGGGAAAACTTCTAATTACTTTACACTGCTATTGTGAGTATACTGGTCATATTTAATATTAATTGGATGGTTAGGGTGTGCTGGTGACCAGCTTACGAAACACTGAATACTTTTTTGGAACGCGATATTCAAAAATGGTGGCGCATTTAAAAAATGTGAGGCGCCAAATTTCCTATACTTAAAGCACTGCTGGGGCAGTCAAAAGACAGCGGTCTTTAGGCAAAGACGCCCTTATTGACACATAATGATCACTAGATGGCGCCAAAGAGTTTATTTACAGGATCACCTTGCATTGTCCTGTTTCATCACAACATCTCCATGGCAACTCTGGTATCCATTCATTTCCGTGTTTATAAGCTGTGTGGTGAGGCTATTGTCCCTTCCATGTTTCAACATAACGATCAGATTTTTTGTTTCTTTGTGGCAACCATGTTTCATGGGCATAAACCACATTTCGTTTTTTTTTTTTCCTCTGAGAAGTTTCCTTTTCATTTGAAAAATCAGCTTTAAAAACACCCTCTGCTGCAAACACCCCTTTATCGGAAACGTTTCCAGTTCTTAGCAGACTCATAGCTCATCTTTGGAACTTCTCTTACAGGTACACCTACGAGGTGGCACCGGTGTTCGTCCTGATGGAGGATGTGGTTCTCCGGAAAATGCGCTCCTTGGTGGGCTGGTCAGAGGGCGATGGCATATTCTGCCCCGGAGGCTCTATGTCTAACATGTACGCCATGAACGTGGCTCGGTATTGGTTGTTCCCGCAGGTGAAAACCCAAGGCGTGTGGTCCATCCCCCGCCTGGCTTTGTTCACGTCAAAAGAGGTAGCTATTTTTTTTGGTATCGGTGTAGTAATGATGGTAAGCGTGATAAGTCATTCTATTCCAATCCTCTCAGAGTCACTACTCGGTGCAGAAGTCGGCTGCCTTTCTGGGAATCGGGACGGACAACATTTACGTCGTGAAAGTAGACAAAAGGTGCGTTGGCCCACGCGACACGTTTACTCGCCATTACTGCATACGGCACATGGCCTGGAGTCCACTTCATGCTTCTCTAAACTCTCTGTACCCACAGTGGCAGAATGATCCCAGAAGACCTTGAAGCTAAAATTGTTCATGCCAAATCACAAGTATATAATCCTTCCAAATGACTTCTTCATGCATTTGAGCTAAACGTGACTAATAAGCCAGTAAACCAACATTATTATAGCCAGATCAATGTTGTAGAGGTGCCTCACTGTTACTGCTATAAGAGGGAAACAATGGGAACAGTGTGCTTAGCCAATGACTAATAAGCTTCATCGGATTGCAGGGCGCGTTCCCGTTCTTCGTGAACGCCACGGCTGGTTCCACTGTACAAGGAGCCTTTGACCCGCTGGAGCGTATAGCTGACATCAGCGTCAGGAACGGCATGTGGATGCATGTCGACGTGAGTCTGTGTTATCGCCACTTTGGAGTCTAGTTGCATAAAACCGCCCGAGAACAGAGCAAGAGTAAGAAATAATCACATGTACAAACACAATGTGAAGTAACCTATGGAACGAGCAACACCTTTGACTTCTTATGCAATCCTCAGTAATGTAATCTGTAAAGTCCTGTCACAAGTCAGAAGTGTGTGTATGTGTGTGTGTGTGTGTGTGTGTCTATATCTTTTCATGACTGGTCTGTAACTAATCTGTTCCACAGGCTGCTTGGGGAGGAAGCACTTTGTTGTCCAAGAAACACAAGCATCTGGTTGGAGGAATTGAAAAGTATGTAGGTCAAACAGAACACGAGTAACGTAAAGCAGTCTGTCAAAGATATACCCATGAAGTGATGTACGCTTTTTATAATATTCACGTTTTAAACTGGAACTTTTGCAATTGCTTAAATGCCAAAAGTTTGCCATTTAAGTTTGCCATTGCTGGTACCATTGCTTAAAGGCTGGGACTGAAACTTGAGCTTATAATTATACGTTCAGCATATATGAATGATATATAATTACAGCCATACAGTACTAAAATGAGACCCTTTCATTAAAGACTGGCTGACTTTCTACA
The DNA here is from genome assembly GCA_025084515.1 of Ancistrus triradiatus. Lineage (NCBI taxonomy): Eukaryota > Metazoa > Chordata > Actinopteri > Siluriformes > Loricariidae > Ancistrus > Ancistrus triradiatus. The sequence continues at coordinate 1,535,052 of JAJAGP010000001.1, read as the reverse complement.
CGAAAATAACACCTACTATGCACTTAACCCTACTTTTTTTGTAGAACTTAGATAAATTAGCTTCATTCTTAGATTTATCATCTACGCCACCCAAGGAGGTTGGGTCCCTTTTTGAGTCTTGGTCCTCCCAAGGTTTCTTCCTCATAACGCTTAGGGATTTTTCCTTGCCATCGTCGCCCTAGGCTTGCTCAGTTTGGGATTGGACATAGATATTAGGAGATAATCTAAAATTGTAAAGCTTTCATTGTAAAAAGCGCTATATACATAAATCTGAGTTGACTTAAAATTGCTCCTACTGTCTGATTGTATTCAGGGCGAACTCTCTGACCTGGAATCCCCATAAAATGCTAATGACTGGCCTCCAGTGCTCTGTGTTTCTGCTGAGAGACACATCGGTACGCTCCTGCGTTATCTTTTTATTGTTCATTAATGCTGATGGAGTACGCTCACCTATCACTTTATTAGGTACACACCCTCGGTTCTACACTCAGTGTCCGTTTTATCAGTAGAAGCACTTTGTCGTTCTACAATTACAGACTGAAGTCCGTCTGTTTCTCTACATCCATCTCTACATGTTAGTCGCCTGTGTTCTATGGTCACTGATGTGGTGGTGGGGTGTGAGTGTGTTGTGCCAGTGCTGCTTTGGTTTTCAAACACCTCAGGGTCACTGCGAGACTGAAAATAGTTCACCTACCAAAAATATTCAGCCATGAGCATCCTGTAGGCAGCGTCCTGTGAGCACTGATCGGGATTAGAGGATGCAAAGCAAGCTAACACAGTGTTTTAAAACTGATCCGCACACCACCACCAGATCAGTGTCAGTGCAGAGAATGATCCAGCACCCAAATAGGACCTGATCTGTGCTGGTCCTGTGGGGGCTCAGACCATTAGAGAACAGAGTAAAGGAGATAAGCAATAATGAAGACAAAAGACGGACTACAGTCTGTAACTCCTATATGGTAAGTGGAACTGATCAGATGGACAATGAGTATAGCAACAAGAGAGGTGTACCTAATAAAGTGATCAGTGCATGTATAGCGTTCACTTTTCCAGAACATATATGCATCAGAAATGTAGGCCTACTTTCTCTCACCAGGACCTGCTGAAGCAGTGCCACTGTGCCAACGCCACCTACTTGTTCCAGCAAGACAAGTTCTACGACGTGAGCCTGGACACGGGTGACAAGTCCATCCAGTGTGGACGCAAAGTGGACTGTCTGAAACTGTGGCTCATGTGGAAGGCGGTCGGCTCACAGGGCCTGGCAGACCGCGTCGATAAGGCGTTCTCCAACACCAGGTAGATGAACAGAAACTGTAATGGCGCAAACTACACTTAGTTCTGATGTTTGAGAAATTAGCTATAGAGTTTATACTCATTATAATGCTTCTTTCATCGGAGTCAGTGTCATAAGTGATCCTTAACTGCCGCCTGCTTTAGGTACTTCGTTGAAGAGCTGAAGAAAAGAGAAGGATTTCGGCTTGTTTCTGAGGTAAGACAGTGGAGAGCATATATTCTGCTTATTCCTTATGCCATTTATTAACATGAAGCAGACGCAGTAGATGTAGGACTGTGCTGACCTAGCATTTAAGGCACTGTATTATGCACCAGAAGGTACAGGGTACAAATCCAACATCTGCTTGAGCAAGACCCTTAACCCACATTTGCTGGGTTGTAAGTTTGTATCAGGTGTAGGTCGCTCTGGATAAATGGCTAAATCTGCTGAATTACTAAAATGCAAATGCTTATTAGTTGAAGATTAGGTCGAATACACTGCCAAATGCTGGAAAACATGCAGAGGCACAATCTAGATAAGATCAGCTTGCGACACTATGTTAAATAAAGTCTATGTTTTCTCTCCAGCCCCATTTTGTGAATGTTTGCTTCTGGTATGTTCCACCCAGCCTGAGAGGAAAGGAGAGCAGCCCCGATTACCAGGACAAACTATCTAAGGTTGGCCCACTTTAACCTTTCTGTAAATTGGATTGTTGTTACTGACTGAAACAAGTAGCACTTCTTGATAAGTGTCATGTCACGTCCACCAGGTGGCGCCGCTTATGAAGGAACGCATGACGAAGCGTGGATCGCTGCTGATTGGATATCAGCCTCTGAACGGCCTGGTCAATTTCTTCCGCATGGTCATTCTCTCACCCCAGCTGAGCCACTCTGAACTGGACTTTGTTCTCGACGAGATGGAGAGGCTGGGAAAAGATCTGTAGCCGAACTTCTACATGTACCTGTTATTAAAGCTCTGATTTAGCAGTAGGTTTGTAATTGAGTTGGAAGTCCTGAGAGGACTTGCGACCACTATGAAGGTTACCTAGATAAAAGATATGGCCAAAAGTATGTAGACACCCCTTCTTACTGATGTTACCTCAGCCACACTCACTGCAAACAGGCTTGTAATATGAAGAATACAAGCAGGGGATATTCCCAGACAAACAGTGGCAGTAGAATGGATTGTCCTGAACATCTCAGTGACTCTCAGTGTGACCCTTTCATAGATTTCCATGTCCAACAATGTCAGTTCATCAACCTTCTGTTCTGTGCTTTGAAAAATCCATAAAGAAATGGTTTGCCAACTTTAATGGAGAAACTAGCTGGCTGGCACCTTAGCAGTCCTGACTGGAACTCCATCAAACATCTCTGAGACAAATTGGAATACTGCAAACCAGGGGTGTTTGGTAAAGCATGGGGTCCCGACTTCACAATTATGGTCCAAAATATAGTGGAAAGCTTCTCAGAACAGGAAAACCTTTATACTCCAAGTCATCGGGTGTCCACAAACTTTAGTCTTTTTAGTGCAGATGCTGATTCTTCCTGATCCCTCTCTCTTTTACCATGCTTTTTATCCTGCTTTATCATAGACTTGCATTTTTTAATCTTATCTGCTGCATTTGTAGAAAACCTACGTACCCAACACTCACCTGGAACAGTCAGGAACTTTTTATAAGGATCACATCTTTGTAGCAAAGCCCAAAATTACCGATGGTGGCTTCCGCCTGGGTCAGGTGCCACATGCAGACAAGATAGGCTATGTGTCTGAGGGAGGGCAGGCCGATCAGAGGATCATCCCCATTGCGCCAACAGCAAACCCTACTCATATCCGGCCAGGAATGGGTGAGGGAGGGGAGGCCTGATCGTCGTGCAGCAGTAACCTCTGCCATGTCCTGTGATGTTTATCCAGGCTTTTCTTTCACCTGCACCCAGAATATACTGGAATAGGCTGTGGGCCCTTCTACAGACCACCCCCGTGCCCCAGACCAGGACAAGAGGGGAGGAAGCTAACAGACACAAGGAGCAGCCAACCTGGGAAACAAAGCCAAATTACATAAATAAATAAATAAATAAATAAATAAATAATTGATCATCGATATAGTCAGTATATAAATTCAATGTTAAACAGTGGTGCCTTGTTGCCGGGTCAGGTGGCATTGGCTGTGCCTGTGGGAGGGGAATCATCCTCCGGCGCTGCAATGGCAACCCCTGTCAGCCCTGCAATAGACTGGCATCTTGTCCCAGGCATGCTTCCACCTGTGTGTGTTCTGTGTTTTTCGGTAAAGCTGTCGGATCCATGTGACCCCGGTCAGGATTAAAAGGGAAAAAAATCCTATTTGCATTAATGTTAGTAAAAGATGAACAAAGAAAGGAACATTACTGATTTATTTTTATTACCTTTTTTTATTCTTGTACGTTTAAGGGTTATGGTGCAAAAAATTTGAATTCACAAGCTGTGCAAAAGTCTTGGCACCTTTCGTTTTCTTACCTTTTACATTTGAACTTGCTTTGACTCCATCAGTATAAATTGAAAGAGTTGAATTGCTTAAATATGAATTAAACACAATGAAGTAACGTTTTTGCTTAAAGAACATTTATCAGATAAAACTTTGTAGGTATATGGCCCTAGGTTTAATAATCTGTGGTCAAGGGGTTCCTATACGGGTTTTAGGGCTTTCATTGGGTTCAAGGTTTTTATTTTACGTTCTTATGTAGCCTACACTTGCTGTGAAGGGGTTCTGTGATCGGAGCATGATTCAACCAGTAGAACAGCAGGTACCTAAGACTTTCGTACTGCATATTTATAATGTCTAGGCCACTTTTAATATATTTTTTGTTTCTTGGACATTACATATTATAAACAGCACACTAGAGTATTTTAAGCCTTCGGATGTTTTTTAAGTACAGAAAAACGTGTGATCTCGGGATACCAATGTGAGAGGAAAAGAGGTAAGGCCAGTATTGGTATACTTCCATTTCTTCAGTCTTTAATACTTTCCTGTTCCTTCTTAGGAGTCCTGTTAGGTCTGATCCATATTAGGCAGAATATGGATGTTTTTTGTGGATTAAAAAAATCTTATCTTTTACTTTAAGCCACATTCGTTATTATGCCTTTCTGCTGTAAAACATCCCTCCAGTCATACTGTGTAAGAGAGCATTATGAGAATAAAATGTAGCATTAGGTCAGTTTTTCACAGATGAATTAAAGAAAAGAGCAAATGTACAGCCCTGTACTGTATATCCATATTAGTACTGTCCCGTTTGTTCGGCTCTTCTGTATTGAGTTCACAGAACAAGCAAATATTGATATGATATAGATACACACTTTTCTGTTCGTCTAATACATAAGTTATACGATTATAAACTGTGTGTTTGACACTGAAGCTGTAATACTGATGTGTTTAGTCTAAAGGCAACACACTGAATGGGCTTTTTGGAGCTGAATAAACCTCTGAATTACAGTAAACATTGGGATTTTTTTTTATGTAAGAATACTAAAAAAGTGACTGCGCTCAGGTGGATCAGCAGTCTGATGCACCAGGTTCGAGTCCTGGCGGTCGACCAGACACAAATGAGGGTTGCTGCATCCAATATCCAATTCAATTCTGGTAAAATGTAAACCATGCGTTGTTGAATCGCCACCATTTACCTATTCGATTTCAGAATCATTAATACCTCTATTCATAATACTCTCAACAAGATTATCCTTTTGTAGAATTATTATTTATTGTTATTAATCACCTTGAGATCCACTGTGATCGGTATTATTAATCATATCAGACTATTATGCTGTATTTATTGTGTTATCTATTTATATCGCCTGCTCTGGGGATTGAACCCGACAACCTGGAGTCGAATCTAGGAATCGACACTCATCTCAAAGGAAGAAACGGTTCAGAACCGGAGTCGACTCTAGAGATCAGGAATCGAACAGCCTTGCGATTCAGTCTCTTTATCGCCTACTGCTGTAGTGGAGGAAAGAAGTCGGGCAATACGAGGCCGTTGGTCACGTGGCACGCTCCCTCGAGAGCGCTTCCGGTCGGGTTTCCTGTGTTTGTAAACTGGAAAAAACATTGCAAGACGGAGGATAAACAGCGAGCGGAGCGAAGCAGAAGGTAAAGTGAATCAAACATGGCGTGGTACAGGTGTGAGAGTGGCGCTTTACAGTGAGCGGATGATTGGGGAGGCAGCTGCAGCGAGCGGACGTTTATAACGGCGCTGAACTCAAAGATACACGCCCTGTTGTTGTGAATAGGTTCCGTCCTAAATCACTCCTGTATAGTGCCCTACATAGTGATCCTACGTCTTAATGCGGTTAAACTAGTGCAACGCAAAATGAAGTCGAAGTAAAACTCTGATGTGTTATATCTGCTCACGGTGTCCGTCCATCTCTGCATGCACATTCTGCTTCATGTCATTGTTGTGCATTATATGTCTGTAAACGCGAATGTGCTTCGGTTATGGAGACTTACTGCATATCAGTATTGATCAGAGCCCGATACTGTTCATACAATCCAAGCAATACCGTGTTAAGGGCCCTCAGTGGCAGCTTGCTGGTGCTGGAACCTGATCTCTCTTCAGTAATGCTGTGTAGTAGTACTGTATACAGCGCTATTGCCCAAAGTCATCTTACCTGATATAACAGAATAAGTTGAGGGTTAAGAGGCTGCCTCAAGGGCCCAACAGTGACAGAGTAGTCCTTGCTTTTCATTTTCTGTTAATCTTTTTTACATACTGATTTACAGACACGTCCATTCCAAGTAACGTACAATTGAAAATCTTTCCATACAACTCATGCAAGTGAGGATTATGGGCTTTGCTCAAGGGCCTAACAATGCTGGAACCTGCACTCTCAACCTTCCACCTCACTTACTGCACTAGTAACTGTTCTTATTCATTGAAGCCTTTATCCGAAATACAAGTACTCCCAGATGTATGATGGGGGTAAGTGGATTTTGTAAAATATCGCCCACCCCTAATACAAATCCAAGCACTTGAAAGTTAAGGGTCTTGTTTGATGCCCCAAGAGTGGCGGCTTGTCCGGCGACCATAGCCAATGAACCACTGCTAGCTCAAAGATTTGGTTGGTGTGTGTTCATATTTACAGAAGCATTGATCTGAAGTGACTTTGGATACGATCAGGTATGATCTCATCATTGAGGGTTAAGGCCGGACCTGGCAGTGTCACCTTGGTGGTGCAGGGACTTGATTGTTCAACCTTCCGTTTAATAGACCAGTGCTTTAGCAATAATCACCTGCAGTAGTAATCTGATCAGTAATGGCTCAGTGGTTAAGGTTCTGAACTGCTCATCTGAGGTCAAATCAGCTTTGCCAAGCTGGCACTGCTGGGCCCTTCAGCAAGGCCCTTAACCCTCAAATGTGGCAGTCAATTCTGATCTTATTTTTACATAGTCATTTGGTAGATGCTCTTCAAGATCTACTCACAACTGATACAGTCTTACAAGGTGGAGTCCAAGCAATTGAAGATTAATGACCATGCCCAAGGGCCCAACAGTGGGGGTTTGTAAGGTGACTTGGTCAGTAGCTTAGTTCCTTAAACGCCACAAGACCACGGTCATGTCTCCCAAATGAACGAATGGATTTCCAAGTTTCCTGGAGCAAATAAAGCTTAGCAGCAAATCAGTAGGCCACCTCTTGTCTTTCGGCTCGTACCCCTGACGATTGTGACTTGTTGTGTTATCTATTCATTCTCTCAGCCCAGTGTGAAGCTCTCACCCCCATCACACTCACACACACTACTGCGATGTCACAGCTTTCCAACAGCTCAGTCCGAGAGCACTTGAAATGGGTCAGTGGTTTTCTTCCCCTCATTTACGTTGAAGCTTTAATTCATGTCTTTTATTGAGAGCTGTCACATGATTCCATGGTCAGTCCTGTGATGTCATAACCTAGTCCTAGTCCTTTGTGAGCGTTTGGACAGTAAGGCTGAATCTCACTTACTTATTTCACACCAGTGAAATGACTAAATGGGAAGCCAGCTCGGTTTGACATGATAAACGCTCTGCAGGTGTCAGAAAAAGAGGAAGTGAAGGAAGGTACAGATTACTCAGACTGCTTTGTATTTGTGTCTCTGCTAGGCCGGGTTGCTGGGCTGTGAGGCGGTGCTTTCCAGTATGGCTCTGATGCAGGCCAGTTCCGCACCCAGCCATAAAAAGATGGCTTCGACCCTGGCTCAGAACCATAGCCACAGTCACAACCAGGATGCCCACAGTCACCACAGTCACATGGTGCTGCCCACTGGAATCAGCTGCCCACCTATGGTAAGAGACAGGGCCGCGGTCTGAAACTGTACAGCCATGTGTAACAATTTGGGCAGGTGGTGCAGCCCTTTCTGGGGTTCCGAATAGGGCTTTGGAGTGTCTCCTGTGTAACACTTTTCTTTCGCAGCTCATCCTTTGGCTCATGTGGTTGTATTGTTCTAGAAGGCACCCAAACGTTCTGTTCTGCGAATAATAGCCTTAAAAAATGAGTGTCTTTATGAGTGTGAGGTATGTTTAGGGTTCAAATGAAACATTGAGGTGGAAAAGTCGTTTCTAGTTATGGTTATGCTTGCCTTGTTATTCCTTTGTTTTAATGTCATTGTTATACTGCTTAATTAAAAAATGGCCTTAAATGGTTGAATGATGAACTCTTTGGCAAAGTGCAGATATTGTGTTTGTTTGTCTATCTTATTTAACGCCACTCTTCAGCATCAAGGCCATTCAACGACAGGCACTAGGTTATATCAAAACTAGTCCTATATATGTGCCAATGAGTGAACCCGGAACCTGAACAGCAGGCATCTAACGGGTGTCTCTTGTTATCGCTTGCAGCTGATCAACAAGGACCGAGAGTACCACTCATCCAGGCTGCTGGAGGAGAAGGACATGCAGTCGAGCCAGACCCTGCAGCCAAAGAAGAAGAACAGGAAGTCAGGAATACCTACTAAAGTGAGAGAAAGGGCACAGGCGAGTAGCCGGCCTGTGTTGCTGTCTTAAGTTGTATGTCGGTCAGTGACAGTATGGGCCTGGACAGAAACCTCACAGTGCCCTCGTCATTGAGCTGCATCATAATTGTGTTGCATTCATTCTTGCCTCACACTACAAACAACAAGTCAGTAACTAGACCTACATTTTCTGAAGGAAATACCACAGTGCTTATAAACAATGATAAGGGCCTGTACCTTTAAAATGAGTCACGCTCACGATACAAGGGGTAAACCCAATAAAATAAAATGTATCAATAACTAAATAATAGCCGCATTGCCTGTAATATGATGCCACATAAATATCAGTGCTAAACACCACTGCTGTTGGATTGTACGGTTATCACATTTATGCTAAGTACAACTTCCTCTTCTCTCTCTGCGTCTGTCTGTCCATCTGTCCTCGTCCCTACACCCAGGTGGAACTGCCTGAACCAAACGATGACTGTTCTCCTAACTCTCAAGTGCAGAAGAACTTTATCTGTGAGCATTGCTACGGAGCGTTCAGGAGCAGTTACCACCTCAAGCGCCATATTCTGACCCACACAGGTTCGTACCTGAACAGAAAACGTTTCAGCTCCAGAACTGGTGGCTCCCCCAGTGACTAAAACCAAAACTGTCACATACAACTGCACATTATTTGTGTTTGAGTGTTTGAGTGACCAAGTATTTATTTATTTATTATTGAGGAATTTGGTCAAGACATTAAAGCAGTTAAATAGGTCAAACAGTAATAAACAAGAAAATGAATAAGACCAAATATTATATTATTAGTTATATTAACTAACAAATAAATGAATAATAAACAAATATTAATTTCAACATTTACACACACCCAGGCACACTAACACAACAAAAATACAAATATTATTATTCATATTTATGTCAAAATAATACAAATAGTAAACCAATACACGTGAGGAAAAATAAATACAGATAAAATAAATAAAAATTTATAGTTAATAAATCAAAATAAAATGTAATAAAATATTACTAAATTATTTTAAATCATTTTAAAAAAGGGAGGGCTGATCAGTCAGCTGCCATTACTTGCAGTGAATGAGAATATAAAAGGAAAGGCTTCCATTGAGAGTAAAATGCCTTTCAAAGCAAATCCTATCTACTTTAAGTAATTGCATGTGACCAAGTATTTATATTCATGGTGGGGACCCATATGTCCCTAAAAGGACACGAACATATGTGCTGTGTTCTGTATATCTGCAGTAAAGTTAAAGTATATCTAACCTTGTGGGGACAAAGTTGAATTGATTATTTTTTACAAATTGCAACAAAAGTGCCAAAAGTTTTCCTTTTGGTTACTCAGGTTAGGATTAGTCGTAGGTGTAGTGTTACTAAGCTACAGTAATCATTATGGAAAGTCCCCATAAACATAGGTTTACCAGGACTGTCTCTCCGTGTCCGTCTGTAGGAGAGAAGCCGTTCGGGTGCGACATGTGCGATATGAGGTTCATTCAGCGCTACCACCTGGAGAGACACAAACGTGTGCACAGTGGAGAGAAGCCTTACCAGTGTGACCGCTGCCAGCAGGTCAGACACACACACACACCTCGTAAGGTTGTACCAGTTGTAAGTCACTTTGGATGAGGGCGTCTGTTAAATGCTGTACTTGTCCTGATGAAACAGAAGTGGTCGGTGGCTGTGGGATGTATGAAGGCACTCGCTGACCTGCGGCCCTCTTCCCTCAGTGGAGGGGTCTTTCAAATGATGGTCAGAAGAATGGCCTTAGCAGGCCCCTGCAGTGATCAGACTCATACCAACGACTTGTACGTCTGCCTCTTTCAGAACTTCTCCAGGACGGACCGGCTGTTGCGGCACCGGCGCATGTGTTCGGTCGGCGTTCCCAAAGAGGAGAGCGCTTCGTGCTGCGAGGGTCGGCCGTATTCACAGGAACCTTCGCAGCAGTCCTGGAGCCCCCTACAGGCCAACACCGGCAGCGGCCGACTGGCAGTGTGACGCCGTTCGGCTCAGTGTGAACGGAGTGGACTTACTGCTGATCCTGGAGCTCCCTCAGAAAGACATCTCCGGCTCAACAGCCTCGTTTGGACTGTTTTGACTCGGGAGGGGACTTTTATTTAGTACTTTTTTTCCGTAGGTAGTACCAGCCCCTGGAAGGGTCGGCGTAGTTACATAGCACAGGCAATAACGAGTCGTAGAGAATCAGCGAATGGGTCCAGTCCGACAACCTTTAATAGTTCCTGAGGACGGGTCGAGTGGCTTACGCGGATCAAGCTTCGTTGCGGTCGGGACGCTTCGCGGCAAACTGTGAATCACGCGCGGCCTTGTCGTCACGGCTCCACCGTCACCAGCAGTTACCGCCAGAGGTGCTTACCTGTGCGAAACGCATCCAGTTCATTTTAGGCAAGAGCACGGACAGTCCGGAGTAAAGGTGCAGGCCTGGTACGGACTGCTGTAGCATTTTCAACCTCATCTCTGTAGTCTGTGCTAGCGATGGCCGGCCGCAATGACTTGACCAAAGGACTATGTAGCCAGCGGAACATCTTGATCCCAGATACTACAGCTCATGTGGAGTCCATGCCATGATGGATCAGAATCCTGGTGTCACTGAGACTCCATCGAGGCTCGAGCGTCTGTGGCGACGGAGTAGTATTTGACAGGGAAACACTTGTTAGATGCAGTAGCTTAAGAGATTGGGTTGAAAAAGCTGGCGAATTTCCTTCATTAGGACATTTACAGTTTGTACAAATGCGCAGATCAAAGGAATCCAGTAGCAATAATGCAAGTGCAGGTCCTCGGTTCATCACAAGGTCACGAAATACATCTCTGTTAAGGGCATTCACTGAAGCTCTGTTGTTTCAGGTTGCAAATGGATCATAAGGTGTTTTATGTTTTTTTTCCTGACCCGAGTACGTTGCTCTAGTTGGACTCTCAGACACTGGATTGACTGGCCGATATAAGCTAATCATGTGTGTGTGCGCGCGTTTGTTTGAGCTTTTAACATTTCTGCCCTTAAGTCTTTTTATATCCGAACCAGTTCCTTAAAAAGGCCAGGAACTACTGAAAGTCAAGACTGAAATCAGACTACATGCAGGTTTCCTGCTGATTTGTTTTTTAGTTTCCCAAGTCGTTTTCACTAGCCAAGACTTTTTAGAATGCTGCAGCCCTTGTTGCTCCCCCTTTTTGTTTGTAAATAGATTTGCATGACGTTCATTTCCTCAAACCTATATTGTGTTGTGTTTAAAGAAAGTATTTTTTGTAATCGTTGTTTTTCATATTTTTTTAACATGCACACTAAAGTCGTTCTTACACAGCTAGGAATTGTAGTGAGTCAGAAATTAGGTCCTCAAACGCCAATAAATGATTTTTTTCTCAGAAATGTGTGCTTCATCTCTAGTATCACAAGACATTGTTACACCAGAGCCTTCAGTTCATTGTCTACACATTGCACCTTGTCAAATCTACCTTACAAAGTGCAGACCCCAAATGAGCTTCCAGTGGCAACAACAGGTGAAGAATAACTTCCTGAGATGGTGATAGTTCATGATGCACTTCACTTGAACGACAGGAATACCGCCAATAACCAAGCCGAGGGTGATGCTGAAGGGAAAACTCCCTTTGGTAAATCTTGGAGAAACCCTGAGAGGAGCTGGTGCTCAACAGTTGGCTCCATTCCTGTCCTGATGTTCAAGGGCCACAAACTCCGGACTGCCTGCCAAACAGAACCTTTTCTCGTTTATTTAATTTATCCTACCAACAGAGTTTCTTTCTCCAAGCTCCACCAGAGGGCAGTCACACTCGGTTGCTTATAGGGAAATGAGGCACTGTGGTCTTGATCTGTTTTCAAGGCGAACTGCAAATCTTCCTTTACTCAGCGTCTGTAAATTAACACAGAGCAGGAGGCCTTCTCGTCCAAGCAGCTAATGAAGAAGCAGTTCATAAAGGAGCTCTCCATGACTTATTTCTATAGTTAAGAGATTTATATAACAGGGAGTTATTACTACACTTTTGTTGGAACGATTTCATAAGCAGAGGTACCAGATCACCAGATAATCTAACGGACATCTGCATAATCAGTATATAACATCCCACCCCAAGCTTCCTGCAGACTTCATCAGCAAGTCAAGTGAAGTTATATTTATTTCTCTAGCGCTGTTTCCAATGGAGCATTCTCTCAAGGTAGCTTTACAATTAATTATATCTTCTATTAACTAAGCCCAATCCTAAATTGAGAAAGCCAAGGCAAAACTCCCTAAACGTTATAATGAAGAAGTTTTATAGTAGTTTTAAAAGAAAGCCTTTTCAAACACGTTAGCCATCTTTAACCTTTAACTTCATTGAGCAGAGAAAAATACTGTTTTTACTGAACACCGCGCTCTGATTTCCCCAAGAAATCACAATACTACCATAACTCACACCAACAAACTTTTCAATTGCTGACGAGAACTACAGGATTCGCCACGTAAATTCACCACGGGAACTACATTTCCCTTAACCCCCCAGCATCTTTTCAAACGCTTTAAAAGACCAAGTTTTTTTTCGGTTTTCGCATAATAATGTAATGAACATCCATATATTTTTAAAAGAAAAGTGGCCACACTGCAGGCAAGGTAATCTACCAAAAGTATATTATAGCCCGGCATTCATTAAACTAGCATCAGTTACGTTAGCATAAACAAAATGAATGCAATTAGTGAAATATTACTTAGTGTTAATTTCATTTGTCATCCAGGGCATAGTAACTCCCACTTTATGGTACATCACTTAAGCTGTTTAGTGTTTAACAAGCTTATTTACATGCACAATTCAATTTCTGTCCTACTCAGCTTTAAACACTGTTGTTTTGACCATAGCATGGTGGCGGTCACACACAAGCCTACGCTCCCCACTGGCAATGCCAGGTTGTGGTTGGAGTAACGTGAAGCCACCTGCCACTGGACTCTAGAGCGGTGGAATCATTCTCTGGAGTAATGTATCCCATTTCACCATGTGGCAGCCTGATGAAGAACAAATTTTCGTGGAGAAAGAACAGCGGTTTGGGGAGTGTTCAGTGGTTTGGACTGGATCTCTTCGCTCCAGTGCAGGGAAATATTAATGCTGCAGTATGCAATGACATTCTAAAAAACGTTGTGGCATAACCAAGAGAGGTTTGCTGAGCTTGTCATGGAAGAACTTGACCGGCCTGATCCCAGCTTCATCCAACAGCTTTTGGATAAACTGGAAAACCAGCATATTGCTCCACATCAGTGCCTGGGGTCATCTCCAGCATCCAAATGTAAGTGTATCTCCATTCCCTAGAGTTGTGTTCCAGTTTTTAAGACTGTCACTCCAGAGTGACGTGATAATCAGGTCTTGTGTGTTGTCAAGCCTTTACCTACCAATAATGATAAAGCCAGTATCTGTGGTGTGGTTAAGTCACTGGACTATTCACCAAAGAGGTTAAGGTGTGCGCAAGACCCTTATATCTCAGATTGTACGTTGCCCTTGATAAGTGCTGTAAAACTAAATGCTGTAGAAGTAAATGCCATGCGTACAGCCTGCAAGCCTTTTGAGGTTTGTAGACGTGTTCCGGTTCCTGCCAGCAGGTGGCACAGCATACCAGACTGTAGCAGAGTCGAGTCACGTGGAAAGTGTTATCTGCGAATGTGTGACTTTTTAACCCCTAAAAAGGGTGCTGTGAGCTGAGATGATTTGCTGCCCATTACTACAGTTTATGGCACGTCCAACAGACCGAGCTCAGTGGCTGCTAGAAGCACCTCGGGGCTCGACGAAAAGGTCACGAGTTCACTCTAAGGCTCCCCAAGCCATCGGAGGGCCCTCCACTACTTAGTGAAATCACGTCTCCATTTGTGGCCATGCTGACATGAACAAAAGCAGATTCTCGCACTCGTCACTGCACCAATTACGTCTTTGGCTCAATTGGCTTCATCTAATGTCTTGCTGGAGCACGAGCTCGACGTTCAGCGCAGAGAGTAATTAATGAGGTGTTTGGCATGGAGCGCTGGAGCGCTGGCTAAATGAATACAGTGTAATGAGGAGCCTGGCTTTGGGATTTTAGAGGGTTATGGATCTTTTATCTCCAGATTATACTAGTAGCCTTGATTTACAGTGTGTGTGGATGGGGAGCAATTACTGCAGTATCTTATAATGGGTACAGTGATGGTACTGTGGTGGTGAGGGTGGGGGGGATGCAGCTGGGGAGCTTCCTAAACACAACCAAACCAATCATCTAATGCACGAGTGTCTTATTCCTGTCTAGCGCTGGACAGTTTACTGCAGGGCGTCTCAAACCCTTTGTAAGGCTTCCAGTGTAAAAATTCCACTCTGGAGTGTGGCGAAGATTTATGAATAATCCTGCTATTCAAATATTACGCAAATGTTTACCACTTATTGGAGAGGGTTTAACACCTGAAATCTACCCGTAGACCCTGAATTGGGTGCATTTATTAAAATATGAACAGGACATTACGTTTTGAAGTTAAAGGTGATACAGGTGGTAATTCATTTAAACCCATTCAATTCAAGCAATCAAGTCATTAGGATAAGAACTACTGGTCCAATGTGGAGTGTCAAGGCTCCGCAAACAACACAACAAACTTTTTTACAGACAGTTTCAGCATTTAATAGCATTTAGACAGTCTGGTTCGTCCCCCATTTTGGTTGCACACCAATTAGCGTAGTGTTGTAGTAAATAAATTTAGCTCTGCTTATTGGCTTGTTTTTTAAAGTCGACGATGTGAAAAGGACACGGTGAAATCTTAGACCTTTTGGATGATCCTGACCTCACCTCCCTCAGACACAGCCTGCCTGTAATACCCAACTTGGCCAGAAGGAACTGCTAGGACTCAATCCCAGCTCACCGCAGCACTGAGCTTTAGCATTTCAGTCCACTGTGCCACGAGGTCTTTCCAGACCAAGTACGATTTTTATGGATGCAAAAATGCATGGCGAGTTTTGAAAAAGAACACATGCATAGTAATGCAGTCCTTCACACCTTTTTAATTGTAGCCTGTTCTAATTTCTGATGAAATTTGGATGCTTTAAAACCAGGCTGACCAATCAGAGCTCGGTTCTCAGGCAGACCAGCTCATATACCATAAGCAGCACGCTGACTATAAAATGGACATTAAAGAAAAGATCTGGTGGAATACACCTGAAAGGCTGGAGAATGATGGTGATAAGCCTCTGGTTTAAAGAAAGCAAACGCGTACAGGGAGATTTCAGAGTGTTTAGACAAAACACGTAGCGCACTTGGTGTGAACGTCCTACTATCTTTAAAATTGCATCTGTTGTTTTTTGTGTGAAAACTTCATACTTGGTGTGAGTAGGCCTTTAGACGAATGAATGCACATCCTAATAATGTTGAATCAAAAACACCTGATGCAGCGGTGGCTCAGTAGTTAAGGCTCTGGACTAGAAATCAGAAGGTTGTGTGTTCAGATCCCAGATTTGAGAACCTGCCACTGTTGGGCCCCTGAGCAAGACACCTACCACTCAACACCTCATATCCGTTGTTAGTAAAGTCATTAACTGAATGTGGTAGGAACAAATCTGTGAATGACTGCTCTTAGATTATCATTAATGGTACTGTTCCAGTAAACGTTTCTTTAATGCCATGCTATTTTTCATGCTATTTAAGGTTGTACGTTATTACAGCTTCATATTCTCCTACTGATCAAAGAACGCGTCCCTGTTCTTGGCAGCAGCAGAATGCGAGCAACCATTAGTCATGTTCCCGCCAGAGCACATGGCCGTGTTAATTAACAGAGGTGTTTAGAGTATCAGCGATCCTCATTAAGATTTCAGTCCCGCCCTCCTGTGTCTCAGGACACAGCTGCAAACAAGTATTAACACAGTCGGCCTCCGAAATGATGAAAATGAAATATTAATAAAGCGTCTGCTCCTCCATATGAAAGCTCCACGCTCGGCGTCTCAGTTTGTTTGGAGACTTGTTTTGTTGCAGAAATCATGTTCGTGTTAGCAGTGAGAATTTGTAGCGTAGGCCAGAAGTGGTGTACTCTTTTTTTGAATGAATTAATCATGCGGCGTGTTCTCACGATGGCTTGACTTGTTCTTGAGTTCGGTTCCATGTTTTTTTTTCCAGTATTTTGTTCAGTGAGACAGCTAGACACTAACTAACAATAAACACAGAGGAAGATTAATTAAGCAGCGCTAATTCTCTCCTGCATTGCACGGGCCCTGTCAAAATCACACCGGAATCTTGGGAGACGGATCCGTGAGACGATCAGAATAATTCATACATATTCATGCGATGCTTCAAACACGCCAACTTGCGTTTCTACTTATAGTCTAAAAACGTAAACATTTGAGATGATGGATAACCCTCGCCTTGATGATGAATGTCTTTTTGCATTTTTTCAGAATCATACTTGATTCCGAAGTTCTTGTTGTTGTAACGTCATGACACTTTTAGGTCATGACATGAAAAAATCTCTGCGTAAACATTACATCTTATCCCGGAGCAAGCAGTACGTGGGTGGCTTGACACCATCCTCTTCAAATTTCTCCTAATCTCGGACAAAACTTGTTCAGTGTCCATCAGGACGTCAGTCCCGCATGAAGGAGTTCTCTTTGGCCCCTGCGAAGTGGAAACCCGATGCGTCAGGCTGGCTCAAGCTGACCGGCGTCTCATCGCAAAGATTTATCTCGCTCATGAGCCATCCACATTCCCCGTGACAGGACAAACACCCCGGCGCCCTGCCAACAGCATAAAAATCACTTTCCGAAAGAGGCATTTAGCCTCGACAGATACATTAACAGGCGCGTTCCTGTGTCACCCCATCAATCTGCAGCTCGTTGGGGACCCGGCACAGTCCCAGGGCTCCGTGCACATCGCCGAGCCCAGCAGGGGAGTCTGTCTCCCATGGGCTGTGTCCCAAATCTGACTGCTCATATTAACACAGGAGTTCACAGAGCTGGCTTGTGGAAACATTGTGAGGTCCTCGAATGGGGGGCCGCTCTGAGAACACCGGAAAAGGTCAAGCCATGATGTTGCAACTTTTGGGATGGAACAGATTTTGCAATCAGGACTGTAATGAAATCTTTTGAGAATGGGACAGGGATGGGAGTTTTTTTCACATTCACTGAGGGTTTTTTTTGCCTTGGAGTTGCTCGTTGGAGTTGTGGATGTTTAAAGCCGCTTTCAGACAGGGTTCTCGGTCTCCGTTTCAGTCAACTTTTCCCAGTACGGGTCACAATAGGGACCTTCACACCAAGTGCGTGACATTTTTGTTGTCTTTCATTTCCCTTCTCTTAATGTGTCACGGAGATTTCGCCTTGTGTTTTTCACATAGTCAACTTCAAAAAACAAAGACACGAGCGAAGATGAGTGCAGGAAGCTCTGGTTTGTGTTTTTTGTGGCTGTGAAGAGATTAGAATGCATTCTCCAGCCTTTCAGTTATATTCCACCAGATCTTTTCTTTAATATCCATGTTTTTAGTGTCAGCGTGTTGTTATCCTATAAGCTCTTGTGCTGTGCAACCAAGCTCTGGTTGGTCAGCCTGACTTGAACGCAGAAATTAGAACAGGCTCTGATTAAAAATGTCACGCAGCATCACAGTCCGTCAGTTTCATTTTTTTCGTCTGTGAAAAGGCCTTTATAATTCCTGAAGTGGGTCCTGGTTCTGCCCTGCAGTTTCCATTTAGAGGAACAGGTCTGAAACAACTCTTGGAGGAGTCGACCAGGGTGCATCCTTGTGAAATGGTCAAACCTCCTCAACTGACTCCATCCGAACCCAAGGGCGCTGGGAAATGTAGTGAGGAAAAGTGGTCGTGTACTGTATTAAGCATGTTTAAGGTGGGCTACACTATGATATATACAGGATGTTAAACTCCTCGGCTTATGATAAATTCAATTTATGATGGATTTCTCTTGAACATATGCCAATTACCTGTAGTATTCTCCAGGCATCCTCTAAACGGTGATTTGACTGCCAGATGTGAGTGAGAATAATTCATTCCAACAGAAAATAAAGTGCACTGGAGTTTCATAAGATTCATAAGAACTGGCTGTGCAGTTTCTCCACAGTTTAAACCACTGAAGCTCTGGTGAACGCTTCCTGCTCCAGAGCCAGTCTATGGAGTTAATGGAGATCCATTGGAGATGAATGGGTGTCCACAAACTATTGGCTGTGCACTGCATCGCAGCCACTCATTTGTTTTGGCCAAAGTACTGTTTAGGGTCTTGTGCTGCGTGTGCATAGTCCACAGTACGTTTGATAGTTATTATGTTTCGCATTGAAACAATAATCTAGTTTTGTTTAACAGTTCACAACAACAAGTTTCCCCCGAACATATATGTCATGATTATTACGTTACCTCCTCGCCTAATTACTGCTGTTCTAAATTAAACGCCATCCAAATTATACACTGGACGTTTTGCCTGAAATTGGGTGTGCGTCATGGGTTTAACTGCATTATTACCAAACTATGATTTCAGGTCCCAGATTGTGTACTATTTATGCGATTGTTTGTCCTGGAACGGAGCCTAGCGCTAATGAAACTAATTAAAGCGAAAACAATTTAGGCCTCCCCATCCTTCTATAATCACCTGGTGTGCAACAAATGTGCCCCTTTGCTTCCCGAGTGGTTCCAGAAAGCCTGTTTTGTTTGGAAGAAAGCGGAGGGCGCCAGCGTAACTGCGCAATCTACCACCGACGGAGAGGCTCCGGATCGGGGAGGTTCACGCTGTGACCTGCACCCTGATGCGCACTCTCTAGACTCTGCACAATTACTTTTGATAAAAGGGGAAGGTCTTTGTATGACTCTCTTTCTCTGCGAGAGCAATTTTCCACACGAGCGGGTCCCGAGCCGAACGTGCCGTGTGAATCCTCGGGCCTTGACGGAGTGCGGCGGCCTCGCTGTTTAGCCTGAGCGGTTTTGACGGGTCACGGCACCGACGCGGGTTCGCCCGGGCCGCCGATGAGCTTTGAGCGATGAGCTGTCAGCACGTTCTGCTGATGGACAGATGAGACCTAAGACCAGGTAGAACTCCGCCAGAGCCCACATGGACCCTAGGCCAAAGTGACTTTGGCAGTTTGCCTCTGTAGATCAGTTCCAGGATACGCTGATTTATAAGCGGCTGTTTGGCTCACTTTGAAGAGCTATGATGCATATGCTAGGGGCAACGCAAGGGCAGCGGGGAGAAAAGCCACGTTCGTAAAAATCCCACAGTAGGAGCACTAATCCAGGGATCAGGTTCTTTCTCAGGTTTTAGCCCTAATCCAGGCTGCATAAATAGCTCTCGGATCTGCTCAGCTTTATGAATTCCAGGCCTGATCTGCAGAGATATGCGTATGATGACTTAATTTAGGGCCGAGGCCTCGCACGCATGCATGTCACCGATACCTGCTCGACATCTTTTTGATGTCGGTCCTGATAATAAACAGGAAAGGAGAAGCTCGGGCTGGAGAAGCTCAGCGCGCTTCATTTTTAAGAGTCCAGTTAAAAGTGAAATCGTAGAGAAGTTCCACACACTCAAGCAGGCACTCTCTCACGCACACACTGATAAAGAGAGATAGTGAAGATTTATGTGACAGTCAGCTAATTGCACGCCGCCATCTGTCATGAGGAAACGTCACCTGATCTCCACTCAGTCGGGTTAAGAATTAAACCACAAGAGTGAGCCTGGCAGCCAAACACAACGGCCAATTACTGCATGGACATCACACTAGGAACTGGGGTTAGAGATCTGGACTAAAGGTTTTACCCTTATAAGGGCCACTGAGTTTAAAAAGGTGGGTGATGACAAGTTCATAAAACGCAGTACATTTTTTATATGCATGACAATTTATGTGCATTTTTATAGCTTTTATCGTTAGAGTTGTAATCGAGACCGATAGGGCCGAGTACAAGTCAAGATCAAGACCGGGACACTGAGTCCGAGCCAAGACCAGATTAAGATTTTTCAAGTGTAAAAAGAAGGAAATAGAAAAAATGTAATTATTTTGTGATATTTATACATAATATAAAATAACATATGGCCTAAATACATGATCTGGTATAATATATGGTATTCTAAAGACTCGGCTTTATTCGGCTTGTTTTTCCATTGAGCACTTTGTGGAGACTCTGAAGCACAGTGTACACTCTAGAAAATGAATAATTTGTTTGTTTAATGTTAAACTGTGAAGTTTACGTCCCATATTTCTGTAAGATTATTGGCTGGTTGCAAAGTAGACATCCGATTACTGCACGAGGCTTCCTATTATCAGATTATGCAACTGCGTCGAACTCATCGACAAAATCTTGACTTTCTGCAGTTATCGGATCATTAGGGGCATGTAAACACGCCCGCTGCTACAAGTCTGCATAGCTCATGCTGCACATTCCTGTCTGTAATCAAACTCAGAGCGAGTCCTGCAGGGGGCCTGTCAGGGGCTTGGAGGGGGGGCTATGGCATCCTTTCAACCCAGATTTAAAGGTGGAGCTTGCCTTTCATGCAGATGTTTGCATGGCGAATTCATAACTAGAACGTAGTGACCTGCATTAACGTGACGTGGCTGTGTGTTCATGTAATAAAGCTTGCAGTTTACTCCTTCATCTTCTACAAGCACTTTATCCTAGAGACTCCAGAGCCTGTCCAGGATGGCACCACACATTCACACCTAGGGGCAATTTATAGGAGGCAACTCACTTCAGAGCAGTTTTGTGGCTTGAGAGAAAGTCAGAGAACAAAGCATGCCAAACAAAGTACAAAGTAATAAACGAGGTTTGATCCCACAGCCTGGGAACCACAACACTTTCTGTGCCACCATACCTGGGCACAAATAAAACCCTGCTAGTGTTGTCATTGGAATAAAAAAATGCAGAGTATGACTATGATTCACAAGTTTCTCAGGCACTGTTGCTGGACCTGTAGCCTCACTAGTTTGCTTAGAGCAGTTCTTCTTTTAAATACTCCACTATACTGGTCACCAAGGGTTCTGCCATTTGGCTTGGGGAAAATGTATAAAGTATGAATGAATAGAAAAGAAAATATAAATAGATCGAAAAAAATTCATAACAGCTGAAGTAACGAGTCTGTGTTGGAAACGTAGTGAGTAACAAGTACAGATTTTTCTTTTGCACTCTAGTAAGAAAAAGTAGACGGTAGTAAGGTACAGAATCAAAGTATATAGACCTAAAAATACTTAAGTACAGTAACTAACTGCTTGTACTTCATTACTTCCTGCAGGTCTTTGGCAGCAAGCACTAGGTGTAAACACAAGATAATTTTATTGCCATATTATTGTGACTCACCAGTTTAACGCATTATTGCATTTTAAAAAAGTGGAAAGAAGAAAAAAATGTATAAATAAATACAGATAAAATAAGTAACCCGTGGAATCTAATGACCAAAAAATATTTAGAAAATGTCACGTTTATTGAATGGTTCAGAGGACTTAAATGGACTACAAGAGGTAGATTAAAACACAGGATTCAAGTTTTCCAGGTATTGCAGGTATTTCCACCTGATGTCCTTGAAAAAGTGTTAAGAAAGAGATATTATACTTGAGCTATCTAGTGCCAAAAGTATAGGTTCAGGTTCTGTCTGTTTACTGCTCATACAGAAAATAATCTAATAACTGTTGGTAGAGGTAGTAGTAGTATGGTAGAGGATCTGTGGAGCAGATTTCTTCCAAAGGATTCTAAGGATTCATAATCCCTATAGACATGGTAGACTTCACCAGTGGTATTAATGGATGCCACTTCTGTTTAGATCACTACTTTCATCTATATCCTTCTCTGAGGGAGTGCTAAAAGTTTCTTGGAGTATCCTTGCCCCACTGCGTATTTAAGCCATCAGTGTTCAGTTTTATCCGTGACGGCCCGAGTGGCTGCGCCCAACCATGGTCCACCTGATAGCACTTGTTTAATCATGTGGGCTCCACACTGAAATGACTAATGAGTATCAGCTGCGGCTTGAAATGAGAACCTGCAGCTGCACCGGCGCTTTGCGGTTAATACTGGTGGTAAGCAGTGGGAAGCGGCTAAAAGGGTATTCATTATCGCAGGTTCGTGAACACTCCGTATATCACCGGCAACAAGAAACTGACGTTGATTTGACTGTTATTTATGCTTTTTTCACATTCTAGTGGCTGAATGTGCGCCGTGAGACACAGATTAGGAATTGCAGACATTAGTTAGGCCTGACTCGAAGTCAGGACGGCTTAGTAAGTGTAATCAGACATCACTTAAATAACCTGAAGTTGCCAAAAGAAAGCCTCTGCCGTCCAGGATCACTGAACTCAAGATTGTCATTACTGGAGGTTTGGTTGGAGCGTGTTCTATGGTTGGATAACAGCTTTTTCCAACAAACTCCAGAATGGATTTGGTGCAGACCAAAGATAGCCATGCAGAAAAGTATCTCACCCCACTGTGAACTATGGTGGTGGATCTGTCTCCAATACGATTCTTAGCAAACTCCAAATATACTTTCAAAAAAATTTTTCAACAATGGCCTTCTTGCCATTGTTCCATAAATTCCAACTCCAGACTAACAATTTCCCTCTTGGTTGGTTCCATGATTATTTCCCTCTTTAACTGGACACAGATCTTTGATGTGTGGCCTAAGCAGAGTCACGATCGTGCCATATTCTTTCCATTTCCTAATAATGGGTTTAATGGTGTTCAGAGGATTGGTTAAAGTATGGGTTTGCTTTTTACAACCGCACCACAATCGATACTTTTCTACAGTTTGGTCCTGGAGTTGTTTCAATAGCTCCTTTGTCTTCATGATGTTGTTTGGGTGTGCTCTGGTTCCTTCTGGAACAAGGTGTACTTATATTGCTATCATATTCACATTGCACATAGACAAACCCTGCTCAATTAATTCAGGGACATCTGAGAGCAACTGGTTGCACCAGCACTAGATGTAACAATTTCGCAGCAGTGGAGGTGAATACTTATGCAATCACAACTGTTACGTGTGAATAATTTTGCAAACTGTTTTGAATTTCCATACAGCTTGGTATCATGGGCTATTTTGTGCAGATTCATGACATAGACAGTGCCTGGGGAGCACCCATTTTTCCCTTCAGTCCTGATCAGTCGCCCAGTTCCTGCTGAAGAGAAAGACTCCATAACCTAATGTTGGTTTTCTACAGGCACCACGTTCTACCGCCAGTTACACTCATTTCAGTTAAAGGCTGTAACGAGACAAAATGTGGAAAAGTTCAAGAGGGGTGAATACTTCTGAAAGGCACCGTACAGCAGTGAATCCACCCACAGGCACCTTTTTGAAAGGCAGGAGAACCCAGAGTACAATATGCCAAATTCCACACAGGGCCATTAATTGAACCCAGGCCTCTGAATCATTGCATCACCACTGCTGAACACGGCAAACTCGTCTATTTTTATTTAGGTCAATTGTACGCAGTAATAAAGATGAATGAAGGACCTATCTGCAAAACAGAATGGTGCAGCTTGGAGAGTTGGTGCTGGATTGAATTATAAGGATGACGTCCTTGCAGGATTCCACTTTCCCATATATATAAAACAGTGACGTGCTGTTAAAATATAAACAGGACTCACAAATACCTGTCAAACTTCATCATGTTTTATTCAGGTTGCAATCCATAGCACTGTTTATTTTGTCGGTCTGGGCCTGACGCGACGCTTTATGTCTAAACGGGGAACACGAGCTTCATTGTCACTCCTGACGCGTAAACATCGGGCCTATAGAAATGACATACGCCGATGACTACGTGCTGAAAATCGTATTTAGATTTCCACGGGCCATGTCCCAATAACAGGCAGGCTTTATGTGTCTTTTGGTGCAGGGTGTCGAGAAGGGATGTTTTCCCAAGTAGGTGAATCGAACGCAGAGGCAAAGCCACTTTAAATCATTTTGGGCCCGGTGCTTTTTTCCTGTCCTCTCCCTCTACCATCTCGTGCTCTCATTTCTCCTCTTATGACATCAGGAATGTAGTGCACGCCCTGCACCTTCCCTCGGGGAGAGGCTTTTACGATTGAAACCTGACACCATTTCTGTGTCCCATAAGCAACAGCGCTGTAACTCACATCAAAGGCAGCCGGCGTCAAATCGCAGAGCGCCTATAAATCCACTTGTCACTCGCTGGCCAATCAGGGGGTGGCACTAAATCAGCTCTGTCACGCTGCTGGCCAATGGCAGGATGGCGGCGGTAAATCTGTCAGGCCGGGGTCTGTTAACGGGCACCGAGCTGCAGACTGGGGAATCCGCGGGGAGGGGAGGGAAGAGGAATGAGAGAATATGAGAGAGTGATGGAAAAGGGAGAGGAAACAGGGATATGGGGGAGGGGGACGGACAGACAGAAGGACAGAATGAGAGCTAGAGGACAAGCTTTGTACGCTTTTCTCATTTTGGCTTAGATAAACACCAGATGCAAGCAAGCCCTAATAAAAATTAAGGCAGCACTGAAAACCAAGCATCGCCTGCAGGCCCGCATTCGGGGGGTAAATAACCCTCCGAAAAGTATCGTAAAGCTTTACTGCGGCCACAGCTATCGAATGACCGGCACAACAGGGAATTATGAAGAATTACATCACCAACTTTGATCTAGAGTCAGATCCTGAACGCAGTGTAACTCTCCCATTAATTCGATATCACACACTAATCCTAACACTCGCCGGCCCGGGAAACACTAAACCCGTCTCCATCGCGAACGCCTGCACGCATCCACTGCGGCAAGAGTGTCCACCAGATGTTCTCACACCCACCGATGTGGCACAGCAGGACAGTCTATAGGCTCTCACCAGACCCATGTTTTGTCCTACAGGGGTTCGAGGCTCTGTTCTATCCAGCAGGGAGAAACCAAAGGCTCGTGTAGAAAATGTCTCCTCTCTAGCTACGCGGCATGTTTTCAATAGGGGGCTACTGCCAAACCTGGTGACTAATAGCGCAGGAAAATCGAAAATAGAAATATCCAAACAACCGTTAGGACGTATCCAACAGCCGAGCTGATGGATGTGGCATAGCTTCGTCTGGATTTATGTGCTTTCTGAACGTCGGGTCAAGAGAAACGAAAACAGATCTAGATGGAGGAATCGGTTTGAACTTAGAACTTGGGCGTTTCTGTGGAAGATGCGACTTAGAACCATAAGCTGCCATGTTTAGGTGGAAATAAAACACACCACACAGTGAAAGTTAAAATGCGAATTCAAATAAAATACATGTTCATTTACAAAATTGTAATGGTTTGGGTTTCAATGGTAACTTTTTGATTTATTTGTATTAAGTTTAACCACCAGGAATCGCAGCGTCAGCATGTCTAAATGTGATACCCTGCCTGGCTGGAAGGCACCGCCGGGACTTGAACCCGGATCTCTTCAATGGTGGGATAGCGTCTTATAACGTTACCCCACCCAAGCATCTTAAAAGATCATTTAAAATGGTAATTAATGATGGTTATGTGTCGTACTATTATAGATTATAATACTATTATACGTTATAATATAGTTAATGGTGCAAAAGTCTTAGGCCACCACTAGATTAGATATGTCATTGTATTAGCAATGGTATAATGCTCATATATAATTGTTTCTCAGTCTCTTTACTAAAATACAACCTGAAAATAGAGGAAATGTGTATGCTGTATTAAAAACTGAAAAAAGTTACTATAGCTTCTATTTAGTGTGAACTCCATATACACTTCAGCAATAGCAGCATCTGGCAGCTTCATCGGGATGCCAAGTTGACCCCTCTACAGTTTGAAGAAGCTTGATCTGGAATGGTCTTTTTTTGGAAGGGGAGCAGCCAAAGAACAACTCACAAAGATTGAAATGAAGATCAGCAGAAAAGTGTTCTGTAGTGACGAATCCAAGTTTGAAATTTCTGGGTCCAGTCGTCAACTAGGTCATATATAGTCGTCATACTATTGTCAAAACAACAAATCTAATGGCGGCCTAAGACTTTCTGCACAGTACCGTATATTATATGTATCCTGCTCAGGATCACCGGGAGTCCGGCACCTAACTCAGAATTCATTGGTCAGAACCCTAACATTAAAATGTAACACCCGTCCTTCACATTGGAAGACCAGCCAAGGATTCAGGAAGTGTCATTTCCAGTAGAGAACAAGCCACCAGACCAAAATAATCCCAAATAATTCTAATACTACAATTCCACTAGATAGTGCCTATGAAATAAGACCAAGCCGATACGCTTAAGATCTTCTTTTCACTGAATGTTTTATTTGCTCTATCTTCTTATTTTTTAAATGATCCACATAAATATTTCCCGCCTTCTGCCAAATAAAACCTGTACTTGTGGTTGCCGTTCTTGCGATTTGAGTGGATTTCAAAATCATCATCGCAACCAGACGAAAAGAGCAGAGCTGAAAATCTCGCTTCACGTTTTAGTTCTATATTCTGACATGCATTAACACCAGTGTCCACATTACAGTAAGTATCAATGAATGTTTAATAAATTAAAAAAGCAGGATAAATGGATTAAATAAATCCATTAGATAAATGAATCATCATAAGTTGCTCTGGATGAGGGCCTCTACGTCTGCCAGAATTAGAACTGTACGTAACAGAGTATGTTCTAGCATAATAAGGCACAAAACTGTCTCCGAATCAAAGTGGATGAAAAAGCTGAACTAAAATGAGCCGTGTTGTGTGGAGAGAAGAAGAGTTATAGCCGCTGCTGCTTGTTGTTTTTGGTTTCCTCAGCCTCTGAGCTGGAATGATTTTTTTATTCGATAGGAATCCGTAAATGGGCCCAGTGAGGGTGTGAGCGGCTGTAAAGCATGTCAGCTTGCACAAGGACGATGTGTGTGTGGGGCTCAGCACCGAGAGCACTGAAACAGCTTCTGGCATCTTATCTCATTCAGGCTGTGTGTACCTCCACCAACCTCTCTACACAAGCCGTTCCTCACTGCGGGCTCCCTGCACTAAATTTGCCTTCGCTAAAGACAGAAGGCGATCTGTTAGTGTTTATCGCAGCCATGCTGTTTGTGCAGCTTCACCCTCGACACGGCTTCATTAGACTCATCCATTACGCTCATTGTTCGGCGCTTAAAACAGAGCACAACACGCACAAAAAACAACTGACTTTTTATGTTCAAAGCTAGGTGGTAGTGAGTGTACAAACACGCTTTTCACCAAGTTCTTGGAAAGTAGCAGTTAGCTAGCTGATTTGTGACAGTCCTATGCGAATATATGGGGCTAACGATGTTTGAATGACAATATTTGCAGAGAACAAACTGATGCTTGAGGCCCCAGGTGACTAACCAGGACAGGCTTACGTTAAACCATGAAAAAAAGAATAAATAAACGTTTCGGTCTTATAGTCTTTCCAGGCCTGGTTGGGTGCTACACAGACACAACTGGCCTTGTCTGAGGGAGGGACTCTCATGCAAGGTTCATCACCCCCAACGGCCGATCGGGGTAGCACCCTCAATGTAGACGTCTACGTCCTGCTGATGAAATGAAGCAATCAGACGCCAAAAGTTGGGCGGAGGCACTCGCTGGTCCTCCTGGCTTGCCAAAATGGGACTTTTTTCAAATGATCCATGAGTGTTTTTATAAGCTCTCATAACTTGTTAATTGTTCAGTGGAAGTCCAGAAATGTGTCTAATTTAAGTTTCCAACTTAACTTTTATTCAGGATGAAATTCAGGGCTTCTGTGATTTGTTTTTTTGTTGTAAAACAAGCTGTCTCAAAGCAATAGAACACTCGAAGTCGTGCATCACGATAACATCATGGCTGCGATGATCTACGGCACTCGCCTTTGGTTCGTGCCTGCGACCAAATCAACCCCACGCAAAAACACAGAGAGAACACGAAAACCCCACAAAAGCAGCGGCCAGCCGGGGCGTCACCATGTCCCAATGTACTGTAGTTCCGTACACTAGTGTATCAGCACAGCTGTAGAAATGACTAGGAATACAATTATAGGAGTCGAGACTCAGGCAAGAGGGGATTTAAACTGCGTACTCATGAATATTCATATCTCTAATTAAAAATGCAAGGATGTTCTTAGTCTGGTTTCAGGCACATTAAAAAGAAAAACTGTGCTGAAACGTGTTTAGATCTTATTTTCATTGCTTAAAACGACGACTTCCTTAAGACTGCACACGATTGTATGGTGCTGGCCATTACTCACATGCACCTACAAGCATACAGTACACACACACACACACACACACACACACACACTATGCATCTATCAATTACAGGCCATGAGCCCACATGTGCCTGACAACTTTATGGTACATTATGTACTGCGTGTCAAGCTGCAATGTTTTATACTATTATCCTCGTTCCACCATAATTAATCTAAATTACCTTTTTGCCTTTTTATGCTAGAGCTGCTGTAATTAGCAAATGAGAGCCAGCCGCCGATGCCTGTAGATGCCATCAGGTGGAAAATCTGATCTAATCTGCGATTTAACCAGCTGGATATGGTTAGGTTTGTGACCGGTAATCATACGATAATGGTATTCCATTAAATCCTGCCTACTGCACTACAGCCAGTGTTGGGGAAGCTGCTCAGAAAAAGTAAGCTACCATAAATGTATAATTGCGTCTTTCAAAATGGGGAATACTCATTATTAAGTAGGCTACGTCCTGGAAAAATTTAATACCATTAGCTTTTACTTTACTTCCAAGTTACTTCTAGTTTAAATGCTGTATTAAAGAAAGAAAAGAACATTCCAGTACAAATTCAATTCATTGTTTGTCATCCCTCAGTGTCGGCAGGGGGGTCTGAAAACCTGAAAATCCATGGCGTAGTATTGGCATATAACCTACATAAATCCTCCCGTGTACTTTAAATCATCTCTAGATTACTTACCTAAACAATAGAAGGTAAATGTACTGTTTAAGGAATGCAGAGTTTACTCAATATTCAAAAAAGATGCGAAGTGAACAGTGCTCAAACAGGCTCGTGGTGGAGAGAAAACCTTTAACAGTCATCTGTGAAATGCCGGGACGCTGCAGCAGAGTACGCCAAGATGTCACTTTGTTCATGTTGATTCAAGATTTGGAAATTTTTCCAACAAATATTGTCAATCTGAGTTTAGTTGAGCCTGTGGATTTGGAGGGACGACGTTATGGAGTTTTTCAGACTCTCCTCAGGCAGTTTGGAGGCGGACGTTTTGGTGGTTCGAATTTGGGGAACAAAATTCAAATGGACCGTTCTAGTGCAAAGGAGTTAAAACTGCGAGGTTCCACGGCATTCTGTGCTTCGTTTCTGCCGTCGCTCAGTACATATTACAAAAACAGGCACTAAACAGCTAATATTTCGAGGTTTGTGTAAATGTGCTGGAAATAACTAATATTTTTCACTCAGAAAGAAGTAATGATTATTTTTTTAATTATTCATTAGCTGGAATGTGTTTCATTACTTTATTAGAGGAAATAGTAATTCGATTACCACTTTAACAGTATACTGCTTTTATTATTTTCAGCTTTAACACTGACTATCACTGGCTATTATTCCTTACAACCCAATTACAAGAGAGGAGGCTCAACAAGTCATCATGGCAACCACACAAATAGAAGCTTTGTTTCATACCCATATTCAGAAAAACTCTTTGGCTGAACAAATGTACCGTTTCTACATTACTATAAATGTTTATTGACTACTCCAGCAGCTGCCCTTGGACCTCCGGATAAACGTGATAAAATGATAGTCCTCGCCAGACACACAAGTGCTACACGTGGTAGATAGAGGTCAGGTTGGAAAAGGTTGGGCCATTCCTTTAATGTGCTACTACAGCTCGCTCCTGTCCAGCAGTTAATCAACTCCTTATGAAGGAGCCACTCCACTCAAGCTCTGGAGGAAATTAAGTGCTGAAGCCTCCATCATTTTTCGAGATAAAGCTTCGTCGCGCTTCTAGGCAGCAGCCAATAATGTTACAGATAAAGGTTTTAATATACATGCCAAGTTATTATTAAAGGCTGAAGAAAAATAGTGGACATGTCTGAACATGGTCTGTGCTAATGCGGCTCTTCAATACACGTCAAACACCACCCAAAACTGCTGTGGACAAACCTGCGAACTGAGCATGGATCAGCCTGGATGGCAAATTGTGCACAATACTGCTTAATAGCAGCTAGGTATGGACTTTTTTCTTAAATCCATTTTTGGTTCCCCTTAAAGACCTCTTCCTCTTCCTTAGGGAGTATCTCCTTGTCACTGTTGCCTTGGCTTATCTTGGGTCTTGTTTATTTCTGTACAGCTACTTTGCAACAATGTCAAACATCCAGAGCTGATCCAGTCCAATGTTACTCGTTACTTTTTTGTATTACTCAAAAAGCACTAAAAAACCTGTTACTAATTACTTCTTTAAAAAGTAACAGGGATTACTTTACTCATTGCATTCTGGAAAAAATAATCCCATTCCTCATAAAAATAAAAAAAAAGCACATTCATGGTCAGGGGTGATTCTAGGATCTGAGCTTTAACACCCAATGAGACCAGAACCCCATTTTATTACTATAAAACTGTATTTAATTTTGGACTGTCCCACTCTTGACAGAAGAACATTTGACTTTTTGGGTAGGGAAACACTGAGACTGGAAAGACACCAATAAATCTCAGAAAACTTCTATTAATGCTGAGCCTGTGAGCCACAAAGCCATCACTGGGATTGCACCATTTCCGAGGCCAGTGGGGTGCTGTATTATCGATGTTAAAATATTGTGTTTAAACCATACATTTTCTATAGTTTTGACATTTTTGAGCTTATCAGAGACAAACTTCCATTTAAAAAAAACAACAAAAATGACTTTTTACTATATTGAGGGGTGCTGTGCCTCAGTTTTGCCTAAAAAAAGGAGTATCCACACCTATGTTCATCTTCGAATTCAAATCGTTGACTGTTTTCAAATCGTGGAGTTTTTTCTGATTTTTCAGTGGCAGTTGCACAAATCTGGCCAGCAGATGTCGCTAAGGAACGCTTTTTATAGAACACTGTGAAACTGAATCCTTTTTAAAGAGATTGGTGTAAATGATTTAAAACTTCTGAAAGCTTAATTTCCTCCATCACTAGGCATGGGCATGTGCACAGATTATGTAAACAGCCACTAAACAGCTAATATATGTAGGAATTTATTGTAAATGCTTTGGGAAGAATGAATATTCTTCACTAAAAATAAAATATTTTATTAATCTATAAGTGTAATGTGATTACAAGGGTATAAAATGTAATGCGTTACATTATTCCGCTATACGACAAAAATAATTTGTATACTGTAATGCATTACTTTGTACCACGTTACCCCCAACAGCTGTATAAATAAGATTGAACCGAATAAATCTTTAGTTTTCATCAAAACGCAGGCGATCTGAGTGCAGAGGTCAGTCAGCTACGGTCCCAGGGCTTTACATGACGACATACAGGCTTTTAATGGGGTCACCCCTTCTGTACGCGTGCATTTATGACACCTCTAATCCCAGAGTATACATCATCCTCGCATATCCATAACAAGATAACACGCCGCTTGTCTTTTCCACGTCTCTCCAGGGATGAGCGCTCATTTGCATAAGGAACGGAGGGAAAAGAAGTGAAGCCTCCAACCACGCCAGCTGTGCTCTCCGTAACAGGCACGTGCAGAACAGATGCTCAAGAGATTTCAAGGAAAAATAAGTCAGAGGCAGATCTCCATAAAAAAGGGACAAATGTCTTCACAGCTCCCCCTGTACTGTAGAATGTCATAATTAATAAATGCCCACGTGATTAGCTTTAGGAATTGTCCAGATCCCTATTATAGGGATTATATTAGATTTTAATAATACCAATACCAGAGAGTATAAGATATTATTGATCCTTTTATAAGATGATTCTCCACAAACAAGCTTGTTCTTTATGGATAACGTTTCTGTGTTAACATGAAATGCACTCAAAAAAATTTCACCGAATTTTAACAAAACATCATTGGACCAGGTTATCCCCTTTTGCACGAGTTTCTGGTTCCTCTTACATTTGTGCAATGTGCACATCAATCCACTTGGTGGCTCCAGTGGTTAAAAGGCTTCTCCGCCTCACATCGGGCTCTCTGTGATGATCCAGATCTTTTACCCAATAGATTTCAGACAGGACAAATGTTTATAGCGCAAGTAGTCATGACCAACAATGAATCCGCGATTGCGTTTAAACTATTGTAGCTAATCATTTAAGTCAGATAACAGGGTTGTGTTTGAAGATGTGCTGCCTCGAGTACTTGAAAAAGGAGAAAAACCTCCCAGACTCGGACTGAAATAATAATTTACACTTAATATGACATTTACAGCAGCTGGCAGTCACTCTTATTTAAAGCGGCAGAGCCACGATGGCTGGCAGGCTTGAACTACTAGGCCACTGAAGATCATTTAATTACTCAGATAATACTAATCATAGTTCGTTCATGGATATTCAGATATTCACCCCTGACTGTGGTGACAGAGCAGTTAAAGTACTGGATTACAGATTTAGGCTTACTCATTTGGGACCTAAATAGTTGCTTTGAGACAATGCTCTATTGTAAAAAGGGCTATAGTAATAAACTTGACTTCTGACCAGAAGCTCCTGGGTTCCAGCACTGCCAAGCTGCCACTTTTGGGTCCTTGACCCACAATTGTTTGGATTGTACCTTGTATCAGTTCACTCTGGGTAAGAGCCTCTGATAAATGTATGGCTACACACTGGGAAAATCAAATACCCTGCTCACCAATAACTCACTTATAAAGAAAGACTAAGGGCAGATGATGGGACAGACGATAAACATTCATGTAAAAATGTTATTTCCTATCGTGTTATGTTCTCTATTTTATTATACTCTTCACAATATTACATTTTCTCTCACATTAGTCTACATATTCTATTTGAATGATTCATTATTTATATTATTATTAATATATGGTCTCTCTTTTAACATTTATTTCTGTTTGTTTATATAAACTATTACTATAAACTTCATAATTAGACAACTTGGCTTGATCCAAGGAGGATGGGTCCCTTTTTGAGTCTCCCGAGGTTTCCTCATTACAACATTAGGAGAGTTTTTCCTTTCCACTGTCGCCTAGACTTGCTCAATTTGAGACTGGGCTTAGATATCAGAAGCTAATGAAAAATTGTAAAGCTGCTTTGAGACAGTGCTCCATTTCTATATCTATGAATTAACCTCTTGCAACCTCCTTACCCTCCTCGGAGCTTCTTATATGTATAAAAACTGAGCGCCGTCTTCGAACACGAGGTATTTTTGTTTTTGTGAAGTGCTCAAGAACGTCTACAAATGAGGACCGAGTTGTAGAAACCCAAAACGTCACGTCCACATGTGGCTAAGCATTACTGTATTATAAGACCTTTCAAAAATATATATTTTTGAAATCGTTTCTAGGGGGGCTTTCGCATGCGCTTAGTACACACTCAGCTTTTGTTTGGTTTCCGTCGAAATCGCGTGGACAGGAGTCTTTCTTTTCACTCCTTGGTCATTTCCTCTACATTACAACTGGGTTTGTGTTGTAATTCTAATCTAGGCTGTGCTGAAAAACATCCCGATACACCTGTAAATAAGGCATCAAACGAACCTCCTCCGTGCATCCATCTTGAGGTTGGGTCACAAAAACGAACCAAGAGCAGCTTTAAAGCTGTACCTTTGACAACGCACCAGAAGATGGCGCTCTTAACTTGCTTGTGAATCCCTGTCTACGCTCTAACGGATCCGTTGAGAAAGTGACAATACTCCTCTAGATGAGATAAAGCAGCAAATCGATTATGATAGGAATAATATATTCAGAACAGACTGTGATGAAGCTTGATGGTGAAACCATATGTTTATTTAATGTGGATCGGGAAAGGGTGCAGTAAGGCTCGGCCACTGGAATGTACATGAATCACAAGCGTACTCCAAGCAGCACTGAGTACGGTTGTGATATCTCTCTCACACACACACACACACACACCAAAAACTAACCGGAATGGAATAATCAGAAAGTCCCTGGTACTTTTCCTCTCATAAAAACAGTCTTTCCTGTATTACTAAGAAAAAAAAAAGAGCTGGTTCATGACATTGGCTCTAAAAAGTCCTAGCAAACGGTAAAGGCTGAATCCGATCACTAAATCAGCTAAGACAGAACAATTTGCATAAATCACTTAGAGCTCCAACTGTTGGACGATGAGCGTCTCAACTTGAGGTGAGGGAGCTTTTCCTGTGGAAGGTACTTTCACAGCACGTCTCAGAACATATTCAAACTGATAACAGGCAACAGTGACGATGGGAGTGGCATCTCGGTGGAAGATGACGACTGCCGTGGTCTATCGCAGTAGAGACCATTTGATCTGCTCTTTAGCCGACTGCAGCACCTGGAGGGAAACGGCAAAATCATGACGGGTTCGTATTTTGGACTCCACTGAGCTTTTGAGGGTCCACAACATGGGCAAACATAGATGGAGCCATTCAAATTCTGTCATTTCAGTCACTGGATGCTAAGATGGAATCTCAAGAGATTAAAAGTGGCAGCAGAATGGACCGTACTGAGCATGTCTGTATCAATCTGTCATAGGTTTCCACCTTCAACAAGTCCATCTAAGAACTTTGTCCATCCCTCTTAAATCCATAAAGAAATGGTTGTAACATTTGATGGAGCAACTTACAAATGACAGCTTAGGATAAAGGGCTTGCAAATATGTAATAGACTCAAAATTAGGCTTAGTACAGGTAGGGGTGGGCACTGGAAAGGATGGCACGATACGATTATATCACGATACATTGCGATATTCCACATAGTTCACTGGAAATCTAAAAACAACTGAAATTCAAGTTGCAGTGAACGATCCCAGTCGTCTTAATCCATGACCACACTGATAATTCACCGAGTAAAACACTGTACGGCGCCATCTACAGGAGCGCAGGTTGTAGTTTACACCCCATTTAATGTTTTTTCTTCCTTTAAAGAAATCTACTTTTTGAGCTAAAAATCAACGTATCGACTTTTGGCACAGCCCTAGCTGACACGCAACGGTGTTTGTTTGATGCCATCTAATTCAATTGCAGTTTTTCAACACTAGACGGCGCAATCATACGTCATGCTCACAGACACCTGAGAGACCTTTTTTTTTTTTTTTTTAATTGCAGCAGACCACAGATTCTTTTTGTTTACATTTTAAGTAGTATTTTTAAAGTGCACATTAGTTTGAATTTCTTTTCTTCAGAAATTAAAAAAAGGAATATTTCCACTAAATGAAGCTCCAATAAAGCATTTTCTTTACAATTTTAAACCACAGTTTCTAATCATTTCTTACTAGCGGACTAATGTTTTTTGTTTGAAAGCTCATTGTTTCCACTTCAGAAATACAACTGTAAGATCTTTAACCCAGAGGAAATCGAATTGTGAGCAGAATGTATCGTTACACCCCTAGAATGCATGGAATAGGAATTAAGGGCTCATTAAGGGGCCTAAGCACAGGTGCCTCAATTGGTCAAGCAACGAATATGCGATTACCGGCACAAACGGCGTCATTAATGCCCGAATTCCGACAGGTCTAACTACAAAAATCGACGATTCTGTGTGTGCAAAGCCGTTAAATCACTACTTAGACTGGTATTAAAGTGTGCGGTGCCTCCACCCATCAATAAACACAGAAAAACACTTTCAAAACTCGTCTGTGGCGATGATTTGATAACCACTGAACCAGCGTTGCACCATTAAAGAATTAGTTGTTATTTACAGCCTCGTTACGTAACCATTCATCACCATCCTGGTGCTGAGCTTTCAAAATCGCCATCACCACCTTCTATTAATGTCAGCTCTGATCAAAAACTAAGACGCTAAGCAGTTAAGCGAGCGCGCTCATTAAACACAAACCTTTTACAACCCAAACTGCAGAAAGCACCAACACACACACACACACACACACACACACACACAGAGGGAGAGCGAGGTGAAACCTAACGCTTGAGTAATGCATGCGCGGGGAAATATGCAGGAATTAATTAATCATTTTAATTCGAGGGAAAGGCGAGGCAAAGCATAACCATAAAGCAGGACGACGAGGAGCGGCATTAATCAGCGGCGCGGGAGGGATGCAGGCAGTCTGTCACAGACCTCTTAAATGAGACCATCAATCAGGCCACGGGAAGCCGCCTGTGCCAGACAGCCGCCAATAATTAGCCATCATGCTTTACATGTGGCAGACGCGGGGGGAGCTCGCACATTCGGAAACCTCAGAAGGCCTACACGGACCACCGAGGACTGAGTTTATAAATGAGATGCGTACGCAAGCCACGGCAAACAACAGATACTCCCGCTTCCAATGAGACACCGGGACAGAGCTGGAGAGAGAGACAGGGAGAGGACGCTGGAGAGAATTCTCACCTGAGTGACTGTCTGTTCCGTCAGAGGCACGTCGTCGCCCTGTGAGAGGCGAGAGATGATGAGTGATGGCACGAGCAGCAGCCTTTAACATGCTCTCTATTCATTTTTCCTTTTCTCCATGCCAATTTATCTTCTGAATACCGACCGTCAGACCAATGAGTCTGAACCACATTACAGAAATGCTGAGATAAGAACACAGTGTGCCTGCTGATAGAAACCACAGCTTTGGCTTCTAGTTGAACGGCAACACCAAAAGCACCATTGCTTAGGCCAAACCATTTGTTTACAGTGCCTCAGACCAAGAACAGCCCTCAGCAAATATGTGGTTCTGTGCATTTTTTATAAATAAAAAAAAAAGAAGTCGTCATTATCATGGCTCCAATATTAATAACAGCAAAAATTATTTATATTATGTATTCATTGTTATCACTACTATTATTATTAATATTATGTTTTTTGGCTTAGTTATGATATAACCATTGTCAGAATATAGTATTAAA
Organism: Ancistrus triradiatus; assembly: GCA_025084515.1. Lineage (NCBI taxonomy): Eukaryota > Metazoa > Chordata > Actinopteri > Siluriformes > Loricariidae > Ancistrus > Ancistrus triradiatus. The sequence goes on along the minus strand of JAJAGP010000001.1, from coordinate 1,498,028 downwards.
AATATCATTACTGTTAATTATTAAATTATTAATGGAATAAAAAATATTCTTATTATTATTATTAATAATAACAATGTTTTTGTTAGCAGTTTATCAGCATCATTATTTATACTATAAATTATTATTACAATAATTAAAATATTATTTACTCATTAATACTGTATATATTTTTTAGTTTGGATTAATCATGATATCATCATATAATGTAATAATATTAATTATAATTAAATTATAAAACAACAATTGTTATCAGCACCATTATTTACATAAACAAAATAATAATAAACTAATTACCATATTATTTATTTATATTATTATTAAATTTTTATTTTGGATTTTCATGACATTGCTATCGTCAAGAAATAATAATAATAATATAACATAATAATAATAATAATAATAATAATAATAATAATAATTATTATTATTATTATTATTATTATTAATAACAATAATAATAATGGATTTATTATTATATTATATATTTATTTATTATTTATATTTATAATAATATTAATATTTCATGATATTGTTATTGTCAAGGTATAACAGCAAACAACAAACTAAGTACAATATTATTTACTTTTATTATTTATTTTAGGTTTTCATGATATTGCTATTGTCAAGATATAATAATAATAATAATAATAATAATAATAATAATAATAATAACAACAACAACAACAACAACAACAACAACAACAACAACAACAACAATAGCTACTATTATAAATAATATTATTATATTATGAATTATTATTATAGTTATTATCAATTTATTTATTTTTTTATTTACATTATTTTTGGGTATATTTTTTATTTTGGGTTTTCATTATATTGTTATTGTCAAGATTCTTTCTCCGGATACCAACAGCCAATTACAGCAAAGCTGGAGGCAGAAACACCTGTGACTGGATAATCGAGCCAGCCAATGAGAAGAGAGGAAGCAGCCCTCACAGCACTCCTCTAAAATGCAAACAAACTAGCATAGTAAGATTAGTTTGATGATTTTTAAGCACTATTATGTAATCATTATTGAGGCATTTTTCTAAAATCTTTATTCTAATCATGTTTAGCACGCTGCAGTTCTAGTCTGAGTGCACTGTCTGGATGTGTGTGTGTGTGTGTGTGTGTGTGTGTGTGTGTGTGTGTGTGTGTGTGTGTGTGTGTGTGTGTGAGAGAGAGAGAGAAACAGGCTTAAACAGTTACCCTCAGAGCCACTCGGTGCACCACCTGCTGTGGGTCGCTCTCCAGGATGACACTGTGGGGAAACATTAAGCACAGATGAGTTAGCATGCTCATATTCAGCAGACAGAGCAGCAGTGATGGATAGAACAGCACCAGCACATGACCTGGAGAAAAACCCAACACAAAGAGCTGCAGAGCTGCATTTATAATCGGCCTCCTTTAGGACAGGCTTCATGTACCACGGTGATTTACTCTGCTACGGTGTTACAACACATCTGGATCTGTTTACAGCCCTGTGCCAGCCAGGACACGCCTTATTCACCATCAGTAGGTACCACACGGCTGCATACCTACTGATGGTGAATAAGGCGTGTGACACTCTTGTCCCTGATATATGGTTGTGTATATATATATGGATAACGAACATTTGGAGCCAATTTGCACTGCTTCTTATGGGAAATTCCCTACATGGCTCCTGTATGTTCAAAACTCTCAATATTTTCACTAATGGCAGCGTAACATAGTGGCCCGGGACTTTTTGATTGGTCCCCCTGCTGATCTGTTTTCTCTCCCTTCCCTTATAATTAAGCAATAATAAGAAGACTACAAAAATAAGAATAAAACCAAAGCGGAAGCTGTAGGCAGAAGCAAGAAGCCTCTTCCGTAGTAAGTCTGTCTCTCTGTCATTGTGGGGACCTTTCATTGACATAATGATTACTGTAGCTGATTAATGCTATCCCTAAGCCTAAATGTAACCCCAGGACGAGTCTTTTTAGTAAATATTTTGAGTCTTTTGGATTAAAAAATAATAATAATAAATCTATATATATATTCGTTTGGACCATACGTTTTGGGGACTTTCCATAGACATAATGATTACTGTGGCTAATTATTACTACACCAATTCCTACCCCTAACTCCAACCTTAATTTCAGTAAAGCAAAATGTTTTGACTCTTTTGGCTTTTCACAAGAAAGTTGCAGTTTCTGTAAGAAAGCAGTTTTCCTGAAGGGGACCTGGCAAGTGTCCCCACAAGGCAAAAAATGTCAGATCTTTGTATCTTTGTGGGGACATTGGGTCCCCACAATGTAATATAAATCTTGGCCTCCCACACACACACACACACCGAAGCATAACTGCAGCTTATTAATGCTACACTTAACCCTAACCTCAGTAACCTAATGCAAGTCTTTTGGCTCTTTCAGTTTCGAAAAATCCGGATTATGTCGTACTAATTACAAACATTAGAGCATCCTTGGTCTTGAACATTTCCTTGGATATCTTTAGAAGCCTGGACTGCTTTTAATTCCATGTTAACTCTGAGTAAGAGAAGAATCACAGACCGACGGCAGAATGCATGCATAATAAAACCCTCAGAAAAACATCGGAGAATATTCTATTACAAGGAAACATTTTATCCCCGTCTGGTCTGACCTCTTTTAACTGCCAACTCAAAGAGAACACTCACCCTCCATCTACGATCTCGTCGACAGCCAGGAAAAGCCCCTCCATATTTTCAAGCAAGGCTCTCTTCTCCACATTCTTCCTGAACCACAAAAAAGGGAGAGCGTTAATGCTCGGCACGGGTCACTGCGCAGAACGGGCTGAGAGCGATGCTATCCATTCTTACCTCAACATTTGGCTCAGGGAGTCAAACAGACAGTTCAGCACTGCCATCAGCATCAACTGTGACAGACGTTCACAGATTAGAGACTGCATTTCATACGCGGAAAGTTCACATCTGGTGCATCTAGAAATACCTCGTTTTCGTGGGAGCTGCCGATGACGTAGAAGTACAGGTCGATGTTGCTCTTGTATACGACGGTGAGGCCTTCGAGCAGAGCGATCTCACCTGGCAACGAGCAGACTCGCGTTTTATACACCGATTACGTACTAGGAAAGTGATGCAGTACCGACAATTCAACATCAAGCCACCGACTTACTGTCTGTTCTGTGTGTCTTGTTGAAGATGTTCTTCTCAAATGCTTTCTGCTCTTTAACTGTAGGATAAGTGTCATCGTAATACTGAGAGAGAAAGCACAGTAGAGCTTAAGCTATAAACACACCAATCAGCCAAGACATTAACATCACAACGATTTTCTTGGTCGTGTTACACGCAAAATTACTATCAGAGTCAGATTTATCTCTATAGCACTTTTATGATGGAGCATTGTCTCAAAAGCAGATTTACAATTTTATATATAGGTCCAAACCCAAATAGAACAAACCTAGGGTGACAGTGGCGAGGAAAAACTTCCTAAATGTTATAAAGAAGAAACCTTGGGAGGACCAAGACACAAAAAGGGACCCATCCTCCTTATACAACCCCAATTCTAATGAAGTTACGTTGTGTAACATAAAAAAAAAACATAATACCTTTTCAACCCATGTTCCATTGAATACACTAAAAAGACAAGATATTTAATGTTCAAACGGATAAACTTTGTGTTTTTGCAAATATTCACTCATTTTGAATTTGATGCCTGCAAGACGTTTCAAAACTGTTGGGACAGGAGCAACAAAAGGCTGGGAAAGTTGAGGATTGAACAAAAAACACCTGTTTGGAACATTCCACAGGTGAACAGGTTCATTGGACACAGGTGAGTGTCATGATTGGGTATAAAGGGAGCATCCCTAAAAGGCTCAGTTGTTCACAAGAAAGGATGGGGCGAGGTTTGCCATAAATAGTCCAACAGTTTAAGAACAACGTGCAATTGTATAGAATTTAGGGACTTCATCATCTACAGTCCATAATATCATCAAAAGATTCAGAGAATATGGAGAAATCTCTGCAAGTAAGCGGCAAGGCCAAAAACCAACACCGAATGCCCGTGACCTTCAATCCCTCAGGCGGCACTGCATTAAAAACTGACATCATTCTGTAAGGGATATTAGAACATGGGCTCAGGAACACCTCAGAAAACCAACATCAGTGAACACAGTTCGTCGCTCCATCTACAAGTGCAAGTTAAAACTCTACCATGCAAAGCAAAAGCCATATATCAACAACACCCAGAAACGCCGCCGGCTTCTCTGGGCCCGAGCTCATCTGAGATGGACTGACCAAAGTGGAAAAGTGTCCTGTGGTCTGACGAGTCCACATCTCAAATTGTTTTTGGAAATCATGGACGTCGTGTCCTCCGGGCCTAAGAGGAAAAGGACTGTCCGGATTGTTATCAGTGCCAAGTTCAAAAGCCAGCATCTCTGATGGTATGGGGGTGTGTTAGTGCCCATGGCATGGGTAACTTGCACATCAGTGAAGGCACCATTAATGCAGAAAGGTACATACAGGTTTGGGAGCAGCATGTGCTGCCATCCAAGCAACGTCTTTGTCAGGAACGTCCCTGCTTATTTCAGCAAGACGATGCCAAGCCACATTCTGCACGTGTTACAGCAGCGTGGCTTCGTAGTAACAGAGTGCGGGTTCTAGACTGGCCTGCCTGCCATTGAAAATGTGTGGCGCATTATGGGCTGTTGGGCAACTGAAGTTGTACATCAAGCAAGAATGGACATGAATTCCACCTAGAAAGCTTCAACAATTAGTGTCCTCAGTTCCCAAACGCTTATTGAGTGTTGTTCAAAGGAAAGCTGATGTAACACAGTGATAAACATGCTCCTGTCCCAACTGTTTTGGAACGTGTTGCAGGCATCACATTCAACATGAGTGAGTATTTGCAAAATTCAAAAACGTTTATCCGTTTGAACATTAAATATCTTGTCTTTGTAGTGTATTCAATTGAATATGTGTTGAAAAGGATTTGCAAATCATCGTATTCTGTTTTTATTTATGTTTTATACAACGTCCCAACTTCACTGGAATTGGGGTTAGCTAATCATTGTGTGTTAGAAATTAGTAAAATTAGATCACAGACATCAAATTTAGTCTCTCCTCAAATATGATCAGGTCCCCCAACCCCAGTTTTGTCGTGCCTCATTCCCCTAAGCCTCCTAAGGAGGGCTGTAGGCCAGGGAGTGCCTTCATACAACATGGGTACTGACCATTTCTTTCACCGGCAAGAGGCTTAGCTTTGCCTGTATAACAGCCATATGGACTAATGAAAGTAAAGACCACCCACGGCTAAGAGATGGTATCAAATGTCTATCGGACACATCTGCGCGATATCCAATCTGTTTAATAAGGTCAGTATCGGAGCTGATACGATCCAGAGTATCGTATCGGTGTGTCACTAGTTATTATGGGACTCACCTTGGCGTAAAGTCTTTCCCCATCATTGTCCATAATTAGAACAGCTTTCACGGTGTACAGCGAGGGCTCCTGAGACATCAACACGAAAGCAGAAGGTTAATCATTAAATACTGTAGGTTTGACCAACACTCACAGTGTTCAGCATAAAGACAAAGGGTGGTTGAATAATAATAAATAAATAAATAAATAAATAAATAATAATAATAATAATAATAATAATAATAGGTACGATTCTTATTAGGATTAGGATACAACAAACCAAACCATCAGTACAAGCATTAATGTTGACATTCAGAGACTTGGCTAAGTTATAAGACAACAATTAACAACAGTAGTCTTTCAGGGTTCATATGGTATTTAGTTTTAGTTAGATAAAAAGACAAAAAATGAAGTGACATGCTCAAACTGTAAAACGTTTTTACACGTATCATAAACACAACTAAATACGACTTCTAATTCAACGCCGGTTTAAGCATAAGCGTAAAGAAACGGCCGCTTTCCAAATTACTTTACACTCGTACCGAAGTGTCCTTCGTAAACAGTGCGCGCCGTTACCATACACACTAGGTAGTGCACTCAGATAGCACGTACACCACCGTTTAGGATACGTCAAACGAAATCTGGCTGTTAGCATTAGCAACAACACTACAGCCTACAGAACAACATCCAGACCTACTTTAAAACGTTCGACGCTCGGCTTTTGTCTTCCACACAGAATTGTACATGAAGTATATGTTATTAAAATAAACCTCACCAATATTAAAGTATCCATTTTCCAGTGGAGGTTACCGGTGGAAATACCTGATGTGTTGGATGTTAGTGAGTCGATTCTGCTTCCGCTATGAGGGAGAGGAAACCGGAGACACAAACATTAACGCTCTGGTAAAAGTCACTAAACATGTTGGCGTGTTAACTTTTTTGTCCCACAAACTAAAACAGGTGGAACTTGTAGTACTTTTACTGAATTTCGATGTACGTTTTGACTTTTTCTATCCAGCGTGGCTTTTAAGTGGCAGTGCAATTGCCTTTTACAATAACTGTATATTAATTACTCATAAAAACGACGGCTAATATACTAAAATAGTACAAACCTATTTCTAAAATGTGTTTGTATCCATATTGTCCTCTACATCATCTACTTTTCATGACAAGATTCATTGTTACTCAGTCACTTTTGGAGGCTCCAACATGGAAAATTCTTAACTGGGAGCTGCTGGCCTCATAACAGATGGAAAATTATGATATTTAGCGGTAGCTTTGGATTTTGGTTTTATTCCAGTTATATTTGTCAGGCAGACGTAGTAATCTGAATCCTGATCTTTGGGTTCTCTCCAAACCAAAGACAACATAACACAACAAATAGGGGGGCAGCTCTATATCTGCTATATCTGAACAGACTGATGTCTGAAATTAAATCAAAGTGTGGCTCTACAAAGTATTAAATCAGGGTCTGGTCACCTGCACATCACTGCTATTTCATGTCTACAGTTTTATTAATTTTCAGAGCTGTCACCTTTTTTCTCGCTACTCAAATGTTGTAAGGAAGTTTGTATGTGAAGCTGGATTTCTCTAATATTTAACTTATTCAAAACACCCAAGCTCCAAACCACAGCAGTTAAAAAGTAGTTATATTCTTCCGGAAAACCAAAGATTTTGTAACAGTGGTGACACACAGAACTTTAAAGTTAACCCGCTCTTAAAGGGCAACATCAGCGCTGTTTGAAATTCCCTTCTTAAACAGGGAAATGCATAATTCATGGATATCACTGTCAAGCAAACACTTTATGGCCAAAGTATAAAGGCATCCCAAGTACTGAATTCCACTCCCACTGCTAACCTTTGCAAATATTTAGGCATATAAAGTGCAACTTGTATGGACATACACTGGCAGTATAATTAATGCCATTAGTGAGTGATGTTTAATCCAAGTTAGTCTGAGAAGCTTCTCCAGTCAGCTACATTTGAAGTAAAGGCCTCGCTGCTTAAAACAGTTCTTGAGGAACTGGGTTTGAACCCAAGGCTGGGTTTGCAAGGTGAAGGTTGGGTGGTGCAGTTACATGGGATAGGCTCCGGATCTGCTTAACCCTGACCAGGATAAACAAGGAGAAATGTTTAAGAGCATAAATACAATAGCCATGAAGCAATAGGCCACATAAGCTACTGTTCTGAAAGGCTTTCCACTAGATTTGGGATTTGGATTTGGATTTTGGAATACGACTGTGAGGTCTTTCACAGATGTTAAGACGATAAGTTCCACCTCATTGTTCTCATTCCAGTTCATCTCAAAATTGTGTAAGATCTAAGATCAGGGCTCTGTACAAACCAGCCAAGTTCTATATTTACATTTACATTTATATCATTTAGCAGACGTCCTTATCCAGAGCGACTTACTTACAACCTTCTGGTCCATAGTTTATTACCTTGACCGCTAGCCCACCACAGTCCAATATATCAAATATTTCTTCATGGAATATGAGGAGGGTATGGCAAAAATCTGATGAAATTTTGTTTGATGTCGAAGAGCCACTGTGGTGTTCAGTAAAATCTGTTCAGTAAAAGCCTACTGCCACTGTTCGTCTATGGAACATCCATGCATGTATGCTTCATATTATGAACCTCTTAGTAGTCAGAACACTGGAAATAAAAAAGTTCACCAACTACAAAGGCTATCTACATACTTCTGACCATATAGTGTACAAGTTCTGGTCCAACAAAGGTAAATCATAATGTCACATCATGCACTGCCAGTCTGGACCACACCTTCATTACAAGAAGTCTGATGAATGGAGTTGATGTTGTGAAGCTGGTTGCATTCATTTCAGAATCTCCATAGGTGAAAACTACCCTAGAACGCAACCTCTTTTCTCCAGCTTGCACATGAGAGCCATGTTGAATTAATTAAAGAGATGTCTTAATTTAAAGTGGATTTACTTCGCTTGTACTTATGACCTTCCTCTTCCACTGTGTGGACAACTCAACCAGAGCTGCTTGCTCATTCGAAGCTGTCTTGCCTTTACTGACTTTTTCCATTATGTCATTCCGGATTCAAAACCAAGAGGCCATCCTATTACAGAAATAGGCCTACTGACTTACCTAAAGCACCCACTTACTAGTTACTGGAATGCTGTTGCACAGGCATTGGCTCGTGTTTTGAGGTCTGTAGTGGAAGTTCTCACTGCAAACTGGATGCTGCCTCTTCCTGTATTCGCTCTGCAGCGATACAGCTATGTGGTGAAGTGGGGCGGTTACTGATTTTAATAAAACATTTGACTGATAAACAATCAATTTAGCTGCTTGAAGCAGATCAACTGTTGAATTAGTTCTGCCACCAAATAAACCCCTCTTATCCGAGTACCACCATGGCAGACTGATCTAATTTAGGGACGCAGTTTGATCATTTGTGGTGTTTACAGTGATTCACACGCCTCAATGACAAGGGTCTCCGGCAAAATGACACAAGGTCCCATCTGTTTTTCTCCTGTTTTAATTTAATGTATCCTCCTACAGGCAGCCGTCATGATTGTGCTGGTCACTTCTTCTGGGAAGCACCACTGTGAAAACCAATCTCCAGAGGGATTTTCCCTGCACGGAGTTCACATCTATTTACTACTCCAAATACACTGACATCAGAAGCCTTTCACTCCATGCTCAGCCCTTTTGGTTACAAACATTACTTCCCAGATCTGTCTAGAGATCTGTGGCTGGTCATTTTTTAAATCAAGCAAACCATGCATGACCATTGTTGATTTAGTTTCGTCCTCCTTTGTTTACAGTAAAAAGATGTAGGGTAAATCCATTTCCATGCTATATACTCTGTTTAGCTTTTCAGCCTTTGCATGGCGATTCTCGATCCAAACCTGCTGGCAGCAGTACGGTGGCTCGCCAGAAGATTTCGCAACAGAGCTCTGGGTTTTCACAAGTTCACCACAAAGCGCATTTCGAAATGATGCTTTGTGTTGTAGAGGATATAATACGAGTTCCCTGGCTTGTTTCTTGTGAAAACATAAACCTTCCTTCAATGTAAGTCCGAGGGACAGAAGCTGAAGGGTCCTTCGGTCTCATGTGAAAGTTCGGACAGCAATGGTCAAAATATGTTTTGTTGAATTTGAATGAAATATATGGAGCATCCTTAAATATAACATATTCTGGAAATTTTGAACAAGGGAAAAATCGAAACAAATATTTTGCACTGATGATCCACTGGTGTTTCTTTAGGTCTCAGGACTGATTTGTTATGATTCTTTTAAATGTACCAAATTTTTGTGCTGTGCAAAAGTCTTAGGCCACCATTACAATAGATATGCAGTTGGTTTAGCAATGGTATAATGACCATATTTAAACATTTCTTTATTAGAACACAGCTAGAACAGACAAGGAATTTGTATGCAGTATTAAAAAAACCTGAAAAATAAATCAGAAAAAACAGATTCTATAGGCTACAAGTATTTATTGTGACTCCCCTTACACTTAGTAGGATCTGGCAGCTTTATTGGGATGCCAACATGACCTGTCTACAAGCCAAAGAAGCTTGATCAGGAATGGTCTTTTTGGAAGGGTAGCAGCTATGAAACCACTCTGTCAGAAGGGGAACAGGGTGACAGGGTTACGATATGCTAAAGCTCACAATGATTGAAATGAAGATGAGTGGAAAAGGGGATTATGGAGTGAGAAATCCAAGTTGAATATTTTGGGTCCAGTTGTCGACAATATTATATATGGTCATTATACCATTGCTGACTATTTTGCACAGTACTGCATCTCATATTTAAGTTGGACCAACAACTTGGCACAAATACACAACAATGCACAAAAAAAAAAACATATTTTTGAAAACACAAAGTAAATACAGGACAAATGCAGACATAGTCCTCAGTACATATACTACCCATATTTACATGTACACAGTACAAGGGTGCCTGTGCATGACACAGTCCTGGTATACATCAACACAACACAACGGCCACATTAAGGTTCAGCATCTGTGATACGTGAGGTGTGGGCTGTGGTTTTACAGACTCCTCGCTTCTGGATGTCTTCCACTAGATTTTGGAACAAGATTTGCTTTCAAGTTCCTGGACGGTAAGGCCTGGCTCGCACTTGACGTTGCAATTCATCTCGGAGGTGCCGGTAGAGGTCGTGTTCAGGACTCTGTGCAGGTTTGTCGGGTTTGTCAAAACATATTTTTTATGGATCTTGCATTGTACTTGGGGTCATTGTAATGCCGAGAGAGGACAGGACCTTCTCCAGACTTTTGAAAATGTTTCAAACTGTATAACAAACAGAGTCAGACCCTTATGATCCCTCCACTGAACTTTTTACAGTTAGTATTCTGCTTTCTGATAGGTAGCATTTTACTGGAATGCACACCCAGACTTACCTGTGCCAGGTTTCATCACTCCAGAGAATATTCACTGTTTCAGAGCTCTGGAGCTAGCACTGTACAGGGTGATAATGGGTTTGTGTGCAGTTGCTGAGCAAAGGAAACCCAATGCATGATGTTCGTGACATGCAGTCGAGGTCCTGACGTTGCTTCCAAAGCCTGGCAGTTTTATCCCCTGCTCCAGTACTCTGGGTTTATTTTTTATCTTGCGTGCCCTGTTCCACAGCAGAGCAGCTGTTGCTCCTAGATGATTCCAGTCCTTGTGGGCAGCTTTATCATTGGAGCAATTTCACAACATGACTTCTTGCAATCTCAATCGGCGGTACCTTATTGAACGTGACAGAGCTCTTCAAGACAACCCATTCAACTGTCACTGTTTTGTTGTCTTAGTGATGTCTGATCTTTCCCCGAATGCAGATTTTCATTCATTCCGCACCAGGAGGAACTTCACCTGATACCCCTCGTTCAATAAGTTGGTCTTGGTCATCAAATGACTGTGCAGTTGAGTTAAAAGTGGCAACGGTCATGCTCAGACACTGAAGCATTTTTGGTTCAGAAATAGATTGCCTTTGGTTCAGAACCACAAACACACAAATGGCTCCCATGCTGTTGGACGTCTGAGAACCCAAAGTGGAAGAACGTTTACAAGAATATTAGTCACTGTGTGAATGTACCTGGAAATGAGGAACCCGTACCCACAGCGTTACTGCACACTAGCTATGTCACAACAGGGCCGAAATTAAAATGAAGTGATAATGGGAGAGCTTTAAAAAAGCTCGCTTTTATCTCTTTACACACACCAGTGTCCAATACGACCTCTTCACGCTACTGCGACTGAAGTTACGACAAACATGAGACCCATTGTCTGTGTGTTCGAGGATATTGGTGTGTGTGTGGCAGCAGAAGGAGAGAAGACAGAGGGAAGGGGGATGTTGGGTGGCGGAAGGTCTGCTCAGTGCTGATAAGGGCTTTACTAGGTGCTCATGCTAACTGCTGTGGTTTCTGGTTTGAGACGGGGGAAGAGTGGGGCTGTCCATACTATCACTCGACCTCTCCGTCACTTTCAGCCTGTTGCACAATGATGTACAGCAATGTCATATAGTACATACTCAAAGCTATACTACAGCGATGAGTAATTGCTAACTGTATGAAAGTCCCACATGATCTAAGAGTAAATTTTATATATTGTACTTACGCCATTGCTTTCTCAATGGGGGCATTTGCTGAGACACAGCTCTTGTAAAGTTTTTCCATAGCACGCTGATTGAGCCCAGAGTTGGCCTAAGAAAACAAGTTTAAACAATTCTGTTGATGTTCTTGGGATAACTGTCTTACTACAAAAAATATAACACACCCAGACAGAAATGTCTGATTGCGGCAAAACGCGGCACACAGTTACGTCTCGGGCAGATATGTAATTGATGTAATTGCTGTTGTCTGATTAGACACGGGATCAAGCCACAAGAGGGCATAAACGTGCTTTCCCGCTGCCCTATAAAAGGTTCTCAGAGGTTACTTTTGGGTAGTGTACTTCTTGGTGGGAGATTGTACTGCAAGACATGACTCTATGATGCACTCAAAGACATTTTGACAAGCTAACAGACTTTGAGAGTTGGCGCATCATTGGACTGAGAGAAGCTGGATGGTTGCTACGACAAATTGCCAGTCAGCTTGGCTGTTCTGACCCAGCTGTTAGGAGTTGTTGAGAGGAGTGGATGGCCCAGCCAAACCAATAGTAGAGAGGATCGTTGTCCATCATCCAGACACAGTTGGCATCTTGACTACACACCCCTGCCTCCACAATGACCATTTCCAGACGCTTACCAGAAGGACATTTATTGACGCAGTACCCATTAAGTGTCCTGACATTAACAGTCAACCACTGTTGTCTTAGTTTGCAATGGTGTCGTGAACCAGAAACCTGGACTGGAACCGTATTGGTTTCAGCAACAAATCCAGGTCCTGTTTGTGATCTGATGGTGGTCAGGTTCGACTATGGAGGCCTCGTGACTATGGTGAGCACTTCAATCCGTTCCTGTGGAGCGACAGTCTGCCCCGACTGCTGGTGTGATGGGGTGAGGATATACAGGCCCTGCAGTAATGAGCACCCTTTTGATCAAGACAAAGGCAACAGTGGCAAGGTAAAACTCCTTCAGATGAAAGGAAGAAACCTCAAGTGGAACCATACTCAAAAGAGGGACCCATCCTCGTCTGCTTGACATCGAACAGCTTAGTTCAAGCTATGGTGTCAAGCTAAGAGTTATCTTTTGTAGATGGTTTTATCTGTTGCTGAAACCACCAGTTCCTGAATGCCTGCGTTCAAACCCCAAGTTGGGCTTGCAATGTGAGTGTCGGGTAGTACGGTTACGGAACCCTCCTGGGTGCGTCTCTGCCTGTGTCCAGTTTATTCCAGGCTAGGCTCAACACCAAATGCCTTGAATGCCTTTGCTTTTTATAATCCTCCTCATGTAGAATCATTGTGAATGGCTTGCAAGGGCGGTATAATTCGTCCCAGGTTAATAAGCAGAAACTGTTACTCTGGGATTGCTGCTGACTACTTTTCTTCTCGTTTTGTTGTTAAACTGTACACCAGCACAGCCAACACGTCTGCTTTTGTAGAGGTGGCTATGCCTTCTCGTGAATCAGTCAAGTGCATTTAATTGCAGCTTAAGGCTTCAAATGTCCCTGTTAATTGCTCTGGAAGCAGTAAGGGTATATTTAGTTTTTTACACACAGCTTCTGCATCTTGGCTGACTTACTTACTGACTAGAGCTATTGGAAATGATGTTTTGTTATGCCTTGATATGGCCAATAAAATCACATAAATGAAGGATGGTCTATTTTCTTTGTCCCGTCCCTGTGTATACGGGAACGCGTTCTGTACAAACCCACAAAATTCAGACAGGCTTTTAGATGAAAAGCAACGCACGTTTAATAAATAACTGCACGTTTATGACAGGAAGGCGTTCGAGGTGGTGAGACATCTTCATATAATGTACCGCTTTAGACGCCAAATTATATCGTGCCAATAAAGCAAATGAAATAAACTCGAACACACATGCACATATTTTCCATTTTTCCCAGCAAAGGGCTAGCATGAACTTTCCCAACATGACCACAAACCAAGGAAACAAATGCTCTCATTGTAATTAGAAGGTTTTTTCCATCCATTCAAAAAAGCAGCATGCTTGATCACTTCTATTTGTAAAATTCTCTCTCAGGCCTTGGATATTTGGGAAAATACAACAGCATGACACAATATACACAAAAATGTGGGATTCTTAAAAGAACCTGTAAGGAACGATGCAATTATTCGACTTTGCCTGGTCAGATTTGGGGCCGTGCGACGCAAAGGATGAAAACTCCAAGCAGTGAGACTAATTTGTACAGGAGATACAGTGCAGAAGAACAAGAGCAGCTGGAAAGAATGGCAAGAGCAGAACAAGCTGGGCTCAATAACCACGCAGGAGACCCTGTGACCTTTAGTAAGCCAGAGAGGGTGTTTAGCTTGGAATGAGCCAGATCCCAAACCACTGTGGTCTCTGTAATAGCAAGCTGGCTTTATGTGTATGTTTGGAGGTGGGTGAGTAGGGTGGGTGGGTGCTAGGAATCAGGCCTCGGGAAGTCCCATCTCTCTGATTACTGGCAGGCACGCACGCCTGTGAACGATGTCAGCCACCTACGTCCATCGTTGTGGTGCGCGAGGGCCGCAATAAGAGATTCGTAAAGCTATTTTGGTTTCAGATTTATGGTATCAAATTTATACTCCCACCAATTCTCAAAGGTTGCACATTCTGGAAACCTCATTTTCCAAAATAGAGATATTTTTTTTCGCAAACAATGAAAACATACCGTAACCCGTTAATTGTTTTTCAAAAACATACTTTTTTATTCAATTACTTGGGGGTTTTATTGTACCTTGGGCTTGGCCTTTGAATGACCCGTTTCAAAGAGTTATTGTGTCCGTAACTGAGTCTGTGTGTGAGGAAATGAAATACAGTACGTCTCTATATCTCCAGTCTGCTTAGTCCTGCTCCAGGGTTTCAAGCATTTCAGTCTCAAAGCTTTCACTGATGTTACAAAATCTCTGATTGTGGACTGAACCAACATACTGTAATGATGTGCAATCGTTAAACAACATTGGATAAAATGTAGAGTCACATTTATAGTGTAGCTATCTCCCTTTGGTACCAGAGGCACCTTTTGGTAATGATGGGAAAGAAAGGCTATGAAAAATGGCTGTGTGTTTAATTTGATTAACTGAACACTACACATATGAGATGTAATTGGAGTAGGTTAATTAGAAAATGTTTTGTTTTTGTTTTTTTATAGTTATTACATTATCTCGAATTTATTAGTCGACATCTTGTGTTGTATTTGAATTATTATATTCGAATATGTTCTCTCTTTTAATTCTTATTTAGCTTCTGTTTATTTAAACTATTTATATAATCTTATTAATTAGATCATTTAATTCTTACATTCCCTTTTTGACCCTTTTTTGGTCCTCCCAATGTTTATCGAGTTTTTTCTTGCCACTATCACCCTAGGCTCCTTCAGTTTGGGCTTACAATAGTAATTGTAAACCTGCTTTAAAACAATGCTCTATTGTAAAAAGCGCTATAGAAATAAATCTTTGATTTTAAATTAGAAACATTCAGTGCAACCTCACCTCAAATGCACTGCGTCTCATGTAGCGCTTGACACGATGAGAAAGCAAAAACGCTCTTCATTCTAAATTTGGCTCAGTTTAGCTACTTATGGGTCACTTATGACAAAGGGAATTGCATTGTGTCAGACTCTGGGCTACGTGTGAACTACCATAGGTAACATTTGTGGAGGATTTGCATTCTATGGCCTGATGGGTGCAGTTCTGGCCTACGAAACCTACGAAAATGGCATGTGTGGCCCAGAACTGGGCCAGTACTCATTAGGTATTAGGGCTACCTCCTGTCTTGTGGATTCCCTTCTTCAGCTCACCCCCAGGGTTTCAACTGGGGTTAGCTTTTCAAAGCAATTGCTCATGAAATCATCTTCTGGATCCTGATGGCAGATCCATGAGCTAGTCATAGCTTCTTGGCAGAAGCAACCATATTTATATTTGGTACTTCATATAGACCATGATGTCATGTATGCTAACAAAGGTTCCCAGGACTGTTAGGCAGGGGGGGAAAGCCATAACATCACAGATCCTCTGTCAAACTTAACAGTAGGAGTTTGGTTCAAGCTTGGGTTGATGAACGAAAAGGGGTTAATCTGGCACAAGGTGCATAGTGCCAACTGTAGAATAGGATAAGGAATAATAGTATGTGTTTGGTGTTCACGGTTTGGTCTGCGCACCATAGTTCCAGTGAAGCACAATCTTAAAGCCACATCGTACAATCACACTATGGGGAATTATATCTTTAGAAACAGTTGGGTGAAAAAACCTTTCCTGTTTTAACAGACATGCGGAAAGTGAGTTCCTTAAAGGAATGGTAGTTGGTGTGAGAGAACCTGAGGGGTCTGCACTGAGATGTGCCCCAGCACGAACTGTCTGAGGCCAGGCCTCAAAAGATCAGTGCCCAACACCAGCTCTTGTGGTTGAACGTACGCAGATTTCCGCAGTCCCATTCCAAACCCTAGTGGAAACTCTTCCCAGAAGTGTGGAGGCTGTTACAGTAGCAAAAAGAAACCAAACTCCATAATAATGCTCATGGTTCTGGGTGTGATGTTGGGGTATCTGGTGGCCACAAATATTTAGTATCATTATGCAGTGGTACCTCGGTTCTCATCGTTAATTAGTTTCAGAAGGCTCGTCGAGAACCGCAAACAACGAACAGCAAGCAAATGTTTCCCTTAAAAATAATGTAAATTGACTGAATCTGTTCCAGACCCCCAGAAAATCCACACTGTACAAGGCGTCATATGCATTAATGGAGGTGTATTAAAAATAGCATGAACTGAGGAGGTTAAGGAGTGTCTGGTAGAGCAGTCTATACTGTAATGATAATTAAGTTATGATTAGTCAATTCATGTTTAAAACACTTACTCTATTGGTGAACTCAGGGCACCAGCATAGCTGCTAATGCTAAGTGCAGCCTGTGTTCTGGAGCATTCAGTTCTTGTTTTCCTTTCGGTTTGCCTGTATTTGGACCCATGGAGATTTATTTGCACTAAGAATTCAGTACTGTACTGTAAAATAAAGAAAAACTTAGTAATAAAGATAAACACAGTGGATCTTCACTGAGCAAAAGACGAATCATGAAGCGTGAATCATGAATCACAAATCGAGTTTCGGCTGAAACGAGTTGCGCAACTCATACAAGTTTCAGCGAGCGTCGAGTACCAAGCAAACAACGAGAACCGAGACAAATGTTTCTCGACAAAATGCTCCGAGAACCGAATTCGACGAGGTCCGAGGTGGTCGAGAATTGAGGTACCACTGTATATAATGTCTTAGAATATTAACTGCTGATCCAGCATTGGACATAGAGGCGCTTGGAACTTCGCGGTGCAATTTTAGAGGAAGTTTCGACCGAGTTGGCTCTAGCCTCCCTTCTCCTGTTTAAGTTCCACTTCAGCTACATGAGCAGCCTGTGGCATAAACAGACACCTTTGTGTGTAGCTAATGATTGTGGATGGCAGCACACCTGAATGCTCTTAAGTGGTGTAATACAGCTATCTCTGGCCACAGTGTTACTGAGAGGTCTGCAACCTGATAAGGCAAACGGCTCAGTGGCACTGGTCAAGTGAAACGAAGCCCCCCCCCCATCCCACCCAACCCCGAAAGACGAAGGACAGAGGACTTGCATCCAAACCTGCCTCAAATCGCTGCCATTTTTGGCGCAAACAGCTATTTTACCTTCGCCTCCTGAGACTGGGTGAAGGCCAAGAACTCGGTCGGTCGCTCTCTATGTAAGACATGCCCTCTCTCCCCACCTCCACTTTCTCTCTCTCTCTCTCTGTGTCTTTGTGGCTGCCAGATATAGGAACAATGTGGCCTTTCTTACCTGTCAGAGGTGTACATTCCATCCGTACTAAACCAAGTCAGAAAGCACCCCCACCTTCTCCGTCTTACCCCTTCCTCGCCCTCACAGGAGCTCCAGATTTACCTCTAGGTGTCTCAGCGTGTGATCTCCTTGCGCCGGTCATCTTTTTTGTTGTGCAACCCCCCAACGCGAGGTGATCAGGCTGTTAAGATTTGCAAGTTGCATCGATGTTAATTCCGTCCAGAAGAGTCCAGAAGAGGGTTAGGGAAAGGGGTGTAAGAGGGGTGGGGGGTGTTGGGAAGGGGGGGTACAGGGTGGCCTGCAACTCCCGTGCCTTCATGACATAACTGTTTGTGGTTGTGTTGTGGGGAACATAAATTCTGGAGGTCAAAGTGTGAGAGTTGCACTAAGGACACGAACAGGGCAAAACTGTGTGGGAGCTTTACAGGAAAGCTGCTTACATCACCCACAGACCCATCCCATTTATGCAAGTGACAGCCAAAGCAGAAGAGAGAAAGAGAGGCAGAGTGCGAGAGTCAGAGAGATTGCTCACATGTACTCCTTAGGTTCAGAGCTATCATTTAAAAACTGGGGGGAATAAAGAGCAATTTGCAAAGCTCTCTCAGTCACTCTTACCGACCCTTTGTGGCTTGACACTTGTGGCTTGCAGGATATGACGACTCAAGGTATTCTACCTGCACCCATGGATCCAAGGACATGCTGCTAAGGTAAGTTAGAACTTTCCTCCAGTTAATTATATGTTTTAAAAAAAACTTAAATTGGATTGTAGAGAGACCAGCATTCTCATTATAGAGCATTTTGTAATGTAGTATAGTTCCTTTCTATGCTTTCTCATTTATTATCACATACTGCAGTTCCTAGACTCCTGTAAAGTTTGTTAAGAGCATGAAATAATCTCTGTAGATGTGAACACAATGGCACTGGACAAGCTGCTGCAAAACATACTTACATAGAGTCTAAACAGATAATTACAACAATTAAAACATCGGTAATCCACAATGAATATTCCTTACATGTTCTTCATTGAGCTTGACTTTAGTACATTTCCATAGTTTTCATCCGCAAGCTGAACAGCACGTTTTTGGACACACTCGTCATTTACCCACCGCAATGTTATATATTGAGCCGGCTTGCACCTGATGCACAGATGGGGCTGTTCTGAGGCAGCTGCCCACTCAAAGTTTGGGAAAGCGGTTGAAGTGCTATAAAAGCAGGATGCCACAGTTTCGGTTTTACTACGCGCCACAGCGAAGCAAAAAGATATTCGTTGCATTTTGACATCACGTCGTCACGGACAGATCTAGACGAGTTTCGGTGTCGCTGCAATGCAACGTGCTTTTAGGCACAAATTAGATTTCAGTTCCCGGCGAAGCAATCCCGGTGTTTTTAAACCTCGGACTCATTTTACTTTGAACCAACTCTCAGGATCGCTAAAATGTAGTCACGCTACAGTTCCTGCAGCTCTATGCCTGTGGTTAGGCCCCTGGGTAGGTTTTCTGGAGGGCAGCCTGGCTCCCGAAAGATTGCCTTATCAGAGCTTGACATTGCTCCTCAAAAGCACAGCTGATAGGGTGAATCCGGCCCAACGGAACTCTACAGCATCGTGACATTCACACGCACACTTCCCAGTCCAAAATTGGACTTTGGTGTCAATGTCTTTATTGGTTGTCATAGTGGCTATACAGCCGTGGTACCTCCTCTTGTTCAGACCTATGGTAAGGGCTTTTGGAGTATATCCACTTGGATTTCATCTCCCAAGCAATCCTACGGAAACCATTTTCTATGCAAACGTGGTGTTTTTGCATATTATTTAATGTAGGGAAATGAGAAAGAGGGAAGAACAAGACGTTCTGTCAAAGTTTATTTAACCTGTTGAACCATGTTAGATTTGATCTGTGTAACCAATATAATCAACATAATGTACACTCTATAGACAAAAGCTTGTGGGAACCCCTTCTAATTATTGAGCTCTGCCATTTCAGCAACACTCACTTGTAACACATTCATCATATACTTTCAATTGACACAACCTTACAAGCCAAGTAATTGTGGGTCTTGCTCAAGGACCCACCAGTCGCAGCTTGGCAGAGGTGGGTTTTGAACCCTAGATCTTCTAAGCCATAGTCCAATACCTTACCTGCTAGGCCACCACAATCCCCACCATAGTCAGTGCTTTAATATAAAGCAAACAGTGGCAGTAGAACGGCTTGTATTGATACCCCAGTGACTCTCAGTATGACAAATTTAAAGGTTTCACCAACGTTCTGCCCTGCTGTTGTTAGACAAAGCCCACAGAGAATTGGTTTGCCAACTTTGATCGAGAACTCTGACCTCAACTCCACCAGACACCTTGAAGATGCACTGGAATGCCAAAAAGCGAGCCAGGGCTTATTGTTTAACATCAGAAGCTGACCTCACGGTCATGTTCCGAAATCTACTTGAAAGCCCTTTTAGAAGAACAAAGGCTGTTGGAGCAGTAAAAGTGGGAGGCAAACTCCATATTAATAAGAATAATTTGGATTTTTGGGTGTCCACAGACTTTTGTCTATGTAGGGTATCTGAAAGGAGTACAAATGAATTTTAATGAGTTTTAAATAGTTAGTCCTTTTGTAACACTGTGAGTAGAATAATAGTATAAAATAATGGTATTGTTTACGGTTATTATGTACAATATGTTACTGGATTTACCAACATGTACGAGTTGATCCTCAGTGATGGGAACAGCTAGTGCCAATACATGGTATTGATTTCACTTTTACACTTGGCAGTTCTCTTTTATTTTACCTTTTGTTCTTTACAAATACAATGTTTTGCGAAACTGTGTCACATCATTTGACTAGGAGTGCTCAACGTTTTGCATCAGACATAAACAAATGGCCCGAAAATGAATGAACGACTGTTACTATTTGTTTACGCAGCTTGTAAAGCTTGCCATCAATTTCATTTTACGTTGTAGAAAGTATGACATCACCCTGCATAGCATGGACGTTTGAACCAGACCAAAACACTTTTTTTTGTTTGTGTGGTTTCCACAGAATGCAAATAAATCAGACTATTTCTAGCCATTTAAACACTGAAGTGGTGACAATAGCTCAGCTGGTGCTTGGTAACACCACGGGTCATATAGATTTATAGGAAGGGGATTTTAGTGGACTTCATTTTCGAGAAGCAATACCACTTAACAACCAACAACATTTTAACATTATAAGTAGTGACAGAAATAGTCCAAATTTGACAATTAGGTCCCATCAACATAAGGATATTAAACATCTACAAGGCATCTATAAAGTTTGATGAGTACATGGAGTGCCTGCCTATGAAAATCCTTACCTTCTGTCATATTACACCCTGAAGATTTCAGTACATTAAGCCAAACTCTTCCAGCTGTAGTTACCCACTATAAGGATCAACATCAGTATGAAACCAATGAAAATAACATCGTCTAAAATTGTCAAATATTAAAAGGTAGTTAGTAAAACACCTGGTGTGGAAAGGTGATCTGCCCTTTGGCTTGATCTAATGAGGTTTGATAGAAGCTGATAGCAACATATCCAAACAGACTGATGGCTGGAATCAAAGCAAAATTTGGCACCACAAACGATTAAACCTGTTGCCTTTTCTCATTACCTGCATACAAATGTGTAAATAAAGTTGTGGAAAAAAACGTTGTTAATGGGTTTCAGGGTTAAAAACATAACACTAAGCATTAGATAATGGTATGATGCTTTTTCTCCTCGGGTCCTCTTCAGAATGCTAGATTCTCTCTGGTGGACTCTCCTCAGTTCAGGTTTCTCTAAGGGTTAGCTCAGGAGTCTACTGTCACTGTCATCTTGCGTGGATTTTGGACATGTTTTGAGCTGTGCTTACTGGAACTCATTAAATGATTAAAATGTGACTTTGTGGTGATCCTGTTTCACTTTAACTGTTCTGCGACTGTGTGCTACAGGGCGAGAGGCTGAAGGCTTTCCTGAATGTGTTCAACAGTAAATACTGCGCTTCCCTTCAGTTTCGGTCGTGAGGTGAGTCATTACAAAATAGCACTTGATCATTCTCGAAAACCTCACGAGTCGTTTCCATTACGGCTCCATAGTCTGGATGCAAAACAAAGTTTGTAAAAACAACCGAGACGACTTAACAGATAGTATCTGGATTGTACCCACTTGTACGCACTTGCAATTATTCTCAGTTATCGCGAGCACCTTGTGAAACCCAAGCACTAATTTGCTGATGGTCATTTATGCCGCACTGCACAAAATGGAACTTCAGATAAATCGAAACAGCGCTGTGTCCCCAGTAAAGTAGCACACAGTCAGTTAATTCACCCTAAGACCAGAAAACCAAAGAAAATCTTCTGATGGCATATTCTGTAGACTTCACACATTTCTGTTTAAAAATGTACTCAAAGGAAGGCTGTGTGAGGAAGACTCACCTCTTCAAGACTGAAAATGCGACTGCATATTAAAAAAGCAAAAACAAACCAAAAAAAAAAAACATTCGCCTATGTGTTCTATTGATTTACCCACATCAGATCCTAGCAGGTTCTGCTTGGGTTGTGTTCTTGGGCTACTGCTTATATGTACTAACATGAGGTTTTGTCTACTAAGAAGAATACAAAGCACTTCTGGAAGTTGCTCTAGCTGAGGTCGTCTGCTAAATGCTGTAAATGTATCCAAAGTCTTAGGCCACCATTAGATTAGATATAAAATTGTTTTAGCAATGGTATAATGACCATATATAATCATTTATTAGAATACAACCAGAAAATAGAGGACATTTGTATGCAGTACTATATTTAGTGTGACCTCCCATTACATTTGAGCAATAGCAACATCTTAATCAGAAAGTTCTACAGTCTGAAGAAGCTTGATCAGGAATGGTCTTTTTTTGGAAGGGTCACGGCCAAGAAACCACTTTTTCAGAAGGAGAACAGGGTGAAAGGAGTATTAAAGGAGTGACAAATCGAAGTTTAAAATTTTTGGGTTGACAATATGTTGCATATGGTCATTATAATTATTAATACAGCAAATCTAATGGTGGACTAAAACTTTTGCACTGTAGCTTAATATTGCCTGGATGCTTACCAGTAACGAGTGGAAAGAGCCCAGTTCCAAGCTTCGAGGCCAACGTTACAGATCAGTGTGTGACTGAAAGTGCTTATCAGTATCACCGAATACTCCAGACCTTTTATATCAGTATCACTGGAAATGGGGCATCAGTGCATAATTAATTTCCTGTGCTTGTCTCCGCAGGGATCAGTGAACTCGAAGAGACTTCATGGGGGAGTGTCGATGTCGACCGCTCACAGATTCAATGCGAGTGGCAGGTTCCGGCCTAACTACTCCCCCCAACAGTCAGACATGGACCTGGCCTGGCAGGAAATAATGGCCATCACAGAACTGCAGGTCAGTCTTTGACTTTTTTCGGATCGCTAAGAAAAAAAATCAAGCCCTATAACATTTAGCTCATACAGAATCCCTTCTAAAGGCAGCGATTCTCTTAAGGTGTGCAACAAAAGACCAATTGAGTGACAAGGATAAAGGGAGATAGAGAACGGGGGTGAGTGCGGGAGGTTGCCAACAGACCCCTGTACGGCACAATGGCCATCTTGTTTCCACCCGAAACCCGAGCGGGTCCTAGGCATAAGCTACGGATGGCACATGCAGGTGGGCTGCTTGGTCCACAAGCTGCAGGCAACCTCTGAAATCAGTCCCTCGTCCTAATCTGTCCGGTCGAAATGAGTTTGTGACAAGTTTTATAACGGGAACATATTAACAGTTTGACCTTTTGTATTACAGGAGTTTGAGTTACCCAATGAAAGTCCGTTCGAGGCCGTTTCCTACCCCTCCATGGAGCCCACGGTACATTATGGGAGTTTTGGAATGACCCTGGCAGAGCCTAATCCACCCGCCTGTCAAGCAAGTCCTGCTGCCGCTTTTGAAGGTGGCTATAGTGATGCCATGCCACCCTACCAGCGCCTGAACCCTCACATGGAAATGGACTATGGGCACACCGGGAGCCAGGCGTCCAGACTACCAACGAACGCACCACCTCTACAACCCCCACTGATGAACCTGTTGAATCCCATGAGCATGAGTGCTAGTCAGGGTCCTGTCAAAGGTTGCAGTGGACACCCAGAGGACCTTGAGTCAGATTCTGGTCTTTCTCTGGGCTCAAGCCCTTCACTTGCCTCCCCAGAGAATGCGGTACACGGACACACCTCTGGATTACCCCAAGACAGCAGCCTTGGCTTTGCCGACGGTAACGCAGAGTGCTTCAGGGACCAGTGTCAACCGAGACCAAATCTAACCCCTGTGGAATACGCACACACTTTTAATTCTTACTCCGGACATTCCTACTTCCCGGTCACACCAAGTCTTTCGCACACGCCTCAGTCTCAGCATCACATGAAGCAGCTTTTACCCGGGGCCCTGCAAGACCTACATGTGAACAGCTCCAGTGCATCAAGAGCGATCCAATTCCAGGCACCCCACCCCAAAATGAGAGGGACCAGCGCTTCAGGGCCGCTGACGAGAGACGAAAGGAGGGCGCTCTCCCTCCAGATTCCTTTCTCTCTGGAAAAGATCATCAACCTGCCGGTGGACGACTTCAACGAGCTGCTGAGCCGGCACGCCCTGACCGACGCGCAGCTCACGCTGGTGCGCGACATCCGGCGGCGCGGCAAAAACAAAGTGGCGGCGCAGAACTGCAGGAAGCGCAAGCTGGAGAACATCGTGCATTTAGAGCACGAACTGGGCCAGCTGAGGGCACGCAGGGAACATCTGGCACGAGAGAGGCTGGAATTTCAGCAAAACCTCGCCTTGCTCAAGTGCCGCCTCTCCGAACTTTACGTCCAAGTGTTCTCTCAGCTACGGGATGAGGAGGGACGCCCGTACTCTCTGGAGGACTATTCGCTCCAACAAACTAACGATGGAAACGTCTACCTTGTGCAACGAAACGCGACGCAGGAGGGGGAATGAATAAGACATGCATTACATGGTTCAAATGTGCATTATAAATAAAAGGTTCTTAAGTCAGGAAGCCAAAAAGGCTGTCTTTCCACGTTTTAACCCCCCTTTTCCAGGTCAGGGTAACAGGAGCCCCGGGACCTATCCCTGGAGAACAGGGTGCAGGCATAAATGTGCCCTGGACAGGACACCAGTCCATCGCAGGGCTGTTGCAGGAGTGAGAGTGATCAAGATGACCAGGCCTGCCCGATGGCACCGTCAGGACCCAAACCCAAAGGCCCTGCAGTGCTCAAGTCACTGCTTTAAGACTACACAGGAAGCCTGGCTTCCCCGAAACTCATTAAAATGCAGAAATTGTTTACAAGTGTCTGTATTATTCATTAATATTGGAATCCTGATGTAATTCAGTATGTTAGTGAAGCAAATGATCAAACATCTTATTGTGACCGCGCTGTTCTTTCATCAAACTTTGAAACTCCCAGACAGAGATAATGGACACTCAGGAAAGCCCACGGGTCTCTGGAGTGTCTATAGCATGGTCCTACATCAGCCAACAGATTAATGCTTGGCATCTCAAGCCACGCTTCAACGTCAGAGAATGGTGTAGATGATTGCATTTCGCACAGAAAATAAATCGACTTTTGTGGACACGGCTTCAAAACGATTGGTCGACCTCTCAAAGGAGTAGATCCTAATGACTGAAACTTGTAAATCAATAAATGAGCACCATTTACTTATAACAACAAGCAGTGTTACAGAAAACAGTTTTGTCTTAGAATACTGAACTGTCACTCCACTGGAGAAATGCATCCAGTGCCCTGCTATGGCTGGCCAGTAACAGGACATGACCATGGGAGAACCTGCTCCCCCTCCCCATTTTAAAAACCACCAACCTACATTGTTACAGAAGTGGCAGAGCCTTGGAGCGCTGTGCTTGACCACTTTGCTCACCCGCACAGGACAAACCTTACTTTACACATTACATCCAACCAAAATAATGGTCGACCACTATGGGTGTTTAATGACCGAGCAGGGTGACCGATGGCTGATTTTTATTTTTATTACAAGACAAAATGACTCAACTTAAGTGAACATGTAAGATACAAATGCACTGTTTGCACTCTTGTCTTTTTTATAAATAAAATGTGTGTTTTATTGCACTAACATTTATTACCAGATAACAGCACCTTGTGTAAATACTGGCAAAATAAACAGTCAGAGTAGCCCACGGTAGCAGCATCTTTGTTTTTAATTCCCAATCCCAGTTAAGAGCAGTGATGACCCCACTTTCACTGAATGCCCTCTCCATATTTAATCACTCGATCCCAGTTTGAGCTGCAAGTTCTTGTGCAGGAAGGTTCTCTGCATTTTCTCCACCATTTATGAATGGCCTCGTGAAAAAACTGGCAGTCAACCGGCCGATCAATCAAGTCTACCACTACAAAGTAGGGCCGTTTTAATAAATACATTTAAAAAAGATTCTGGAAGGAAGAAAACATTTTAAATGGGGCATAAACTACTATCTCCACTCCTGTAGATGTGGTAGTGTTTTGACTCGATCTGCATTAAGACACCAACACGTTTCAGCTGTTTTCACTTTCAGTGAACCGTGTGGAATATCACAATGTATCGTGATATAATCGTATCGTGACGTCCTTCCCGACACCCACCCTGAAAAACACGACTCGTGAGCTGGCATTTATTAAAAAACACCTTTATTTACACGATAAAAAAGGTAAACACTCAACATCCCCCATAAAACCTTTGGACCTGAAAACAAAGAGTTAGCAGACAATGACACCGGCATTTTAAGAATCTCTGAACAAGAACGTAGCACCGATTACCTGCAGGGAGCCTGCAGACAGGCAAACAATCCAGTGTGGATCAGCCGCATCTCGCGTCAAACTCCTACAAGGCAGAAACCAAACACAGGCAGACAATCAACGCAAGCTAAGCGTCACCCACACACACGCTGCCAGTCTGCATGCATTAATCTGAAGCAGGAAACTAATGAGCTACTTCATTACGTCACATTTGCTCCAGTTCACGTACAATGGCTAGTTACTTCCCTGAAAGTAAAAGTTGACAATACTGTACTGTACATCTACAATGAATAAAGTGAGTTGAGTCCAGTGGTAGTGAATTCTGTTCTTACCTACAGGCGGCCATAAAGCCATTCTGTTGCTGCCTGCTAGTCTTTCAGACGAGACCTGCACTCAAAACGCTGCCTGCTTCTTCACATGGCGAAGATCTCGCTACTCCTCCCTCAGCTGGCTTCCATGGCTAGTCTCGGCAGTCATGTACACTATAGCTGGCTTCGTTCTTTTTCTGTAAGCAGTCTAACCAGGTAGTGGCTTCTCTGGCCAAATTCCTCTCAAATTCGCTCTCAGATCTGTAGCTCATCACTCTCCCTCGGATACGAATCGTTTCCTCTGGCTGTGATACGCTAGTGCAGCAGGAAAGGTCACTCCCGTTCGAAATGCATAGCCAGTCTAGAGTCCCCGGCTCCCCAGTAACTAACAGCACAGCTGGTTTCTTAAAAAAAAACGCGAAGTTGCTTTATTTCAACTTAATTTCGTTTACATGATCAGATCACTGACTATGTCTACACAACTGCACTTGGAATGCATTCCATGAAACAAAATGGGAAGTCCAAAGCCTGACGTCACAACAGTTAAAAAACAACGGAGGAAGTTCCACTCATTATAGCGCTACTGTACACTTCTTCTGAACAGCTGAGCAGATCTAGGGAGAAAACCTGCCGCTGCCCTGTCAGCCCTCTCGCTGTCCTGCCTCCTCTGCTAAGTACTGAGTCCTGTTGAATATGAACAACAATGTTAAGCCTCGCACTGCCTCCGAAAATCAACACATCACAGCACCATCCTGTACAAGACTACAAATCCGGACACGGCTCTGGCCAGAGATGGCAGGGACCACGAACCTTCAGAGGAATTTAAAACCGTCTGCCTCCGGAGCCGCCGCCATACCCCCCGCCTCCAGAGCCGCCTCCGTATCCTCCAGAGTTGCCTCCGTATCCAGCTACGGCACAGAGGGGAAGGTCAAACAAGAACAGACCAGATCGACTTCAAATCGGGTGTAGGTCAGGGTGCCACTCACAGCTGTACGGGCCGCTGTTCCGGCCACCTCCACCTCCAAAGCTTCCCTTCATAGGGCCATAATTCGACTGCTGGTTGTTGTAGCTGCCAAAGTCATTGTAGTTGCCTCCACCGCCGCCACCGCCTCCCCCAAAGTTACCTGCTTTAAGAAAACATTCAAATCCTCGCTCTACAACAAGAACAGGCTCACGGCGCGCGCGCACACCTCCTCCGAAGTTTCCGCCGCCGTCATTGTTGTAGTTGTCATAGCCGCCACTGCCACCGCCATATCCTCCGCCGCCATATCCTCCCCCACCGCCGCCGCCCTGGTTGCCGTAACTAGGTCCTCCACCACCATACCCACGGCTTCCACCATAACCAGGTCCGCCACCACCATAACCACCTATTAACGCACAAAAGGCGTAACGACTCCGGTAGCTGCGTTTGACATTCAGAGCATTCAGGAGATTCCCTCAGCTAAAGCCATTTGCAGTCTTAAAGGGTACAACAAGCAACTGAACGTTTCAAGGTTTGCACCAGGCCATGGATTTCTGGTCAACATTCCAATGTTCCAAAAAATAAATAATACGCCCAATATAGGTCACTTACCATCTCCCCGAAATCCATTGTTGAAGCCATCGCCGCCACCATATCCTCCACCGCCGCCTCCCCCTCCCCCTCTACCTCCTGAAGACACAGCATTTAGAGTAAGCAATGCCCAATACACAGATGTTTGGTTCCCCAAGAAAGCAACATACCTCTGCTACTGCCGTACCCATCTCTGCCACCAAAGTCATTGTTGCCATATCTACCACCCCCGAAGTTTCCACCCCCACGGCCTACAGAGGAATTAATTGCTCTGTTAAGTAAAAAAGTGAAAACTCTTGAAGAGACAAGACTGAGCGGAGGACCAGCGCACCTCTCATGTTCATCGAGGAGTTCTGCATCTCCTGCTTGGACATGGCTTTCCTCACTTCAGAGTTGTGGCCGTTTATCGTGTGGTATTTCTGAACTGTGGAATAAAAACAGCTCAATTAATTCCAAGACCGACTCACAAGCCCAGTCCTTCAAACCCCACCATACGCGATACTCACTGACGATGCGATCCACCGCATCGTGGTCATCAAACGTGACAAAGCCAAAGCCTCGTTTGGCTCCCGTGTTGCGATCAACCATTATCTCAATGGCTTCGATCTTGCCAAACTGCTCGAAGTAGTCGCGGAGGTGCGACTCTTCCGTATCTTCCTTGATGCCGCCTACAAAGATCTTTTTCACCGTCGTGTGGGCAAACGGTTTGTTGGAATCCTGGAAGGCAAACCACATGCAATCAGGATCCAAATTAATCAACAATTCCCTGCATCTCAGGTATAGGCAGCGCTCACCTCTCTAGAGACGGCTCGCTTGGGCTCAACGAGTCGGCCGTCGACTTTGTGAGGACGTGCGTTCATGGCGGCGTTGACTTCCTCCACGCTAGAGTACGTCACGAACCCGAATCCTCTAGAGCGCTTGGAGTTCGGGTCCCTCATGACCTGAGCTCAGGAAATAAACACATTAGTGGTGACGTTTCAATATGCTTGTTCAACCTAACTTACAAACAAAGCCGGGCAGCTATTCTTAGTCAAGACTCTCAGTCTAGCCTGGACATTCCCAGGACTAACACACAAGACAGCCCTCACCTCACCAGAAAAGGTATGCAACTCAGTTGGTAGGATACTGGTGGTCTGAAAAGATGAGGGCTGAGAGTTATCCAGCATCCCCTGGTCTGGCACAGGTTAGACCAAGAGTGGGGTCTGACAGGAGAAGCGAGGGACATGTGACAAGTGGCACATGGAGGGCAGAGGGAGCAGGCAAAGTCTCTGAACCCATTTTGGGATTGGGCTGGTTTTGTAACCTTATTTTGACTGACTCTTACAAAACCTGGGGTTTTCAACTTCAGGATTGTGTGTATACATTGAGAACGGCTGCCTAAAACCATAACCCAAACATTTATTATTATTACAGGGTCATACCACAGTGCAACATTCAAGTAAAAGCCAGGAAATAAGACAGTAGGTGGGAGACTGCAACCTGTAGTACTGGGTTGGTGTTTATGACAGTGAGGTACACTTAGTGTGGGCCACTCATCAACATGCACTGATAAGCTTACACTGGGACTGACTTAGTGACTGTAAGGCAGTCTGTGTGATCAATCCTGAATAGGTGTGATGCGGTTTTGGCACACTTCGTAGTTGGGCGGAATGGGATTCCGAAAACAAGAGGCTGACCCTTGTTAAAGCAGATATGCAACCATTGGCAGGTAAAAGAGCAGATGTTCTGGCACCAACCAAGCAACATGGTGCTGAGTAAACAGTGTGCATGGAATCACACTCATAATGTTTATTAATTAGATACAAGGAGCACAATCGTTACATATAAGCAAACCTGTGCATGAGAGACTCACCACACAGTCGGTTAAGGTGCCCCATTGTTCAAAGTAGGACCGGAGGCTGTCATCTGTGGTCTCGAAGCTCAGCCCTCCAATGAACAGCTTCCTGAGCTGCTCCGGTTCACGGGGTTGGCCCTGAAAGTGCAGATCATAGCAGAATTATGCATTTTCGCTCCAGAATAATCCAGATATGTTGTGGCACATCACTGCGCGTGCAACACCGGGCGCGGCGAGAAAACATCCGCCATGTTTGACCCAGGTTAAGCTAGCTTACACGGCTAGCAAAACAAAACGTTGTTTTGAAACGGGCTTCATTTTAACACGTAAACCGTTTCCTCAGCGACGTGAATCAACCAAATGTCTGTACATAAGCCAGTAACAAACAAGCACTATCCTACAAGACGGACCTAAAGAGAGCAAAATGGCGGAATTATACTTCAAAACACCAAGTCTACTTCGCTACAAAAAACCCATCAGACGAACTAAATTAAGCCCTTTTAAAGCTGTTTTCACATACATTCACCACACACTTACATCTTTCGACATACTGCGACGCTGCTCGGTCTCACCGTGCTACGCAGTCGCTGAAAACGCGCAACGCGATCTGCAGCCGTACGTTAAATCGTCATACAAACCCGCCTTCTGCAGCTTTTGATTGGTTCATGCTTGGCGCTCTCGCAGTACGTCTGGCGTCTCTCAAACCTGATTGGGTAATTTTCACGCCACTCATACCTATTCAGGCGCTCACGGGCTATGCAACATGGCTTTTCGTGCTGAACGCTGTTTTCAAAATGGCGGTCTTACATAACGGTGTATGACGATTTGAAATGTAGGTGCGCACTATGAGCTTAATGCAACAATATGACTGGATAATAATAAGAAGCCGTGGTTACTACTGGTCCAGTACAATAGTACAGACGTCTGTGCTTAAAAAACCCTATATTTTCTTAATGGTCACCAGCTTGGGATGCTGGTGATCAGCAAACAAAACACATATGTTGGTCTTTTTAACAGGGATATACAACATGTTTAGACGTGCTCAGCTGTCTAATAATTTAGAGCACCATAGCAGAAAACCAGGTTTGAGTCTTGGCAGTGTCTTCCAGCTAGGTCAGAAATCACCCAGACATGATTGCCGTAGTTGGAATGCATGTTGTCATTAGATGTCAGCGTCTAAAACTAACCCGTAGCAAAACAGAGCTGTTTTACATTCTTGGAGATGGAGCCTCTTCAAGATCTGTTCATCTCACCCTCTGAACATGCAATAAACCTTCAAGCAATCTTTGGTAACCAGCTGAGTTTCACTGCTCATGTTGCCAAACTGACCCAGTCATGCAGGTACCGCCTCTACAACATCAGGAGAATTCAGTTTCCTTTCCAGAGAAGCCACCCAGGTGCTTGTCCAGTCTTGTCGTATCAAAACTAGATGCTCTTCAATGCTCATGTCTGATGTTCTCATATACAATCAGAACCCTGCGACAGCAAGTCTGGTTTCCAATTCACCCAAGTTTTCTCGTCACTGCTACATTCTCTTCCCTGGCTCCCTGTAGCAGCCCGGATCAGATTCAAAACCCTGGACACACCACACAAGATTAAAGAAAGCAGCATCAAGACTTCTCTGTACTGGCATCCATGTGGTGGAATGAACTTCCACTTGATGTCAGAGTCTCTTGCGGTCTTCAAACTAACTAAAAACTCACCTTTTCACTCAGCCCTTAAGTGAAGGCTGAAAGCACACAAATATATAGTAAAATAACCTTGTGGATTTACCCAACAGGATTTAGTTTGTGTTCTTGCCTATTTGGACTAGCATGTCTACTAAGAATACAAAGCACTTCTGGAAGTAGCTCTGGATAAGGGCATCTGTTAAATGCTGTAAATAACCTAAGAAATGTAAAATGTGCAGTAGCTGAGGGTTGTGAGGCTGGACAGTGGATCAATTTAGGTTAAATGTAATAGGCCTTAAAACTTAATCAACTAGGATAAAAAAAAAAAAAAAATACATGTGCAAAACTAATCAGATGCAGAATGTATTGTGCAGCATGCTTATATTTATATATATACACAAAAAACAAAACTTGGTCAGATTTTCCTCTGCTCACAAAACGACCTCTTGCATGTGGCACAAGTTTCACAACATACTGTGGCATTAACTTGAGGTTGTAGCATATGTTGACACCATCGCATTTCATAATCCTGCAGATTTTTTCAGATGTACTTTCATGCTGTAAATCCCCTGTTCCACCACATGCCAAATGGATTCCAAGATCCAGGGCCTGGGAAGGCCCCTAAACTGTCATGATCATGAAACTAGTCTGAGAAGACTTGCTTTGACATGGTGGTTTATCATTTTGAAAGCCTGAATAAAAAGAAAATTAATTTAAATTGACATGTGTTCTGCCTGTGGATCATAGTTAAACCCAGTGCTTCCTGAGAACCAGAGTTGAACCTTCGGCCAAGCCATCAACATGAAGGTCAGCAGCATGACTACAGAATGAAGGGCTGGTACGTGTATGCCTGTATCCAGTAAGTTACCCCACCACCAGGATAAGCAGAGGTATAATAGAAAGCTTTGACGTTGCAACTTAAATGTAACTACTTTACTGGAAATTTATTTAGAATTCAAAAGGTCATGCCAAGTGCTGCAGTTGGGGAAAACTTTGGCCTCTTGTCATGTCAAAAACAATGAACACAGGAATCCATAATAAAAAACCTTTATTTAAAAAAAGTTAAAATGGATAAAAGTTCTCCACAGATTGTGTCCTGAAAGAAACAAAACATGCAAGTATGTAATAATTGCCATTATGAATATCAGCAACATGTTTACAAGAGCTGACCATTGTTTTTAATGGTCACAATTATTCAAGTAATCAAGAAAACCACAAGCTCCTATATGAAACAGGACATTAACAGCCTGAGAAACAAAGACTGGCTGCATCCCAAACCACAGCATGTTAAAATGGTAATTACTCCAAACCACCAGTTTGGAACGAGCCAGTCTCTTGGATTTGTAGGATGTCGTGCATGTAGCAATTACCTTCTTGGTGTCTGCAGAAACAGACGTCGGGGAAAAAACCCATTTTGGATTAGAATTTTTGCATCAAATACCTGGAAGGCAAAGACCAAACTGAATTAATAAACTGTCTGTATTTAAAGACATCACTTTAGACTCAGTTTCACTACCCTCAAATGACTTCCCTGTAATTACAACCTGCAAAGTTCACAATACTATAATGCATCTACAAGTAAATGAGTTTAGTCCAGTGGTAATAAATTCTGTTCTTACCTAGGAAGCAATAAAGCCATATTGTTGCTGCCTGTCCGTCTTTCTAGAGGCAACCTGCACTCAAACGCTGCCTGCATCTTCTCATGGTGATGACCTACTCCTCCCTTAGCTTGCTTCCATGGCTCTTTAACAAACTAGACCTCGTTTGAAATGGTCTACCAAAGTTGATATTTTTACCCAAATGCAGTTCATTGCCATTTCAGTTTGGTAAATGAACCTGCAAGTGACCTCCAATAGCCAGCTTTCTCAAATGCCTGACAGTAGGAGTTGAGCACAATCCCTCAATAACAAAACCATACGTTAAGGGTGGGGACAAGATGTATGCATATGGCTACCATTTCCAACTTGAGGCAACGACAGCCTCAGACCGATCATGGCAGGAATCTGAATAAAGGCTCCTACCAAGTAGTGCAAGCCACTTTGTTTACCAAATTCCGCAAATGGAAGTCTCGACACAAATACAGATGGCTGGAAATTTAGACCATTACATTCTCGCTAGGCTTCACGGGGTGTGTATCAAATAGCACATGAAGCAGCAAGGTCTTGGTTTAAGTCCTTTGAAGTAAGCTACGTTTTGCTAGGGCTGTTGAGCAACATTTACTCAGCTTTTTGCCATTTGAACTGAACAATACAATCAGGATGCATTTATGATTTTCACATCTCGTTTGCTGCTGTGCCACAATTACAACGTTCACCATAAAACAAGCAGTGTTAGCCATGTGATAGTGTCAAGATGAATCTGCTGCCAGACATATGGAAGTGTCAAATGGTTTGGCTCACGAACAATATTGATCAAATTAAAATAACTGACAGCAATAACATCTCTACTTATTTTTTAGGACAGGCACATTTACTCACCCAAGGGGGAATACAGATTAGGCTGAAACACGCAGGCTACCGATCCAAAACACCACCAAATCCCACCCACTCCCCCATCTGAATCTTAGTCAAGGAAGACGCACGTGTACACTGCATTTCAACAGACCATAAACCCAGTGGTTTAATGGCCTAGTAATTCGACTGTACTAATATAAGGGCCTTAAAGACCTGACTACACACCCAAGTGTCCCCAGTGACTAAAGCAGAACAGTTTGTTTAAAAAAACCACGCAAGTTGCTTTATTTCAACTTGATTTTGTAAGAGTTGCACATAATTCGAGCACTGACTTAACAATTCTACACAGCTGCATTTGGAATGCATATCATAAAAAGGAAACAAAAGCCTGACGTCACAAAAAACAAAGTTCCACTCATTATAGCGCTACTGTACACTTCTTCTGAACAGCTGAGCAGATCTAGGGAGAAAACCTGCCGCTGCCCTGTCAGCCCTCTCGCTGTCCTGCCTCCTCTCCTAAGTACTGAACCCTGTTGAATATGAACAACAATGTTAAGCCTCGCACTGCCTCCAGAAATCAACACATCACAGCACCATCCTGTACAAGACTACAAATCCGGACACGGCTCTGGCCAGAGACGGCAAACGATACAAACCTGAAAAGGAATTTAAAACCGTCTGGCTCCAGAGCTGCTGCCATAACCCCCGCCGCCAGAGCCGCCTCCGTATCCTCCGCCTCCTCCAGAGTTGCCTCCATATCCAGCTACGGCACAGAAACAGCCAGGTCAAACAAGAACAGACCAGATGACCAACTGGGGGTAGTTTAGGACGGGACTCACAGCCATATGGCCCGCTGTTCCTGCCGCCTCCGCCGCTGCCACCACCACCATAGTTTCCTTTCATAGGGCCATAATTAGACTGTTGGTTGTTGTAGTTCCCAAAGTCACTGAAGTTGCTGCCTCCACCACCGCCGCCGCCACCGCCTCCAAAGTTACCTAAAATTAACTGAAGTTTAGAACCTGGAGCAGTAAATATCACCAAATGTGTTTAAAATGGAAAACACCAGCTCTAAGGCATGCTCACCACCTCCGAAGTTTCCGCCTCCATTGTTGTAGTTGTCGTAGCCGTTGCCGCCGCCGCCACCACCATATCCTCCGCCTCCACCATATCCGCCGCCGCCTTGGTTGCCATAGCCAGGTCCTCCTCCGCCACCACCGTAGCCACGGTTTCCACCATAGCTAGGACCACCACCACCACCACCACCATAACCACCTATGGATTAAAGTCAAATCAAGACAGCTAAGGCTGGGAAGTGAATCAACTAATCTCATATCCATGTCAATTTGACTGGCTTTCCCCCTCCACTGTGTACCATCCCCTTAAACATGACTGTGGGGGTAGTCTCATGACTCTGCCCCACACAACCAACATGAACAGAAACACCTAGCAGCTTGTGGTAAAGAAAAACAGGGCATCTCATTTAGACACTATGGCTTTAGAGAATATTATAGCAAATGTGGAGAATGTTTTGGCAACTCACTTAAGTCATTGAACACAGCCATGTCACTGAATAGGAAGTGAATGGCAAAGCAACAGCCATCTGCACAAAGCAGAGCTTAAACTACACAAAAAGGGTTGCAAATTAGATGGAGATTCTGAAGAAAAAAAAAAAAAAAAAAAACCTGAACAAACCAAAAGTGAACTTGTAATGGAAAGGGAAGCTTGGATTTAAAGAATACGATGAAATTCTGTAGTCTTAACACTTGCAGCTGAATGGAGAACAAGCCGTATTAAAGGAAACTAAACACCACATTCAGAGCCCAAATCTGTAGTGCCCTAAAGATCCTCAGAGAAGTACTGAATCCCATGCACTGCAGCCTAATTCAGCAAACATGGCAGACATCACTACAGAACCTGTTGCAGTACTGCACATAGGGGGCAGTATCCAGTACATTACTGTGCCATTTAATCAAATGTATGACCATGTGACAAACCCAATGGATGACCCATCAATTGGCAAAGTTATTGCTAGTGTTCCATTTACTGCTTTAATATTGTCACTGATGTGGTGAGTGTCAAATTAAGGAAGCACACAGTTCTACCAGATCACCTACCATCTCCTCCAAACCCATTGTTGTAGCCGCCGCCGCCATCGCCACCACCATATCCTCTGCCTCCTGCAGAGCACAACAAAAGCAATTCTAGTTGATCCATAGCACAAGTCGATTCATTCACTTCCTAAGGTAGACACAGCAACTCATACAATTTACACCTAATGTGCCAATAGCCAGACCTGGATCTCAAAGGTTACAGAAGCACCCGTCGGTTCACGTTACATACCTCTGCCGCCGCCGTACCCGTCTCTGCTACCACCGAAGTCATTGTTGCCGTATCTGCCGCCACTGAAGTTTCCACCGCCACCACCACCGCCGCCTCCACGTCCTATTTAAGGGAAGAAAGTTAGTCTAATACTAACCCCTTTTTTCATTTGCAAGACTGAGCGGAGGATCAACGCACCTCTCATGTTCATCGAGGAGTTCTGCATCTCCTGCTTGGACATGGCTTTCCTCACTTCGGAGTTGTGGCCGTTTATCGTGTGGTATTTCTGAACTGTGGAACAAAAACAGCTCAATTAAATCAAAGATCAACTCACAGGCCCGGTCCTCCAAACCCCACCATACGCGATACTCACTGACGATACGATCCACAGCGTCGTGGTCATCAAACGTGACGAAGCCAAAGCCTCGTTTGTTCCCCGTGGTACGATCAACCATTATCTCAATGGCTTCGATCTTGCCAAACTGCTCGAAGTAGTCGCGGAGGTGCGACTCTTCCGTATCTTCCTTGATGCCGCCTACGAAGATCTTTTTCACCGTCGTGTGGGCAAACGGTTTGTTGGAATCCTGGAAGGCAAACCACATGCAATCAGGATCCAAATTAATCAACAATTCCCTGCATCTCAGATATGGGCAGCGCTCACCTCTCTAGACACGGCTCGCTTGGGCTCAACGAGTCGGCCGTCGACTTTGTGAGGACGTGCGTTCATGGCGGCGTCGACTTCCTCCACGCTGGAGTACGTCACGAACCCGAATCCTCTGGAGCGCTTGGAGTTCGGGTCCCTCATGACCTGAGCACAACACACCCCAACCATCGAGAAGCACATTTACCAACAGAAAATGACAGCATGTGGACAACAGCCCTTCTGACCATTTATTAGGAACAAAAAGGGACAGGTGACAAGCAAAAAGGTATATGTTAAACCTTAAGACAAGGCACGGTTTACAGGGACTGTAGTAGCCTAGCAGTTAAGGTACTGGACTCTGGCCCAGAAGGTCCAGGGTTCAAACCCCACCTCCACCAAGCTACCACTGTTGGGTACTTGAGCAAGGCCCTCAACCCACAATTGCTTGAATTTTGAGATTGTACCAATTGTAAGTCGCTCTGATTAAGGGCGTCTGCTAAATGCTGTAAATGTAAGTTTACAGTTCTATATAAAGTGCAGGAACCCAAGTACAGCACTGCAAGTTTCTAACTTTAGGCTCTCTTAAAATTAGTATATATATTTTTTTACATGCAACATCTAGGCTGGGCACCTCTGTCTCTTAGGGTGTTGTCACCCTAGGCTCACTCAATTAGGGCTATGGGTCTGGAGCTGTAAAGCTGCATTGAGACAATGCTCCATTGTAGAAAGCACAACATATAGAAATGTATAGTCAATACTCAGTTGCTTTCCAAATGTGGCAATTCTTGATGTACACAAGGCAGAAAAAGCAAACATCATCAACATCCTTGGTCACCACCTGTGACTTATGGACGTTGACTTCACACAAATTGAGAAGATGCCTAGTTATTTCTGGATGCAGTGCTCAATCGCAAATCAAAACCAACCTAGAAAAAAAAGCAGTGGGTGCACAAGAGGGGCAATAAAACAGGGTATAGGAAAACCAAACAGTCTGAGGACAAAGACTCACCACACAGTCGGTTAAGGTGCCCCATTGTTCAAAGTAGGACCGGAGGCTGTCGTCTGTGGTCTCGAAGCTCAGGCCTCCAATGAACAGCTTCCTGAGCTGCTCCGGTTCACGGGGAAGGCTCTGAAACAAGTTTTCCCCAGTTATTTAATATTTACGGAAAACCGCGATAACAAAACATACGGGCCTTACAGCCAGTCTATGTTAGATCTGAGCAAACGTCCGCCATGTTGACTAACGGCGCCCCCCCCGCCATGGCTAACAAAATGAATTATTGAGCACAAATTACACCTATTCTCAACATTTCCTCTCATAACGTTCTCCCGAGTATTTTAAAAACTCGACGCGCTCCTTAAGCGACACATGTTTTCTACAAAAAGCAATAAAAGTGAACCTATTGTGTAGCGAACCATGCGGTCCGCCAAGGAAAATGGCGGCGCCTTATCATTTGGTACGCTGTCGTTTTTCAACCCGTCATCGCTTACAAACGAAAACCTCTATTGCAGTTCTATTAACGCATCTAGAAACTAAACTTGGCTCATTTCATTAAAAAGATTGAGAACAATAGGACTACTCACATCCTTCGACATGCTGCTCTGTTGCCTCTCACCACACCGTCAGCGGAGTCACACAAAACCAACCGCGACCCTGAATTAAATCTGCACCCTGGTCCCGCCTCATGCAGGCTCTGATAGGTTCTTTTTTCGCGCTCAAGCACGATGACTTGTTCCTACATCGTGATTGGCTCATTCCAGCGTCAATCACGCTGGCTGGCTAACAAAGAAAGTACTACCTATGTAAGTAGTATGTAGATTTAGTGCGTCGCCTGAATTTTCGTTCATAAATATACGCACTCTTTAGTACGCAAGTATGCGGTTGGCCTTGCTATGTCTTGACCGCATTAAAAACAACTTTAAATGGAATGGATCTTTTATATTTAAATTCAATTTGACATTTTACACTCTTTGGTTGCAGTACAAGCATGACAAGCATGATATAATCCTGTCACTTAACCTACAACCCCAATACACAGCACATATTCAGTATTCTATTCGTTATTTTCAAATAAACGCGTAACTCCAGTATCTATGTGCTAAGGGCCAGCTGCTGTAAAAAGCAGTCCCTCAGGGCCTGGTCCTCCCCCACAACCCTGACCATACGTGTGGGTAAAATATTATGCTGCAGTTGAAACAGTACAGATTACATTTTATATACCAGCATTATTTTCAGTAATATCATATGGTACAAATGCACCTTCATGTTGCAAGGCCAGTCCAGGGTTAAAACCTAGGTGCACCAGAACTTCTGTTTTAGGTCTCTTACCTATGAGACATGAGCTGTCTTATTCACTCATTCACCTTCCATACCCTATAAATCCAAATTTATCGGTATCGGGCCAGCAGCCAAGGGCGTAAAATGGGAACAAACCCTGGACAGAATGCCAGTCCATCACAAGGTCCAGACATTGCGTCTCTAAACATGTCGTGCTTATTCTGGCTTAAATAATATTTTTGTGGGTTTTTTTTCTGATTTGCATACCTTTAGTAGTTATAATAACTCTAATGGATTTCTAGATACATTGTGTGTGTGTGTGTGTGTGTGTGTCTTTTTTTCCAAAAGCTCTTCTAGTCATAACTCAAAATCATAGTAATAAACAATGTCATCATATAAAAATGGTCATAATGTTTATAGATATGCAATGGATAGGATTACATTTAACTGATTTGTTTTATGTCACGAAACTGTTCAAATTCCGTAAGAAATCATTATCCTCCTAAATATTTCTTAAATCTCTTCAATACAGCATGAGCGCAAACGCTATACGGCCAGAAATGTGGGTCCTTTCGGGTTAAATCTGAAACGGCTGCTCTTTTGCCAACATAGTGCACTATGTAGGACAAGAGACGCCATTACTTTGGGGCTTCTGTAGTGTACTTGTGAAGGGATCACGGAGCGAGTCGGGATACAGCCATAGTGGGTCGCATGCCATTGTGTGTTTTGGCGCGCTGTTGCTGGGAGGCGAGTCAAATCGAAGAGAGGAGGCTTGTGGCCCTCGAGTAAAACCTCAGCGTGAGTTCATTTCTATATAAAACTTTCAAATGGCGTTTAGAGTGCCGGTACAGGTCGTTGAGGGTGGAATTGGGCGGGTGTTTTAATTGTGGTGACGGCAGTTTATTCGAAAAAGCAGCTTGTTTTACTGAATGAATAACGCTGTGAGCTACACGGTGCTAGCCGCTAGCGGTACGTATTGCTAGTGTGCTAATGTTACTGGATGTGTGGTTGCGGTATTGGGAATTATAGAAAGGCTCACCAGTGTATCAGTGATTGCAATGGAGAAATCGATATCATGCACCTAATGCATGAGCGCCGTGTGCAACATACGGAATTTGTAGCCTTACCTCGCTCACTAGCTAAGCAGCTAAGCCGCCGTGCGTTTGAGCCGCTGCGCTTTCTGTTCTCAGTAACGCTGTGCTCGATGTAGCTTTGCATGAATTAGTTCAACATCTTGCGTATTTATCCTTGCTGTGCAGGGCTGCATTGCACAGACCTTCATTGAACGGTTTGCCTTCAGCCTTCTGCAGCAGTAGCTTAGCCCGGCTAATGGTACCTAATGCGAATTTCTCATTCTAGTTGTAGCTGTAATTAAGTAACAACTTGATATTTAAGTCATGTTTATGAACGTTGGAGCGCCATTACGTTGGATGTGGTGTAGAAATGATCTCTAATGAGTCATGTGATACCCGTCCATGCTTCGATTAATAGCTGTACAGCAGCTATCATATTAATAAGTACAACTGCCTGTTATTTAATTTTGTAACCGATTATACCTCGTTGCCAGTTGCCGCCAATTGACCTATTTCTTAACTGGTCCTCATTAAAACTAGACTTGGCTCCAGAGATCCCGACTAGGAACTCCACCTCTGTGAGTTTGCATGTTCTCCTTAGGATAACTGGTTGCTGTTTATTCACCCGGTATGAATGTCTTATCCTAGTGATGTATCCTTGCTCCTGGCATGAATAGCCATTGATGCTGATACAACGTTAATTTAAACAAAAACAAACAAAGCTAAAGATTCATCAACCATACCTGAACTCTGGGTATGGACTAAGTAACGATCCAGTATTTACATTTACAGCATTTAGCAGACACCCTTATCCAGAGCGACCTACAATTGGTACAATCTTACAATCCAAGCAGTTGTTGGTTAAGGACCTTGCTCAAGGACCCAACAGTGGCACCTTGGCAGAGGTGGGATTTGAACCCTGGACCTTCTGGTCCAGAGTCCAGTACCTTAACTAGGCTACCACAGTCCCAGAGTGATTGTAGAGTGATCACTGACCAGAGTGATCGTACAATCTTGCAATCCAAGCAATTGTGGGTTATAGGGGCCCTGGCAGGTTTCGCACTTGTTAATGTAATTTCCCTAAGAAAGAGGTTTGACCGTAATGTGATCGTTTGTAATCACATGTTTTGGAATAACAAGCGTCCAGTGAAGAGCCATCACGGCTAAGGGACTATGTCCTATCTATACCCTATCTTTCCGTGGTTAATGAGCGAATCGGTGCTGTACAACGAGACAAGATTTAACACACCTTTAAATAGTAAAAGTAATAGAAAATCAATATGTTGCCGCCAGTGTTGATATTGTGGTGATAAATCAATGTATGGATGGGAACTGGGAGCCGGCTGAGCGGTTTTGAGCAGGAAAGCTGTCCTGCCATTGAGGTCTCTGGTACTCCTGTGTAAAAAGTGAACTGTCAGACTGAATATTGGAGTGCTGCACTTAACAGAATTCTCTTGTTTTTTAGGGAGAGCACTGGAGCTCATTTTTCAGCATCTGTTCAACGCCTGAGCCGCTGGGTGCTTTTGAACAAGACTATCGGTAAGGACTGGGGAGGAGCTGCTGATTCAGAGCTTGGAATGTGACAACACTGTTACAGTCTCAGATAAACCAGCTGGTTTCTGAACAGTAGACGTCTGGTTTGTAAGACTCTCATGGTCAGTGTTGGGAAAATTGCTCAAAGTGATCAATTCATTACAAATGACTACTTATTTCTGTCAATGTAATGGAGATTGGGCTTGTCAGAACTTGGGTTGACTTGAGCAAGATGTGTGGTGATATTCCTTTTGCATGTGATGATCAGGCTTAAAATTGGGTTTGTTTTCTGACGTGTGAAATGATTCTGTTTTTAAATGTGTGTTCATATTAAGGATCAACCTTTATAGGATGCTAAGAGTGATTCTATAATAAGCTCTCTTGTTTTTTAGAGGAAGCCCTTTCCCACTCACTAAGCTAGGGAGCGTGCGCTCGGGTACTTGTGGGTGGAAAGAGGTTTTTAAAGCAGCCATGGGAAAGAAAAACCAGAACCGTGAAGATGACGAGTCTGGGTCCTCGGATGAAGAGGAATACGTAGTGGAGAAGGTCTTGGACAGGAGGGTTGTAAAGGGCCGCGTGGAGTATTTTCTGAAGTGGAAAGGTTTTTCGGAGTAAGTCGCGCTCATCCTGTTAGCTTTGATGGTAGAGTCTGTGCTGGTTTTAGCTCCTCTAGTGTGGACAATTAGCTAGTACCTTAATTGTTTTTGTTGCTGCCTGTACCAATTCAAGTCCTAATATGTAACGAAACCATTTTTCCTTTGAGTGAGCTGCAACTTATGTTTACAGTAATTGTCATATCTGATTTAACTGTTTTATTGCTTATTATTTTTATGCTAAATGAATTGCTGATCCAGTTTTAAACAACAGTTCATATATAGGTTTTTAACATCGGTGTCGGCCGCAATGATGCGCCAAACATCGGTTATTGTATCGGCTCTAGAAATTCAAAATCTGTTTTGCGGTTTCTAGGAAACACAACACGTGGGAGCCGGAGAAGAACCTGGACTGTCCGGATCTCATATCGGAGTTCATGAAGACGTACAAGAAGGGCAGCAGCACTTCAAGCCCCCCGAGCAGCGCCGCCAAATCGACGCCGGTGCGCTCCAAAGATGGCGGCAGCAAGAGGAGAAACTCGGACGAGGAGGAGGAGGGCGGCAGCAAGCAGAAGAGGAAAAAGGAGGTGAGAAGGCTTTACCTTACTCGGTGCTTGTGGGGTAGCGGCTGGGACCGATGCCGTGTTGTTTGCATTTGTAACCGCGGTATATTTGTGTACGTTTCAAACTTGAGCCTCCATGAGAAAAGTGGATTCCCATAAAGGTTTATTAATGGATTGCTGATGTGAGAGTACATTTGGAACCGATAAGATTCAAGCGATGCCCAACTATACTTCCAGTATACCATTATGACCTTAGACAATGTTCTGATGGGCCAAAAGTTGAGGGCAGAGACAGTGAGCTGTGAAGGCACACGTATGGAGTTGTAGTGTCTTTAAAGCCTTGACTTTTAAAGCCATAGCAGATTAAAAAAAGACCGGGTATCTCACAGTTCCCATCTTAATTCACCTGGTTGGTTCAAGGCTTCATCGGTTATAGCCCAGCTTTGGTTGTGTGGTTGTGGTAGTTCTCAGAACCTGCGTCGTCCAGGCACTCCTGCCACAACTCAATTGACCTGTCCTCCAGTGTAGAGGAAGAACCTTTCGTGCTCAGTTTTCATTGGTTGTTGACTGGACCCATTCCGATTGAATTCCTGACCAGTACTTGTTACTGGGTCTAAAGAATGAAACGTGTTTGATATGCCTCGACACGTTTTGGCGAACACATTTAGCAGACGCGCTTATCCAGAGCGACTTACAATCCGAGCAATTGTGGGTTAAGGGACTTGCTCAAGAAATGCGCAACAGTGGCAGCTTGGCAGAGGTGGGATTTGAACCCAGGACCCTCTGGTCCCCACAATACTCCATGCGTCTTGAGACTTTTATAGTAACAG
Source organism: Ancistrus triradiatus (assembly GCA_025084515.1). NCBI lineage: Eukaryota > Metazoa > Chordata > Actinopteri > Siluriformes > Loricariidae > Ancistrus > Ancistrus triradiatus. The sequence goes on along the minus strand of JAJAGP010000001.1, from coordinate 1,453,824 downwards.
GTCTTATTATTGGAACGGAACCCATTTCCAGCGTTTAGCAGATGCTCTTACCCATCACTTACAACTGATACAGTTCTAGGCAGTTGTGGGTTAAGGTCTCAACAGCGGCAGCTTGGCAGAGGTGGGATTTGAACCTTCTGCTCCAAAGTCCAGTATCTCAACCGCTACGCCACCACAGCCTCATGGTTCTAGTTTGTGAAAACAGCAGTACAGGAGAGCCTCGGTTCAGTTTCTGGGTGGGTTTTGCAATGTGGAGTCTGGGTCGTCCATTTATAGCAGAACCTCAGCCGATAGGGGTGTACAGGGCATCAAGAAGGGCATCTGGTGTAAACTCTGTGCCAGATCTAATATGCAAATCAGGACATTGCGCTGTGGAAACCCCGAAAGGTTCCACCTGAAACCATAGTTAGCGCCTCGTTACATCATCGGCAGTGACATTCACGCTAAATGGAGTTCGATACGTATGCGTAAAACACCTTTTTTTTAGAATCTGCGATCGGAATCTCTGCTTGTGAACATGATCAGCGTTGTTTTACCCTCTTGGTCTGTTGTGTTTAGGACGAGATCCTTGTTGCTAGAGGCTTTGAGAGAGGCCTGGAGCCGGAGAAGATCATCGGAGCGACCGACTCTTGTGGAGATCTTATGTTCTTAATGAAGTGGTGAGTGTTGGACTCGTTAAATCTGCCCCACACCCACAAAGGTGTTGCGCGACCATAATGTGTCTGGGAGAGGTCTATGCTGAGGCAGATGGGTCGTCAGTTTCTCTTATTGTAATGCAATCAGTGCAGTTTCTTTCTGAACTGATCTTGTAGGTGAGAAGTACTACTGGTTGGTAGTGAGAGACACACTTTCATGATGGTGCAGTGTTCTAACCATAAGCCCAGGTCAAGTCAAATGTATTTATTTAGACCTTTTTGTTATGGTGCATCGTCTAAGAGCAGCTGAGCAATTCTCTAAGCCCACTTCCCTAACTGAGCAGGCCTAGGGCGACAGTGGCCAGGAGAAACTCCCTAAATGTTACAAGGAAGAAACCTCGGGAGGACCAAGACTGAAAAAGGGATATAATTCTTATGTAAGAATTAAACTGGTACCAAGCTGAACTTGGTAAAGTAAGTAATTAATGCATTTTGGTAATGTTTAAAATGCACACAAGTTAAATTTAGAAATTGAGAGAACATATTATTTAAAGAAAATGGAATATAGAAAGAAAATTATAATCCATAGGCTAAGTGAAATGGAATACAAATTTTATGAAGAGTAAACTAAATAGAAAACTGTAGAATATAAGACATTAATATGTATAATAAATCAAATGTCCCTTATGAAAATATTTTCTTTATATATTTTTAAATCATGATTAATGACGTCTTTCCTTGCCCATATTTGAAATTGAATTTATTTATTTGATCTATTATTTATTTATTTATTTATTTATTTATTAATCAAAAGTACTACAAGGCAGATATTTCACATTAGAAAAATCACAAGGCACACCACCAAACAAAAATGTCACACACTATATATATAATGGCTTGTTTTTCACATTAGAAAAATCACAAGGCACACCACCAAACAAAAATGTCACAAAGTATATCTGTTGAAATATAATGGAAATCTAGTCTCAATTTGCTTACTCAGTGTCAAACCTGGGCCTGTTTAGTTGAACACACAGCTGATATCTTACTGCCCTCTAGTGGAAGAGAATGTAATCGTTCTGCCTTTCATTACACGCCGCTCGCCTAAATATCTTCCACGGCACACCTGATGATTTCTCACGGCACATGGTGGTTCAACCCTGATTTAGGAGACGCCCAATGCAGTTGATACCCTCTTACTGCTTGCTCAAGGACCCAACAGTATCACGTGTAACTCTTGGCAGAGGTGGGATTTGAACCCTGGACCTTCTGTTCCATAGTCCAGTACCTTAACCGCTAGTCCACACGACACATGTATCGAGATAAATGTAGTGTATTGTGAAAATGTCATTATCGTTATACATATTTTTGCCCTATCACTCGCCCCTAGTTTTATGCCTTTTTTGGGGGGGCAGTCTCTGTGAAAATCTCTCCCAAATTGTTGTACCCCCCCACCTGTAGCGTGTCACCCGAGATCCCTGCCTATGGTGTGAATGAGTGGCGCTCTGTTTTGATGCTGAAGGGATGGTGATAAATGATTAGGATTTCTGTGCTTCCCTCAGGAAGGACTCGGACGAGGCGGACCTTGTGCTCGCAAAGGAGGCCAATCACAAGTGCCCGCAGATCGTCATCGCCTTCTACGAGGAGCGTCTGACCTGGCACGAGGATGGAGAGAAGAAGGAGAAGGGTGCTGCAGCTGTGTAAGGCTATCCCTCCTCCCAGAGACGGACACGAGTGCTTTCACAATCCGTCCTTTGTTCTGGACCATTTTAAAAACACCACCGGCCTTCAGTCTCTGGAGGTCTCTCACCCACCTCGTTTAGTCCCCTTTCATCCCTTACGTAACGGGCAACTCTTCGAACAAGTCTCCAGTATTGAGGGATGGGCAGATCGTTGAACCGTGTCAAAAGCTCGGGGCAGTGGAGATGGTTCGGCTGATTGGATCACATGGATAGTGTTTCCCCTCTTTTACTGTGGCTAAGCGTCGCCCTCGTTCTCATGTTTTACCTGTCTGTGTCCCCTATGGTTGTTTTAATACGTGTTAGCTTGGTAGTGTAGACGCCATGGCAAAAGTATTCAGACAGCTCTCATTTGGTCAAAGTGGTTTTCGCTGATATCGTTCGCGCCCGCAGCGCCGGGTTAGTCGGCGTGTGGGTTGTTTTATTTTAAGGTGCACACCGAATCGTTGTAAACGCCTTTCGGTTCATGCTCAAAGGTCTTTATTTCGAATAACGAAACGGTTACATTTTAAACAGCTCTTTCTCAGATTACAGATCTTAAAGTCGTTTTCTCCGAAGGGCCAGTTGTTCTAAAGCAGCATACCTGAGTTCAGCTGTTCCTGATACTGTACCAGTGTTGTGGCTTCATCTTCAGGGCTGCATCCATGACGTTCAGATCCAAATACTCCACCTTGTGCCCGTAGTCGGTAATGCAGAGGGTGGTTCTATGAGAATGGAAGCTGTGGGCTCTTTCTCCATTAAGGCTTTTTTTTAACAGGGAGTAAATCAAAGCTGAACCTTAGTGAGCTGTTCAGCTCAAGTGTGTAATTCTGTCTGTTGAACTACTGGACATCCAGGAAACATCCCGACCTTCTTTATAATAATAGAGCTACTGATTTTAATGAAAGCATTGAACCATGTTTTGAATGTAGTCCGTAAAAGAGCTGATTGTACTAGGAATTATGACAAGCCTGCTCGATTTCTCTTTAAACATCCCTCTCCGGAGTGTATGGAACCTTTGAAAAGGAGACGGCGTCTTTAAAACTCCCTGCGGCGCGTTGACATATCAGTCTGTGCAAACCTCCGGTCGGCCAGGTCTGTCCAGGGGTCGGTTCGGCAGCGAGAGAGACGTGTTCATGTGCTTTTCAGGTTCGGAAACAAATCCGGTGAACGGACTGAGCTAGTTTTGCCTACTCGTCAAAATGAAGTTGTAACAAAGGTTGTCCATGTATTTCACGATCTGATGTACGGCTTGGCTTTTTGTTCTCCTTGTTTCCTTGCTTGTTATAAAACCTCCCTCCCATTCCTGACCATTTTATCCAAGAGATTCATTCAGTCATGTGTATGGATACATGCTTTTGATGTCTTTACCTATAGATTTTTTTTATTGTCTTGTATCAAATTGTAGTAAAGTTAGTTTTCAACACAAGTTCATAGTAACTTTTTTTTTGGAAGAGAATCCTTATCTGGGTCTTAGGTGCGTTGATTTAAACCTGCTGATCTTGGACAGGTGAGTTCCCATTGCTGTCTTGGAATTTGCAGGACTCAGACAAGCATGTACCCCAAATGGTGGATCAGTCCATGGCTGTCAGGTTGGGGTCTCTTGCAGTGCTGTGCCACGATTCACTGATTGGCCTCCCAGCCCTCGGTCACGACGGGTTGGAAAGCCAGCATGTGATGCCTGAACTGGACGAAAGCAAAGCTGAGACTTAAACCTGAGTCTCTGTGGGGGTGGTGACTAGTCAGCTTGGCCCGTGTTGCTCGAGCACATGGGTTCACTGAGCACCTGTATACCTGGCCCCATGCATCCGGTGAGAGGTAGTTCTGAGGATGGAATGCCTTGTTGAAGCGAGGTCAACAGAGAATGGCCAAACTGATTCAGAAGGGCTACGGAGCTCAGATAACACACTACAACTGGGGTGCGATGTGTCAAAACTTGAGGTGGATGAGCTACAGCAGCAGGGCTCCACATATTTATTTTTATAATATTTATACTATATATATAAGATTTTACTAATTTAGCTTGTATTATAATTATTGTGTTATACTTGAGGTGCTTTGGGTTTCTGATAAGGATTCCTCCTGGACGCCTCGAGCTGGAGGTAGACCCGGCACAGCTGACCACTATAGGAATTAGGACGTACTTCTGATGTGAAGTCGCGGGGGACAGAGATGCCTGGCATTCTTTGCTTGCCACCACGACCCAGAAATAGATGAGCAGAAACGATTCGATGAGTTTGTATTACTTTTAGTTTTGTTCTGTTTTCCATTTACATATTACAGTATTTTAGTAGGTTAGTAGGGTTCTATTGAAACCATGTTCGAGTCTACCTTGCAATTTCACTTAGGCACGTCACTTTAACTTGACTTTTGTCTACAGTTTCCCTCCTGGATCAGTAAAGTACTCTGTCTGCCTATTAAAGTCCCACTTTGACACTAACGTTGTAGTTTATTAGCGGCTAAAAAGCAGACGGGCTGTTGGGGTGTGTCCCAAATTGCTTACTAGTGCACTAATTTGACACCATTTAATACCGTTTTATGCATTCTAGGACCGAGCCAAATGGATGTTTAAGCACGCTGGAGTACAGTCTGCAAAAGCCATGAATTAAATAAGCCGAGGACGTACGGTTTTCAAGTAAAGTTTGTGAACCTTTTTGGAAAGTCTGCCGTTCTGCTTTAATTAACCATAAAATGGAGCAATCCAAGTAACGAATAACCCTTTCTCTATGGGGTGAAATAAAAACCCGTTGGTTCTCTAAAAGCCAAGGTGTTACAGGTGCTCAGATCAGTTGTTCTAGACCATTTGAAATGATGGGGCCAGGCTGGGGCCAGTGGTTATATTAGAGGGGACAACTACTGTCTACCTAAATGTGCATTGCAGGCATTAAGAGGATCCATTAATTAATTACCTCACTCTTGTAGGGGGCCCGAGTTTTTTGTCACAGGAGCCTAGAACCGCCACTGGCTCAGTTTTGGCTCAGATACTGATACTCGGTTCTGCGTATAACAACAGTGATCTAAAAGTGTGTATAGGGTGCCCTTCTGCTGGAATTCTGAAATAATTCACGCAAAATATTCAACTGGTTTTGGTTATTTCTAGCAAATCCCAGGGCAAGCGGTCTCCGAACAGCCTCAGAGATGGCGACCATGGACTCAGTTAATCCAGGTTTTCTCCCAACGTCCTTCCAAACGTGCGTTAGGTCAGTTGGTCTGTCTAAAGTGTCCCAGTGTGACTCTGCGAAGGATTGGCACTATGTCTAGGGTTGAATTTACTCTTTAGGCCACGATCTCCTGAAATCCTGAACTGATAAAGTGTATGAAAAAAGAATGAATGGATTCATGTCTAAGCGAAATGTGGTTGCATAGAAGAAAACGAGTGCGGTGGCTTATTGGTTAAGGTACTGGACTATGGACTACAATTTCCACCGTTCAAATCCTACCTCTGCCAAGCTTCCACTGTTGGGTTCTTGAGCAAAGCTCTTAGCCCGAAATCGCTTGGACTAGATTGTAAGTCGGGTTGGATAAATACATCTGCAAAGTGACTCAATGCTAAATGAATCGTGAAGGTTCTTAAAGGCACTGCGTCATTTTTACAGCAGATGGCGCTGTTTTACAAGCATCTCAGTTCTGAGAGACCATTGTACTCTAAACTGCGTTCCATTGAATTTAGCCTATTGATCACTTCAATATTGGTGTAAAAACGGCACCTCGGTAGATTTGAACGCAGTAAGTAATTGGCACAATGGATTTATTGTTAATGGTCAAGTGTGGAGAAATTAGTTCCATGGAAGCAGTCCTCTGAAGGCTATCTGAATCATTTCACATTCTCCTCACAGGCAGTAGCTCCACACAGCCTCCCAGCAGTAAAACTTTCGGCATTTTATCCTCTTACTATATTCTTTATGGTCAGTTTTATTGATATTGATATTGAGCATTTCATAAAGTGGCCTACATTCTGCTCGTGTGTGAAATATCTTTCTCCCAGATGTGTTTGTACATGCAGAGTGTTAGTGCGGACATGCAGTCGACTGTCTAATCATAATAAAGAGAGAAATGAGATTTACGGCTCGCGAAGACAGAGCTGTAAAGGCGAGCAGTAAGGTCTGGCTTGATGACATGACGTGCATATTTTTTCCTGTCCAGTTCCATTATTATCCTTCAAAAATGGCTTAATACATTACTGACACATATTATATTATCCTGTCCGTGTCTCTTATTTCATCTTACTCCATTTTTCCGCTCCGTCCACATACTTTTGGAGCATGTTTGCGTTCATTCTGGACAATAAACAATTCTGAAATCACCTAAATGGTCTTTATTTTATAGCATTGTAAACTTCCAAGCCAAAAGTCAGCTTGATTATTCCAATCAGTAACATACTACAGATAATGCGGCACAATGGACGTAAGGTCGATTGGTAGCTATGTTTTTAAGAAAAGAACGAGCTGGATGTTGGATTAGCTGTCAAGGTAAGTACAAGTCCGTATTTTATAGTAAAGATATTAAGTGTCCCACTTTGACATTATATAGGCTATAGCCTGTTAAATTATACAGTATACCCTAGTATTATATTATTGGTGACCCAAAATCCCATTAAATATTAAGGTTATGTAAGCAGATGCCTGAAGAGTCGTCATTCCACTGTTTCATATTTTTAATATATAATGGTATAATGATACATTTTATTAGGCTACAGTAGCTCTAGGGTTTTTTTTTTTTTTTTTTGAATCATGGTTAGATGCATCAGTCCTGTCATGGGGCTTCCCTCAGGATGTAGTCCAAAACTTGGCCATCTTACAATGCGGAGAGTGATTAGTTTAACATGCATTCAAGGTTTGGAGCTTTGAAATATCATATTTATTATTAACGTGACATGTTCTGGGTGGGTTTTAAAAATTAATGTGTACCATTTCAATTCTGGTAGATCCATTTAAGTTTATACAATTTGAAAACTCTTATTAAAGTCTTTCGCACGGTTTAAAAACTTTTATTAGTTATTGACCGGTGTGTTAAACATGTAGTTTTTTTGCTTTCACTTTCATTTCAACCAGAACGTATAGAAATAGATTTATATTACGTTATTGAAATATTACTAATTCATATTTCAGCTTCATATTACATCGATGCCCAATAATGGAGGTCTGATTTTAACTGGGACTTTTTTCTTAATTTAAAGACACTAAGATTGAAAAATATTGCTCGACTAGAAAAACCTGTTAACTAAGTTTGTTTGCTTTAGCCAGTATTAATTTAATTGTTTTGTTTTTCGACTTGTGTGCGAGATTTTGTGTGCTAGACTCTTAATTCTGACTAACATTATTTGAGCCAGTTACAAGAGTCATGACATAGGAGACGTCAAAACAAATGATTAATGGAAAAAGTGAGGACTGTAATAAAGCACAGAGGGACTTCGAAATGTCACTTATAAATTCTGAAAGTAAAAATGTGGGTAAACATGACTTTTGCCAACATAATGAGTTGTATTCAGTTTAATCATTAGCAACATAGATGACTCATACAACCGAATTAAGTCCATCTGGAAACTATAACAACAACATCAATAATAATAATAATAATAATAATAATAATAATAATAATATGTTTCTACAAGGAGGCTATTTCATAGATTTTTAAATCTATAAAGTTAAAGTTTTGCTACCAAAGCACCAACAAAACTGGTAAAAGCACATTAATAAACTTAAAAGCAAAGCAGAATATAAAGACATTCTAAATCTTTAATACATATTTTAGCACTCATTAGGTTGAAGCGCAGTGGTGATTTCTGGTGACTTTCAAAATGCTTATTGTGAAAAGAAAAACAATATGACAGAGGAATTATTGATTGATATGGCAAAAGTGTTATCTGACAAAAAAGTTCTAACATGTTACAAAAGAAGAAAAAGAAGTACACGTAAAAAAAAAAAAACTAAACAAAGAGGTTCTATAGAGACTTTGGTGTCATCTTTTTTTCTTCCCGAGTTTATCCACGCTTGTCCTGCTCAAGTTGTGGAAGTCTATCATGAAGAACATATTAAGTCTGTCGCTGGGCCAAGTTTAATCCTCTATATCTTAATTTGTATTATTAGCAAACCATTTTTACCAACATTTACTAATGCGTCTAAAAAATGAGGCAAAGTGATGAATTAAATATGCAATCAATCACCGGCAGAAACGAGTTAACTATACGGCACTGACACCTGATGATAGCCATAATACTCAGAAATGTAATACTATATCATGCTATCAATATGATATTGTCCCATCACACAGCCCATAAGCCATTTATATGAATAAAACATATCCATTTGAGCAGTTTGTGGGACGAAATGTGTGATTATGAGATCTGGTCCTTCACCCCCATCTGCACAGCTCAGGCTTCTTTCCTCTCCTCACTACCTCAGTGGCAGTGGAATTTTCCAAAGTGAGGGGGGAAGGAAGGCGAGCGAGAGGAGCTGCATCGCTCCAAATGGAATGCAAAGGTCACCAGTAAATTTGCAGCCTTGGGGAACGGAGGGAGTGTGAGGCAGCATGCTTTATGGAGCGCTGGGCCTCTCCGGACGCACCGACGTCTCCACCTGGAGGAAAAGAGGTCCTGAATCTGCAGAGAGAGAGAGAGAGAGAGAGAGAGAGAGAGAGAGAGCAACTGGTGAAGGGCTTGGAAAGAAAAACAGCTGTTCAGACATACTGGAGAGTGTGTGTTGTCTGGTTATAGGGAACAAATGTTTCCACTTCAGTAAAAGCAAGAGTTTATTGGGAACGTTTCAGGAGAGGTGAAACCCCAAAATCTCTCTGCAAAGACAGTTTTTGCTCATGTCTTTCCATGCTCCTTAATAATTCATTCATTATCATGTTTCAGCAGCGACATAATTGTACACCCGGTATCAGAACAGGCTGATATTGGACTTCAATAATGCAGCACAAGAGAAGATAGCATTCGAATTAATAATACATTCTTTCCAAGCAGGTTTACAGAGACCCAGAGTTAAACTGCTAATGAGCAATCCTAAGGCTACAGTGACATCACCAGGAAGAAACCTTAACCCTGAAAATTAGACTAGATCAAAACCACATCCTTCTTGGGTGGCCCAGAAACCAGGATCGCAAAATTAAATGGGATTATTCAACCCACATGTAGCCATATTCAATCTCATCTGCATTAAAATGTCTGGAAACATAATCAGCGTTAAAAGGGAGCTTAGCATCACAAACCACATTCTGCCTCACTGTAGCTATTAAATAGTGTGTGGGAATAGTAACCATGTGTGTATTCATTTTACGCACCAACAATTAAACCTGGTTCTTAATGAGCGTGTTCACACTTACAAATGGCAAACACCAGATTTAGGCAATAATACCAATAATGGGTATAAGGGGACTCCCCGTTTTACGATGACCAGACCTACGATATTTGGACTTTATGATGGGAATGCATGACATGTGGAGTACATGAGGTAGGGAGTCACATGGTGGGAGTGATGTGTGCTGGGTAATGTATTGAGGAAGTATGCATTTGCCTCCATACAACTTCCATCCCCTTTGTTTCTAACCCCTTTCCTCTTAACCCCACTCATACCCTGGTAGACGTCTATAATAGTTCAATAAAAATAATCATAAGAACTAGACCATTCATGGTGGAACGTGTTAACCAGTTAACATACCTAATAGTAATGATAATAATGGTAATAAATATATTTATGAAAAGGAGAGTCCAGTAGGAGGCGATTAGTACACAAATACTGTCATGTTTTAAACGTATGTAATGTAGCCTACTCTGAGAAATACACAGTATATATTAAACTCCTTGATTTACAATCAATTCAGCTTATGATGGATTTGTCGGAACCTATCCCCATTGTAAATCGTGTGTCTTGTATCAGCACTGTATCCTGAGCTTTACTACTTGCACTTATAACCATTTAACTTTTATTTAACTTGTACAAATAAAGAATAAAATCCTGCCTGAATAAAATCCTAACTGGTTCTCTGTTTGGTGGCTGAATATTATTTTCATTTCATTTCATTTACAGCATTTAGCAGACGCCCTTATCCAGAGCAACTTACAATTGAAACAATCTTACAATCCAAGCAATTGTGGGTTAAGGGCCTTGCTCAAGGACCCACCAGTGGCAACTTGACAGAGGTCGGATTTGAACCCTGGAACTATTGGTCCATAGTCACCTACCTTAACCGCTAGGCTACCACAGTATCTATACCTCAGCTTGTTGACAGGTGGCACACCAGCAATGATCAGTAGGAAAGGTGGTGGTGTAATTAAACTTTAAAAAGAAAGTGGAGAATTTTCATTGCATTTTACACTATTTGGTAAATCACTAAATAAGAACAATCTACTGAGTTGTAATGCAGCTTTGCTGCCAATGAATTGGCCAGTGGAAATATTTTGATCGTGTAGGACAGTGGCTCCCACATTGGGGCACGGTTCCCCTGTGGGGCGTGGAGCTATTGCAGGGGGCACAGCAAGGCAAATGAATGCTGTTACACCACAAATCTAAGATACATAATGCGTGCCACGTGACAATTCCACTGTAAAGGTGGACGGCCCGAAAATATTCGTATCTACAAAAGGGGGCACTGCAGAAAAAGTATGTCAACCCGATTAACCTATTTTGCAGTAGTTTACTGTGATGTAAAATAAAACACGCGGTAATTTACTGTACTTTCACGATAAAATATACATGAAACATTTAGAACGTACCGCACAGTGCACTGGATCGTGTCCGTATTTTATTGACCTTCGTGTGGTGAGTAACTAAAACGCAGCAAGGGTTAACAGTCTCTCAGCACTGTTGCGTAGGGAAAAACCCTCACAATGGCGACATTTCATGTGTGTGATTAGAGCTATAAATGAGGAAATTGTGCTAGGCAGCTGGAGTCCAAGCGGTGAGATGAAATAAGAGACTGTCTCTGTGTTTACCTGGGTTTATTTAGCAGCCTTAATGCCTCCTTCCAAACAGCACCAAACATGAGCCAGAGTTTGGATTTAGTATGTTTATTCTCAAATTAGCCTGAGCTCAGATACATCCTCCACAAATCCAGTAAGCTAAAACAGCAGGACGGATTAGTGGGTGTTTATGACAGGGTTTCGTCGAGAGCAAACACAACCCCGGAGCGAGCCAGCACGAGGAGGAAACCGTTTGTCTCGGCAAACCTTTCGACCAAATGAGCTCCGCTGGGCTTTGCTGGGCTTCGGTGCCACTGCACATTAGCCAAATGGATGAGTGTCAAGGGGGCTGCCGAGCAGCTGTGGCGGGGGGCTCGAGTCAGGGGAAAGGGCTTCTGCAGTGGGCCGCATCCACACTGCAGCTCTTTCTTTATTTCTCTCTCTCCACACAGAGCCGAGGATCCAGTTCCTCCCTGGCTGCTGATGCAAAAAAAGAAAGAAATAACGAGGGGTTTTAATATATAGCCTGCTTTTCAACCTCGTGGCACCGTGAACCTTGAATGCATGTGGAGAACATGTCTCCAGGTTAAGACTTATGCTTCGTAGCTACATGGTATTGCTCTGCGTTCTGTGACCAGTCTAAAAACATTTTCTGACCGTACCTTAAGCATGTCTAGCTCTTTTCATTGGTTCTCAAGCACCTCTAAATAGAGTCCCAGCAACCTTAAAGTATTTTAAAAAAGAAAACTTTGTCTCTGTTAGGCTGCATGTTAAAACCACAGACAGTATATGGGTTTATAACATTTTAGTAACGAACACAGAGCAGCCCCCTCCCCACCTCGCAAATGGTATGATCCACTTTCCCTGTCCTTCACGAGCCTGGGAGCGATAGTCCAAAAATTACGTTAAAATATACAGATTTTTCTTTAAAAACAGGGGCTGGATTCATTGGGTTCTGATCCTAGAATCGCCCCTGGTACGCCCACGGGCACAATCTATCCAAGTGTGTGTTTACTGTGGTGAATATTTCATGGCATATCGTTAAAGCGATATGAAGTAAAGCACTAAGTGAATTTTGCAAATACACAACGCATTTAGTACCTTCTAAGTTATTTTAGAACATTATAGCCCGTTCAGTGAGAGTTAGTTATCGATAACCAAGCCTCAAACAAGCCCAGATCCAGTGTAAGTGTGCATTTAATTTTTGCTATAAATGCTTAACGTTCAGCGTTTCTTTGGATTGTCAGAAAATGCTCTGATTTGTCCATGGTGTTACAACAGGGCACTGTGTTCTGAGACCATTCCGATCGATCTTTTAGATCTTTTAGAAATGCTTTTTGGGAACATTTTGGGTCTAGTACAGCAATAACGTAATGAAGCATATTTCAAGGTTGGCAACAGGAGCCAGTCTAGGATCAGCTTTAGGGGTGCTCAGCACTCAATGAGACTAAAACCATCCTCTCGTTTTTTAAACAAAAAACTAGTACATTTTAACATTATTTTGGACACTTCACACTTTTGAAGGAATAACCTGGAAAGACCAACAAATTTGAGAAAACTTTCTTTAATGCTGAGCCTGTGAGCCACAAATCCGTCACTTGGTTTGCAAAGTATTACAAATGAAATTGTTTTAAAAGTGATATAAGGTATAAATAAAAATGTGAAGATCAATAAAGACAGGCAACCCTGACTAAGGTACAATTTCAAACATTGTTTCAGCTTATCAGAGGCAAACTTCAGGGTTTTCTTTAAATCAACAACAAAAATATATTTTTAGGGGTGCTTGAGCAACCCTAAAAAGGGAACCAGACACGCCTATTGTGGGCAAGCATGCATTAAAGAGCAATCTCATCAAAATGGGCTATTTCTTTATATGTAGTACACAACTGCTTACTGCTTAAAAACAGATTGTCCAAATCCTTTGTTAGCATACTTTTTTTTATTTAATAGCCCAGACGTGTTACTACTCAAAATCAAATTCATAATAATAGGTAGGCAATGCACAAAGTTTGGTTTTTGACCATTTTGTCGGTATATAGCTCGGCATTTGGGTCATATATAGTCTGTGAACACGAGATGGGTTCCCGAATTTGCTTTAATATTGCATGGCACACCCTGAAGCAGTGCAATCGATGCGATTCTTAGCCGAAACAGGACTGATTTTGTAGAAAGTCCCTCGCGTGTGATGCACAAATGCTTTCCATCCTCCATCGACCGGGATCAGCGCCGACCTCACGCCTCCCCGTCGTGCACGATGGTGCAGTGCCACTGCAATTTGGGCGCCAGCCGCATTCGAATAGCAGCTAAGCATGGAGAAACAAAAGCCGTCGTGCTCACACCAGCCCCTCCCTGCCAGGCCCCCCGTCTCCTCCTGCGAGCGAGGGAGCCGGAGAGTTATGGCAGTCATAAAAGGCAGATAATGCATTGTTAACTAATTCTGTCTGCTCAGACCTGATGTATCAAGCACTCTAAATCTCCACGGCTCCAATAAAATGCAAATGCTAATGCTTGCCGCGCCTGAGCTGATACGGTTTGGAGCGTAAATGCTGGGAGAGGGACGTCACGCCGGATCCAGGCACAGGCAGCACCAGGCCTCCTTTGTCGGCTAAGCCGGAGCGTAGGAAGGCTCCGAAGTTTAAAAGAGTACGGAGGCGTGTGGGTGTATCAGCGCCGCTTCAACACCAACCCCGATTCCATAATCACTTCTGGACAGACAATGGAATGATGGGAGAATAAACGTCGGCCTATAATACCCTGCCGCTGATTCATGGCCTGTTTTAAATGAGCGCAGAGCAAATCATAGCTCTGCTTTATACATATTATTTACAGCGTATCGCACGGAGGCTTTCCAACGTAGAAATATTAATAGTGTTTGCTTCTGGGTCAGGGTAAGTCAAAATGTGGAGCGCTAAATTGTAAGCGTTCGATTCTTTTGATTTAGATGAAGTTAATGTGAACGTATTGTCGCTTTTTTTTGGCAAATGTATCATACGCCTTCCTCCATGACCTCTTTAGGACCTGTTCGGCCATTGGGTCACTTTATTTGGTACACCGCCTCTTCTCCTCAGTTCCACTTACACCATAGAAGCACCTTGTAATTCTACAATTACAGACTGCAGTCCGTCTGTTTCTCTACGTACTTTGTTGGGAGTGGATAAGACATAGCAGTGCCGCTGGAGCTTTTAAACACCTCAGTGTCGATGCTGGATTGAAAATAATCCACCAACCAAAAATATCCAGCCCCCAGCATCCTCTAGGCAGTGTCCTGTGAGAATTAGGATTAGAGGATAACTAACACAAACTGTGCAGCAACAGATGAGCTACTGTCTCTGACGTTACATCTACAAGGTGGAGCGATATGGAGGATGTGTCTAATAGCTTGCACAGTGATTGAACGGTGTTTAATACTCCAGCAGCACTGCTGTGTCCACTCATACTAGCACAACACACACTAACACATCCCAACCACATCAGTGCCAGGGCAGTGCTGAGAATGATCCACCACCCAAATAGGATCGACCTAATAAAGTCATCGTTAGGTTACCAGGATATAGTGGACCATTTCATACACAGCCCACAACTAAACAGGGTCAAGCAGCGAAAATACGATTAATAGCATTAACTCTGACAGCCCTAATTGAAATTTATGGCTTGACACAAGGAAATTCCTGATACCCGAGACAAAAGGAGCTCTGAATGGTATCTGTAGCATGAAGAATAGCTTCCTTGTGTCATATGAAATACAAAGCTTCAAACAGATCGTACAAATCCAGTGTCGCTGTGGTGTTATTTTGTATAAATATCTATAGTCTTGAAGTTTGGGTACTCTTGGTGAAACTACGAAAGGTTAACGGAACATCTGCTGCTTTAATGCGACATATTTCTGCACTCAACTGTTAACTGCTGAAACCTTACTAGTGGATCATCTGGGAAGGGTTCTGACCATTGCACGTGCACAGTTTTGGATCATTTTTCTGGTATTCTTTTCAATATGGCATGTTTTTCCTTTTTTTTTTTTTTGGAAGAAACCAAGCAGGTTTTGTGGTTCAGCATCAGTCTTAGTTTACCGTCATGTCGAGAGAACCCAGAAAGATAAAAAGGTTTTAAATGTGGTTGACATACTATGCTTACTTTCCACACTTGCTCAATCCAGTTCAGCTCTAACCACTGATCTAAGACAGGACTAACGACTATGTGTACATATCTAGTTAGAAGATAAGAAGATAAGATTAACATATACTTCCTGCTCACAAAATGAGTCGCCTTGTGTGTTTAAGGTTGTAGTAACTTCAGGCTCCTGCAGATGGCGTTTCATGAGGATGATCAGGCTATGAATACACGAGATGGGATTCACAGATTGAGAAGAGGTGGTACAGTGCAGTGAACGTCTCATTCGATGTGTGGAAATTGGGTAACAAAGCAGATGTTAATGACTGGCAAAAAGGAGTGATTGCACTTGGGCGTGCCGAAGGCCATAGTGTGAAGGGAGTGGCTGAATTTGGAGGGGTATTGAAGCATACGGTAAAAATCCTAGTCTACAAGAAATTCTAGTCAGAATTGTGTCCAAACTGTTTTGTCCTGTGAGTGTGTTACTAATAAAATCACTTGAGGTTTTGACAAACTAATTTTAAGTTGCCTTAAAATTATTCTTCCACAAAATGATAGAAGCACCATCCTGGATGGTATGGACTTCCACCATCTCATTGTAAAAGGTCAGGCTTATGCTCAAAGGAGGTCCAATTATCTCTAAAACCCATATTGTTTTCGGAGCACCGCTCGACCTCCAGCAGTTCAGCGAACATAAGCTGCACGTTTGGTTGCCATGCCTCATTGGGCTGGAGCCAGAGCATATAACTGCCTGAGACATCACCTTCACTTCCATATGCAAGTCTATTACATTATGTTAATAACCTCTGACTAACAAAGGTGCATATCATTAGCACAGACTTGAACAGCTATCATAGAAAACCATAGCCTAGAACATTCCAGCTCCTGTGATGGACCTAACTATGGCTGCTAAGCCGCGAACCAGGGGATGGATTCATGAAAGCCTTCTTTAGAAAAAACCTGCAAAGGTTCTTAAGACAAACACTGAGAAGACACTAAGAAGAACTTAAGTTCTCAAATATGATCTTAGGAAAATCCTCATTGTATATTGTTGCATTTTACAGCTTACAATATACAGCGCGAGACATATTTTGAATTTGTATTCATGCTTATTTACGTTATTTAGTCGAATCCCCACAGAGGACAGCAGAATGGAGGAAAAACATCAAATAAAGCGTTAAAAAATTTGGCAAACAAGAAACAGCAGTGATGATGGAAGAAAAAGCCAATAGGAGAAAAAAGCTCCCATGGAAAGTACAATAATTTCAAGCTTCACTCGAAAGTCTTTTAAACTTTTATTGAAAGTATGTAGACCTTATAAACAATAACTAAACAATAACTAATCTTTAAAGTTTTGGTAAATTTTGATGCTTACCTTATCAACTCCTACAGCCTAAGACAAGTGTGAGGCTATTGTAAGGTTCAGAAAACATTTAAGATAATGTTTTGAAGAATACCACTTATTCTTAGAATTGTTCTTAAGAGAAGAGTGAAGCAAAAATGAGATAGTTAGTAAGATTTTATAACAATTTTTAAAACTTTTTTCTTAAGAGTAAAGCTAAGTGTCACGCCCCCTTCCAGCCTTGCCTCCAGAGCGCGCAACCTGCCTCGCTCCTCATCACCCACATACTAATCACCTGCACCTGTTCTCACGTCCCGGACTTCCTTACATAAACACCTCTCACCCACACACCACCGCTACACTACAAGGTATCAACCGCGTACAATAGCTCCCGCAACAACCTTAGCAATCGACTTCCTTATTTCTAATAAAGAGTCTGTTTACCTTACCTCACTGCCTGCATCTGTCTCCCGTCCATACTCGGCGTTACAGTTAGTGTAGCCAGAAATGGAGACAGCAGCCAGTGGGCCTGACCCCACCTCGACCATGGCGGAGCAGCTCGCCGAACTCCGCTCCCAGCTCCTGGAAGTGGCTCGGGCGGTCTCGTTGTTGGCGGACAACCAGCGGTCGCTTAACGCGCTGGTCCCATCAGTCAGCGACCTCACCCAGCGCGTGGCCCAGCTGACGCCGCCCGCCATGGCACCGCCGGCCTCAGTCCCGCTTCCTCCTAGCCCGCCTCGGGCCCCTCACACGGCGTACAGGATCGCTCTCCCAGGGACGTATGTCGGAGACCCGGAACGCTGCGAGGGTTTTCTCGTCCAATGCGGCCTCTATTTCGTCCACTCTCCCCCGGAATCCGACGCGGCCCGCATCGCCCTAGTGATCTCCCTCCTCTCCGATAGAGCCCTGGACTGGGCCAACCGCCGTCCTGGAAACCAACAAGGGGAAGAGACCCGTAGTACGATCGCTTCGTCACCGCTTTTTCGTGCTGTGTTTTTTCAGCATCCCCGTGAGGGAAGATCCACGGGAGAAGTCCTTCTCACTCTACGCCAGGGACGCCGCTCGGCTGCCCGACTACGCGCTCCACTTCCCGCACCCTGGCGGCTCAAAGCGGTGAAACACCCCTGCTTTACTCTTCTAGCTCCGCGTTCTACCAAGGCCTGCGCCCCGAACTCAGGACCAGAGAACTGGCCGGGCGGGCGTGACCTCGATCTCTCTTCTGGAGGAATTGATCACCCTCACCATTCGACTGGACCCAGCTCCTCACTCCTCGGTCAACCTCCGCTCCTCCTCGCCCCGCTCCGCGGGTTCCTCCCTCTGACTCCCGTGATCCATCGCCTCCGGCGGAAACCAATGGAGCTTGCTCGCACCCACCTGTCGTCCGAGGAACGGCGGCGCCGCTTCGAGCAGGGCCTTTGCTGCTACTGCGGCTCGGATCGCCATCTCCGTCCCGCCTGTGACCTCGCTCCATCCGCGGGATCCAACCCACACGCGTGCCAGAGATCCGGCGCGCACACCCCGGGTGAGTCGATCCCCTCTCGATACCTCATTCACCCTAACCAGTTCTCTTGCGGCTCGCTCATACGGATTGTGTCTCTCGTAGCTCTGATCGACCTCTGGTGCCCAGGGGAACTTCATCTCCGATCATCTCGTCTCCAAGTGGAAGATCCCCTGCACTTCTTCTCTCCCCCGGTTGAACGCCGGGTTACCAGAAGACGCGGCAGACGGACGTCCGCTCTCGTCAGGGACTGATCACCCGCCGCGCTACCTCTCCTCTCCTCTCCCCTGCCTCACCAGCGCCACCCACCAGGAGTCCATCACTCGCGTTGCCGCGTCTTTGTTTCCCTCGCATACCCCATCATCCCTGGGACTTCTCCCTTGGCTCCGCCGTCACGACCCTCTCATCTCGTGGTCCCGCCCGGGGGGGGGGTGGGGGACTCGTCCCCGCTGGTCACCCTGGTGCCAAGACCACTGTCTTGCTTCGTCCTGGCCCTTCAGCTCAACACCCTCTTGGGACCCGCGACTCTCCCGGATAAACGTTGCCTAACGACTACAGGGATCTGGCTTCGATCTTCGCGTCAGGCACCCTCCTCCTCCTCCTTCCTCCGCATCGCCCGTACGACTGCGCCATTGACCTCATTCCGGACGCACCGCTCCCCCAAAGCTCGTCTGTATCCCCTCTCGGCCCGGCCGAAAGAACGAGCTATGACGGATTACATCTCTGAATACCTCGACCTCGGCTTCATCCGTCCGTCCACCTCCCCCAGTCTCAGCGGGGTTTTCTTCTTTGGTGCCCAAGTGGGACGGCGGCCCTCAGGCCCTGTATCGACTACCGTGGACTCAACCCAAATCTCACGCAGGTACGCCTATCCACTTCCGCTCGTGCCCTCATCTCTCGAGCAACCTCCGCACGGCGCACTGGTAACACCAAGTTGTAGACCCTCAGGAAATGCCTACAACCTGGTCCGTTTGTCAGAGAGGGCGATGAATGGAAGAAACGCTTTCAGCACCAGCACCGGGCACTATGAGTATCTGGTGATTGCCCTTATCGGCCCCTGGCCAACGCGCCATCCTTCTTTGTTTCCCCCAGGCAATTCATGAACGACGTGCTTCGGGACATGTTGGGCCAGGTTTCACGTTGTCGTCTACCTGGATCGACATATTGGTAATACTCACCGGATTACGCCACTCACGTCTCTCCCACGTCCGCCAGGTGCTCACCAGGCTCCACCACCACCACCTTCGCGTGAAGGCAGAGAAGTGCGAGTTCCATTCTCAGACCGTGCGTTACCTGGGCTATGTTATCTCCCCGGACGGGGTCGCCATGGACGGTTTTCCAAACGCTCTCCGCAGTTCTCTCCTGGCCCCGCCAACCTCCATCAAGCAACTGCAGCGATTCCTAGGTTTCGCTAATTTCTATCGTCGCCGCTTTATCAGGCACTTCATAGCCCGCACGGTTGGCGCCTCTCACCACACTTCTGCGGGACAAACCCCGCTCTCTCCGCTGGTCTCAGGACGCGGAACGAGCCTTCAAACGCGCTCAAAACAGCCTTCCACACCTGCGCTCCCGTTCCCCCCCCCCCCCCCGGACATAAATCGACCCAGACCGCCCTTTCGTCCTGGAAGTCGACGCCCTCGTCCATTGGGGGTTTTGGTGCCGTCCTCTCCCAACGTCTTGGAGATCCACCCAACTGCGAACCAGTCGCCTTCTTTTCGCGCAAACTCACAACCGGCGGAGCGCAACTACGACGTGGGAGACCGCGAACTGCTGGCCATCAAGCTGGCCCTGGAGGAGTGGAGGCATTGGCTCGAGGGCTCCCAACACCGTTCGCTATCCTCACCGACCACAAGAACTTGGAATACCTCCGTTCTGCCAAGCGCCTCAACGCACGCCAGGCCCGTTGGTCTCTTCCTTTTTTTCTCCCGTTTTTCACGTTCTCCATCACCTACCGTCCGGGAACGAAGAAACGTCAAGGCGGACGCCCTATCCCAGCAGCCTCGATCTCGAGCCACTCACCCCGGACGCACCCAAGACCATCCTCCCGGCCTCCTGTGCCATCGGCGCCATCACCTGGGACTTCGAACGCGAGTTGGATGACAGGCTTTCCCAAATGCGCGTTCCACCCAAGTGCCCGCCGGGTAAGAAGTTCGTGCCCTCCGACCTCCGCAGCCGGGCGCGGTACTGGTGGGAAGGTATGCGCAAAGACGTGCACGACTAACGTCTCATCCCTGCAGTGTCTGCGCTTCAGGCCAAAACTCCTCGCACTCCCCCCCCCTCGGGTCTGCTGATACATCCACTACCCGTGCCGGAACGACCCTGGTGCACATAGCGCTCGACTTCGTCACGGATCTTCCCCTTTCACACGGTTCACACCACCATCCTCTCCCTCCGTGGTCGACCGCTTTTCCGCGCCCGCGCGGTACGCTTTGTTTCCTCCTGCCGAAGATTCCCCTCTGCGCTACAAACAGCGGAGCTACTGTTCGAACACGTCTTCCGCCGTTTTCGGCATCCCGGAGGACGTCCTGTCCGACCGCGGACCCAGTTCCTCCTCAGGCGGTCTATGGCGGGGAATTCATGGCAAAGCTGGGTGCCTCCGTCCAGCCTCTCCTCCGGGTACCACCCGCAGACCAACGGACAATGCGAGCGGGTCAACCAGGAGTTTGAAGAGAAATTCCTCCGCTGCTACTACTGCAATCCACAATCCACACGACTGGGCCCAGTTTCTCCCTTGGGCCGAGATACCCAGAAACTCACTGCGCCACTCCTCCACCGGCCTCACGCCATTCCAGTGGCGTTCTGGGGTTTCCAGCCTCCTTTTGTGCCCTGGGATTCCTCGCCCTCTGACTCCCCCGTGTCCCCGGCCGTCGATGACTGGTTCCAGCGCAGCGACGACATCTGGTGCCAGGTCCCATCACCGAGTCGATAAGGCCCATCCGCCGGTACAAGAGGCACGCCGACCGGCACCGCCGCGCTGCTGCCCCCACCTTCCAACCCGGGGAGACCGCGTCTTGGCTCTCGGTCCGTGGACTGCGTCCATCCACAGGGAAGTACCCCTTTATCTCCCCGTTTTTTCTGGGTCCATATAAAATAGTGCGTCAGATCAATGACGTCACCTATCGTTTGCAACTGCCGGTCCACTTACGCATCCTCTCCTACCTTCCATGTTGCGCACTTGAAGCCCTGGGTCCCCGGCCCGTTGGCGGACTCTTCACCGGCTGACCAGCCTCCCCGCCGACCGACCCATCGGGGGCCTCCATGTACACGGTCCCACCGCCTCCTGGATTCTCGTCGGCGCGGGGCAACGTCTTCAGTATCTGGTGGAGTGGGAGGGCTACGGCCCTGAGGAAAACTGCTGGGTGGGGACGCGAAGGAACGTGCTGGACCCCCTTCTCATCAACCCAGGACCTTCCACGCTGCACATCCTGGCCGACCGGCCCCGCCCCCGCGCCCGCGCGGTCGCCCGCGCACGTCCTCAGCTCCCCTCCGGGTCCTCCGGCCTCCCGCCGCGCTCCCGCCGGCCACGAGCCCTTCGAGGGGGGGTACTTGTCACGCCCCCTTCCAGCCCTTGCCTCCAGAGCGCGGGCCACCTGGCCTCGCTCCTCATCACCAACATACTAATCACCTGCACCTGTTCTCACGTTCCCCGGACTTCCTTACATAAACACCTCTCACCCACACACCACCACCGCTACACTACAAGGTATCAACCGCGTACAACTAGCTCCTGCAACAACCTTAGCATCGACTTCCTTATTTCTAATAAAGAGTCTGTTTACCTTACCTCACTGCCTGCGTCTGTCTCCCGTCCATCCTCGGCGTTACACTAAGAAAAAAACACACATTGAAGATGTTCTTATGTGAGACCCTTTCATGAATCTGGTCCCAGGTGCTATCGTATGAACCTTGATCAGCTCTCACTTATTTAACGAATGTAACATCATTTTGTTGTTGTTGTGTTTCCTGTTAGGTGGACAGTCTTAACAGTCTTATCTCACAAACCAAGCAAATTCAGGGTTCAGTGGCCACACTTCAAAGAGGCCTGCATTCACATATAATAGACAGGAAAGTTGAACACCTCCTGACCTGCTCTTGAATTTTTTTTGTCCTCCCTGTTTGTTTTACTTCTGTTTACAGCATTTCAGAAAGCCACTGAGACTATTCTGTGGTTAGCCCTTGAGAAAGGCCCTTTGTGTGTGTGTGTGTATCCCATGCGGTGGTTTTAAGACTGCACACGAAGCCTGGCATTGCTTCAACTTTGTTAAAATGCTGTGCTGAAATTTACATTAATTAATCTTAGTGGGATTTAAGATGTCAGCAAATCAAATGATTAAATATCTCACTGTTTGCTCATTAAACACAAAGTTCTCCTGATGAACAGCACAGTTTTCAAACTCTGCTTTGAAACTCCAAACACAGAGCTAACAGACACTCATTGAAGTCTGTTTCATTGAAAGACTAGCACCAGTTGGACAAATGGGTTTGAATGAGCCATTTGAGCCCCACCTGGACACAAGGGCTTCACTGGCAGGCTTCACTTGGTATTTATTAGATAGTGCACTTTCTATTTGTCCTGCCCCAAAGCACAGATTCTCCTATGATAATTGGTTGACCTCTTCAATTCAAGAACATGACTGACGTTTCAAATTTCAGTAAATCAGCCCCGGTAAGTTACAGTTTATTACAATATTTGGTAAAATGCTTTGCATTAGGCAACACAACTTGATGCAGATCTACTGGAGGGATGTAGGAAAATACAACAAACAATGCTTCAGGCTTTGTGGCCCCTCTCTGTTACAGGATCCTCAGAAGCCCCCTAACCTCCACCTCCCTCACACAGCCCATGTTTGTAGCCTACAATTCGTTTGAGTCTCTCACACTGAGCACCCCAGACGAGAAGATCAGGAGGAAGTTCCCACCTGCTGTCTTCAGTCCCTCACACCCAGCAAGCACCACTGTGTATTATACAGGCTTGTTTTGGTCAGCGTGAGTCCCCAAATTTATGATGCCGACTTATCGGCGCCTGTTCATGTTAAAAATCTTCTCGAGTTTCCTGACTCATGGCTGAGAAGTGCATCAATCCTCGCTCAGAGCAGAAATTTCCGGTCTCTGTCCAGAGTCTCACTGGGTTTGGTGTGACGTGTTTTATTCCAGCCTCGTGCTTCTCTTTCTTTCCCATAATATCAGTCTTTGTAAATAGACTTTCAAATGAGTCAACATCAAATCGAAGTAATCTGGCAATAAATTTTGGTACATGCAACCAAGTTTTTGTGGCACAGCTATTTAGATCGATCTGTGGAATCAATTTCTTTACCCGGTCACATTAATAGCGCACAAATGATTTGTCTGCTGAACACATGTTAACACCAATATTTGTAGTTTCTACTTTGCATCAGACATGGTTTGATAATATTCCGATAGCACAGCCAGGTTTTAACCACCTCACATAAAAGAAACCAAACTGACCATGACTTTTGAAATTATAGTCTTTCCACTTTCGGAGAGCCTATTGACTTCTTTATGACGCAATACATCAAAGTAATTCCTTAAAAACATTACAATCGAGTCAAGCTATTTTATTTCAAATTGTACACACAAGTGAATCCCTGTTTTTTTTAATAACTGACCTTGTCTTCATACACAGTCAGCTCAAGAATGATTTGCACCAATGATTAAGAGGGTTAAGCAGTATTAAGCTTACTCTTACACTGCAAATATGAGAGAAATAAAAGTATTGAAGTAAATTTATTCTAAGAAACTAAGAGCTATAGAGAAGCAATACATTTCAACAAAACCATGACACACTTACACTACCATATGACTTAAATCTCACTTTTTAAATGTTTGTACACTTGTAATGGGTGTCTTCAGCGGCTGCAAACCCACAAATGGTTAAATCAGACAGCCCCATCATTTCTCTGGTCTGTCTATGTGCAGAAACATGGGATTCAACAAGCCATTCAGATTTGGCTCGGTTTCATTCATCACTATTTTCTAACGGCTCATTAGAATAACCCCGCCCCTCGTCTGAGTAACTCCACCCAGGGCTTGAGAAATATTTTGATCTTTCGAAGCTAAGAGCTACTCTGTTGCTGCTACACAAATCAGCACATTGACCTTCGGCCATCAGAGGATAAAATATTTGAGTAGAAAAAGTTTACAAGTTTGGTCGCCAAACCAGCCAGAGTTAAGATAACACACTTCTTAAGTCAAATGATGAATATAGTCATTCAGTATTACTATAAATGCAGCATCCTTTATTTATTACATTCATCGCACTTAACAGATGTTCTTAACCAGGGCAATTTACAGCTGATACAATCTCACAATTATGGGTTAAGGGCCTTGCTCAAGGACCAATCAGTTTCAGCTTGGAAGAGATTTTAATCCTGGACCTTCTGGTCCATAGTTCAGTACCTTAACCATCACACTACCACAGTAGCCAGTTTCTGTGTTTGTATTAAAGTCATCAAAGTGATTCACACATGCATAGAACTGAATGCATGAGTTCAGTCCCAAGAAGAGGCGACTCCATAATTTAAGAACGTAAAAAACTTGGAGTCGTTTCCTCAGACAGAAACTGAATCCCCTCATATTCAGATCATACAGTGCACTGAGCAGCATTAGCTCTATAAACCATTATTTAACATGACTGTCTACTTTAATACAACAAAGTAAGATCATTTAGTGATTAAGGGAATGAGTTCACATGCAGCTCATGAAGTCATAATTCACCGAGCATGGTGGGTTGAGCAGTAACCTGATTTCGTTTGAAGAAACAAGTGCTCAAAACCAATCGTTCTAAAAAGTGCTGTTTAGGCAGAGTGAAAATGTTCTAGTGCCTGATGTGTGTGACATTTTGACCAAAGCATATCACAGACATTTCACTATGCTTAATAACACTTGATGAGATTGTAGTTACAGAAAAAGCTTGATTCTTTGCTCCTGGTGTGGATTTCGATATATATTTTGGATCTTGCTGGAAGATCCAACTTTGAAACCTGAACATTTTGAAGATCCAACCAGAATCAGCCAGATTTTACTTCCCTGGTACTTCATTGAATCTTTAAAGTCATGCATCCTGACAAGATTGCTGAGGTATTTGCATGATCCCTAACTCTAAGCTTAAACTCAGAAACCGAAAGGAAAGCTTTTGGCTCTTTTCGTTTGTCAAATAACATAATATTTACATAGTAATTACATAGTTTTTGTAATCAACCCATTAAAGTTGTGGGGACCAGCAAAATATTTGATGTTCCTATCCTTCAGGGGACACATGGTCATACACACACACACACACACACACACACACACACACACACACACACACACACACACACACACTGGGATAGAGATGCCAGTTTACCTACAGCGATTTTGCGATTAATGTGGGAGGAAACCAGAAAATCCGGAGGAAACATGCCACCCTGTGGAAGATCACTGACCCTATTATTTATTTACCATATTCATTGTATAGCCAACATTTCACACATTTACGATTAATACATGCTTCTAATGGGGTCCCTGTTGTTGGCATGGAAGACATTCCAAGAACTGGAGTGTGGCCTATGGTAGCTTAATGGTTAAAGTATGAGACTGTTGGGTCCTTGTTCAAGGTCTTTAAACTAATTGCTTGGATTGTAAGATGGTATCAGTTGTAATTTGCTCTGGTCTGCTACATGACTAAAGCATCTACATATAAGCTCACGAAAAGTCCTCATTTCCATCAACCAGTTTGTTTGTTTTACAACAGAAGCACCAAAATCCCTCGGAAAAGATTTGTAAGGCAATGTCTCAGGCCCTCCCTGAAACAAGCTCATCCTACATGAAAATGTACTTAGCTAAAAGTTTTTGAATCTTTTGACTCTCAGTAGCGATGGCACATCTGTCTAATGGAAAAGCCGGCGGCCCGTCACATGCATCTCGTAAAAACGTCAGAAAATGAGTGATACCACTTTCAGGCCGAGATGCACAGTGAATGGGGATTATTCTATCGAGTGTCCGTGAAATCTCTTGGCTTATTAATGCAGACATGAGTGATTGAAATACCGGGCTTAAAACCATACTTAAAAAGTGGACTAAATGCATATAGGTATCGTGTGGGAAAAGATTGATTTCAAATGCATGGAAAGCTTCCAAACGCTCATTGTCATCTCATCAACCGGATCGGCAAACTTCTCCGATCTGAAAGCGACCCTGTGCAAACACTATATCATGGCATTAAGCTGCCGAGCAATAAACCTAATGTAATTTACGCATGGATGTGTTTAAAGCGGCGCGAAAGTAACGGCGGCGCTAATGGACGCCGATGTGCGCCAAGCCCACAGGATCAGAGAGCGAGCCACAGAGTGACACCGCATGACATGCTTCACGGTTACAGTCATCTTCATCATCCTCAGCCTTCATCGGAGCTGTCATGCAATCGGTAAGGGTGAAATACGCTCAGGGCAGCCTCACAGGAATCCTGAAACGTGAGAGAATCTGGAGGGGAAACAGATGGCGTTTCCACCAGACACAAGTCCATGGTTCACTTTCTTAACCTCTCTCCTCCCTCACTGGCGTCTCTCCACACTGATTCCACACCGTTCCCTTTCTCTCAGGCTTCCTCTTTACCCCTGGAGCGCCCTCCCTCAGTAGTTGGGCTCGGATAGAAGTGTTCCACAGCACTTTCCAGACCTTTAAATCTTCCTGCTTGCAGCACTGATGGAGGTTGATTTGCTGCACAACCACCCTGCCTAACAGTGCCTGCTTTTAGTCCAACCGTTTGGGACGAGAAGACGCCATAAAGAGTACAAATGCGCCACTCCACAGATAGCAGACAGTTCTGGCTCAGTTATGGCAATATCAAGGGTATTGTTAACCAAATTTGGCCCAACTGCTGCCAGCCATGATGAGGTTCATCATGGCATTCAGACTCTGGGCCACATGCGGCCCACATGTAATCTACCAGAGGTAATGTGGGCCAAATGTGGCCTGCCATTCTGGCTGCCAGTGCGGTTCTGGCTGCGTGCTGGCAGAGAGATTCGTTTGAACTCATCACTGTCATTCCACAGCGGTGCGTAGACTGGGGAAAAGGTAAGTGTGACCCAGAACTGTGCCGTCACTCATTTGCTATCGGGGTCTGGCTCAGATTGCATTTGCACCATGAAGCACTGAGTAGATGCACATTTATATGGTCTGTTTATTGGTTTGGGACAAACATCCTACTCTTCTGGGCAGCTCGTTTTAAGCCGTGACCTAACTTTTTGGTCGCACATCAGTTGACTCAATCTGGGCAGAGGCTAATACCGCGGTCCTTAGTGCGGTGAACAAGATCACATTGTGAAAATGTCTGCTCCGAACGCACACCCAAAACACTTGAGACGTGCTCGCAAACATCTTGTTTTTTAAGAGTGCGATCCAGGAGCTGTCTGTAGCGGCCCTTAAAAGTCCCAGCAAACTACGTGAAAATGTATGGCAGATGTGTTGCTGTGGCGACGGCAAGGTCAGGGGAGGTTATGGCGCAAAGGCTAGAGCTCATCTGGTTCCTATAGACGGCGCCTGCTGGGGTGTCGCTGCCTTTTACACTGACCTCGGACCAGTCGAGTTAACAGGTCCTGAAAAAGGATAACAGATCGAAATAGGGCCGAGCTGGTTTTGAATCGGAGGAAATGACTGGGCTACCACCCGGGTCTACTTACTAGCCATTCGCCAAACCTCGGCTTCTGAAACTTCCAGCACCTGCTGTGCGTGGTTTTCCCCACAGTAATCCAGATTTGGAGACAAGCGCCCCACGGTGCTTTGGCACAGAGGTGGAGGCAGGACAGTTCCATCGCTCATGCTGGAGGCTTTCTCCACAAACCCAAACAGCAACCCGAAAATGCCCCAGGTTTCTGTACTGATGGATATTTCAGTGCAATGTCATTGTGTTTGTCTAGGAGCAAGGAGCAGAGTCTTAAATAAAATAACCTCTCATTTCTCTGACGTCTCAGGACATTGTGGAAAGAGTAAATAACAATCTGAATGATTAACAATGATGTGACCGCTGGAACAGAAGCATATAGAAGCACGTTGTTAGCCTTGGTTGCATTACAGCCCCGATTCTCGCCAACTATAACTGTCTCTGTTTTCACAATCTGCCGTTGAAAAATGGCTCCCAGTCCTCCTGGAACTGCGGCAGCCACACAACGCGAGTATTCTCATTGCCTGCAGCGCCCCCTGCCAGCGCACACAGGAAATGCGGAAATGCGCTTAAAATGTACATTGTCTTTATATTTTAACGTAATCAGTCATACTGAGAAGATGAATAAATGCAATAGATAGATTTAGAATTGTGGCTGTAATGATTATGAATTAAATTTGAATAAGAAAATTATATTAGTAAAATATTATTAATATTAATAAAATATTTATAATGAGAGTAAGCATATAATAAGCCTACTATTTATACCACGACTTCTACTAATAGGCTAATAATAGTCAAACGGCAATAGAAAAAGAGTACAAGATGTATTTTGATTATAATGCAATCATTTGTACGTAGACGTTAGATGAAGTAAACATATATGGAGTTCTGGAATTAATAAAACAATTAATTGCTTGATAATCATAATTACAATAACATGATAAACAACAAAGATAAACTATGACTAGTATTACTAAATAGGCATATAGTTAAATGCATTATGTTATATACTATATTTTATATAATTAGCTTGTGTTTCATGAATAATAATAATAATAATAATAATAATAATAATAATAATACAGTAATTATTTTTATTACAGTAATTATTCTGTATTGTAATTGCATTTTATAATATTCTGCTTTATTACTAACAAATTTTCAATATATATAATAATAATAATAATAATAATAATATAATAATATATATATTTGTATTAGCATAAAATAATAATAATAATAATAATAATAATAATAATAATAATAATAATGATAATATTCTGACATAATTGTATTTTGTTATATTCTATAATTTCATTACTAAGATATTTTAGATTATATTATTATTATTATTATTATTATTATTATTATTATTATTATTATTATTATTATATTCATAAATTACCCTTTTCCCACTGAATATTTAGGCCTTTATTTTTACCTGCCAAACAAATGCATGTAAATGTTGCCTTTGCCTTGCATTTCTTTCATTATTTTTTTTCATTGACTGCATCTGCACGCGGCTTTCGGTGAGATGAGCTGAGCTCGCGGTGCAGACCTACCATGGCTCAGTGCCGTACAGGGCCGCCCCTGCCTGAAGCAGCTGTGCATGACCGCATACCGACTCTCCGGATAGACTCGCACTTCGATATATATGTCGAAATCTGATCCGTTTAAGTTCAGAAACAGTTTATTATTCAATGTAAACCATTGCATGCTCTCAATCAACTGTATTTTCTAGTTACTTCAGGCACAAAGGATAAAATGAGGCCACACACTGCGGTATGTTAATGACTTTTTGCCGAAAGGGCAAAATCCTTGGATCTATTGCTCACTTGCATTGTTGGCCACAAGGTGTCGCCCTTATTTGAGTTATACTGACAAGTGACGAGTCAAATTTATTAGACATTTATGGAAAACGTTAGCGTGTTTGTTAATGGCAAAGGTTTTGGTGTGGAACTGAAAATGCCCACAGTGCAGATCTGCAGACCCCCCTTAAACCAAAAATGATCCTTTTGTCAGGGAATTCAAGGGAGCAGTAGTCAAATTATAGAGCAAGTAAAACCACGCAATTTTATCATCTGTCAGAGAGAGAGAGACCACAGGGATAGGGATAGAGAGAGAGAGAGAGAGAGAGAGAGAGAGAGAGAGAGAGAGAGAGAGAGAGAGAGAGAGAGAGAGAGAGAGAGAGAGAGAGAACATCCCTCTCGACCCTGCACCTCACCAGTCTGGAAACTCGAGTAGTAAACTGTTGGAACATGTGCTACACGCGCTGGGGGGGGGGGGGGGCTTTCATGATCTGCTCACACCAAATCAACCCCACAATTTTAAGAAAAAATATTCGACTGCATAGCATTGTCAAAATCTTTATTCTAAAGATCACCATATTAATACTATCAGTACGTATATATATATTTTAATACAATATTTAACGATGTAGCTATTACTTTATCTTTCATAACACCTTTAAAAATTTGATCATTGTGTCATGTCGCACACCGCCACCAGGTGTCGTCTCAGTGCACCGGATCGCTTGTACAGTATAAGAAGGCGAGTGGCGCAGTGAATTATGATTTTTTTTTCCTCGTCTTGTATTTTTGGCTCGCTCGTATAATATTTCAAACATAATTTACGTCTCGAGGAAGTAGAAAATTGACGCGATGTAGAAATAAATGTTGTTACAGCAGACAAATGACTATAATAAGCAGACACTTCAAAGTACGGCCTGCGGTGAATAAGGTGACACGGTGGAAGTACATGGGAAATAAATAAGTAAATAAACAAACACTCAAATAACCAGGTTAAACAGTAATTAATATGGGTCCAGGAGTAGAAAAACATACAAACAAAATTGAGTTCTACAATAGATAGCATGTATTTAACGTTTAATCGCACCTCAGCTGTTTATAGGAACAAACAATGATTTATTATACTAAATATATTAGACTATACACCGTGTATGTCTGTGAAAATAATATTTGGAGTAACTAATAAAAAGATTCCCTATGTATTTAATATTAAATGGCCCCACATGACTGTGCTTTTATATTGTGTACTTAATATACAGATATAAAGGCTCTGTATCTAAGAAAGCAATTTATCGTTATTATACTATAAAAAGCCTATTTTATTATTGTTTTCCTACCTCGTATAGCTTTATATAGGCTGCACTTTATATAGAGAGTTATATTTCTGAGAAAACAATGTGCAATTCTATTATTTATTAATTGTATTCAAACATACGTTGTAGCACCTAACTGGAGGTGATGACGTAACGAATGACCATTGGGCCGCGTCCCAAATCTGCAAAGTAGTGCGCCAGCATGCAGTAGTGTAATTCTGCAATTCGACATACTCTACTAAGCAACTTTGGTCTTGGTTTTCTCGCGTAATAGTGGCCATTTTAAATAAATAACTACAAAGCGTAAACATTTAATGAACCAGGATTTCAAATGACTCCATTTTGGACAGCAGGCTTAATGGTTATACTGAGATTCTTGGCCACACACCGTTTAAAGCCACACTCCGTAGTGCACTTGAATAGAAAGTGGGAAATGATTTGGGGTTCAGCCCTTATTTGAACTTGTTGGCCCAAACGCGGGCGTTTTAAATCCTTAATTGTAAAGAAAACATAGCGTCTGTGTTCAGGAATTAACATACATTAAATGTGGACCTTTTACAACACGGAAGTTAATTAAGTAAATGAAGCGTGCTTACGTTTTGGCTCACCTGCTGATTGTACAGGTAAATGAACACTTTAATCAAAACCTTCTCGATTTTACCATCACCTTCTGGTTCATCTGAGGTAACAGTACAGTCTGACGTTAAATGGTTGTAGGTTTGCATTGTGACTCTCTAAACCATTCATTAAAGACAATGCAGCTACATGTATCATGTTTTTGGTTTCAAAACAGTGTTATACCAAGGTAACATTGACTACACGGTACCTGACTCCAACTTTGGGCCGAATCTCTCCTGCTTTTTAGGGCCTGTTTGCTCGGTATCGGGGAGTTGAATTTAAAAAAACGTATATTTAATTCATGACATCCTGTGGGGAGTGTAAATGAAAATAGTTTTGCTTCATTGTGTTAAAATCAGTGTTAAAATCCAAAATGCCATCATGTGCGTCACGTACAGGTCACAGTGTGCCATACAGTTGAACCTGATCCTTGAGTTTTGTGTTACTTATGTTACCGGTCTCAGACAGCGAGCCCATAAGCAGATAAGGTTTCTGTATAAACGGAATGAAGTTTGAGACAGGTGCTGTGCATTTCTATTTTGCAATGTTAGTTTATCAAAGATCCACAACATCTAGGTTAAATTGTTACAAACCTCAAGTGAAACACTTTCAACTTCTTCTGTAAGTTCAGCCAGGATAATGCTGCACTGATAAGGCTGTGTTTGGTCCTTTTAACTGGGCTAGTGTTTCATATAGGCGTCCCAATTACTGTAAACCTCTCCTCTTTGTACAGCCATGATAGCGGACAGTTTGAAGTCTGTATATTGTTAGTACACCTGCATAGAACGCTGTATTATTATTATTATTTAAACAGATCATTTAGCACCAATAGTGTTACAAACATTAGGATTTTTAAGAGTCACAAACCTGCCTATGGTTCCTTTATGTTCATTTGAAATGAAAGAGAATGAGTCTGTAATCAATTTAAAATCCAATAGTAGACATTAATACTGTACTAAGTAACACCGAGACTGTATGTAGCACTGTGATATGGAGATAAATGACCACTTTACAAGTCGGTGTTGGCTTATATAGTATAATAAATGTAATGAGGCCTCCATTTGCATCACACACAGGTCACGGAGTGCCGTACGGTTTTGTGTTGATTGCAGTAAAACAATCTGGACAACAATGAGGAGATCTTGGAACTTATTTGTGTGTGTTATTGGCATGTACTGTAGCTAATTATTTCATTACATAATAAACACCGTATTCAGTCCAAGACTATGTTAAAGACCTAATAATACCACATTTGCAGATAAATGTCATTTATATGTAACACTGACCCTGCATTGGGCTAACACTCAACCTAATCAAGTTTTATGACTAATTACAGTGAAACTGTCTTCGTTTTGGACAACAGTGAGAGGAGACAAACTTTGATGCCTGAAGATCTGTGAAAAGGTATGAAGCTCTATACCGGTCCTTCATTGTAATATGTAAATGCTATAATATAACAACCATAAGGTGTTTTAGAGTCACAAGATGCATTCACCCTATGTTGAGCCAATGCTTAATGTAAAACAACCACTTTTTATATATTATATTCTCTATTTTAATTATTCATTATAGCTTCTGTGTATTTGAACTATTATTATAAACATATATTTTGGTGATTTAGTGTTTCCTACATATAACATCTAGGCTGGCCAAAGAGGTCGGGCCTTTGAGGCTTGGTCCACCCAAGGATTCTTTCTCATCTCACATAAGGATTTTTCCTTTCCGCTGTCACTCTGGGCTTGCTCAGTTAAGGCCTAGATGGTTTGAGACAGTGCTCTGTTGTAAAAACTGCTATTCTGTATAAATAAATTTCTTTGACACTGTTAACAAGTCAGTGTTAAATAAGGTCACTGTGTGCCATACTATCGAGCCTAATCAGTGAGTTTTGGGTTAATTACAGCCTTGTGTGCATGTACTGGTGCTCTTTGTGAGGATGCTAATATGGAAAAGAGTATAAAGCCTTATGTTGGTTTGGGGTCTCACAAATGATTATAAAATTAAGGATAAACCACAGGTATTTGTAATGCTTAGACTACATGTAGAAATGTGATCTAGTGCTGGGCAGTATACCGCCTTATACCAATTTCTATTGTTTGCCGCTAGAAGTCCTGTAGAGTGTTACACCTGAGATGTAAAAGACGAATTGGTGCCCCAGCAAGGAGCTGAAGTGTTTAGGTTCTGATGCAAAAAAAAAAAATTCTGATGCAAAGTTTGTCGAGGCGCTGTTGTTTACTCTAGAGACTTAAGTAGAAACCAAGCATTGGAGTAATAGTGTATGATATTATGGTCAACATCTTCAGTGCTGTTAACCTGTAGCATCAGTGAAACAATGAAGCCAAAGGCTCAGATGTGACAGGAACACAGTAACTATCCTGTAGAGAGAGATGGGTTCAGAGCAATGATTAAAACGCTGGATTCAAGTCTTGAAAATATTTCAGCCAAAAAAGGCATATCTGCGTCGCAGTTTGCACAATAAAGCTGTTTAGGTGCATCCTGATTCCATCATACTGTGTAAGTTAGTGGGGTGAATTAAACCCTGTAGTAATCAAAGCCTTCATTATGTAGATGATGAAAAACGTAACGTTCTGTGTATTCCTAGCTGCAAACCTATATAAAAGCCCAGTCATGAGGCCTCTCGATGCCAAAAAAAAACAACAACAACTGATATAATCTTTAAAACAAATGTGATACAAATGTTTGGTCATACCGCCCAGCACTACTGTGACCTCAAGCTAACGTTTAGTATTTTGTGGGTGGAATAAACCCCATGAGGAACAAGGACTCTGAAATGTTGAGGTTTGAGGCCATGGTCAGGTGACTGATGTGCCAGAAGCTGACGACCTAAAATGCATATTCTATACGTAATACATGACAAGAGTCCACAGTACTGGTCCTCTGTCAAGACAGTGTAACGTGTCCCATAATTTATGGAGCTTTAGGGTCACATGGTTACACAAAAGCACCATTGTGAAGGCGTAGTGCTATCAT
The DNA here is from genome assembly GCA_025084515.1 of Ancistrus triradiatus. Classification (NCBI taxonomy): domain Eukaryota; kingdom Metazoa; phylum Chordata; class Actinopteri; order Siluriformes; family Loricariidae; genus Ancistrus; species Ancistrus triradiatus. The sequence goes on along the minus strand of JAJAGP010000001.1, from coordinate 1,419,234 downwards.
AGACGAGCCCCAGTGAATCAAAACAAAGTTCATTTTCAGAACCCGTGCGTGCTTTTCTTCGGATGCGTCTCTGAACTTTGGAGACATGTTTGTCTTTTTGAAACGTCTCTTGCGCATCCAAACCAAGTACCATTGCTCAACCGTGTTACTGTGATTCCACCACAGGTCTGTTTCCCTGGCACTGGAGCTGATGAAGATCTTCAAAGGTAGAGCTTGTTTTATGTTCGTTGACGCTGGATTGGATCTCTTAGGCTGGCTCAGAGAGTGAGGTTGAGTTTGAGTTTTGGAATGGTTTCACAGTTCTCCTCTGGCTTACGCTGCGACAGGTTTGGCACCGGGCAAAGTGCAGGCGCGGTCTCAAATAGCTGATGGTTTGAATTTGTGCTTAAGCCTGTGTTTTTAATGGGTCGAACCCAAATGGGCATAATCCTCTGATATATCCTGCTATTTGGGATGAAACTGAAAGACTGTTTGATTCATGCCACACACTGTCAGACCCCCTGATGTTTTTTTGAGGACGTAGCCGTCGGTATGACTTTGTGGTTAGAGCTCGCCTGTCTGAGTCGATCGCTCTGGCTTGGTTTGTGGGTGTCTGACATGATTAACGCTGGAAAACTGTGTTGGTTTTCATATTTCATAAGCTGGCATATTTTATGTGCAAACACAAGGTGGTTTCCTTTTGGCTTCTGCTCTTTGAATGGCCAAACTTAGCGTTGCTTTGTTTCTTTGTCAGATTGGTCTTAAAACACTGTGTTTGTGCGAATGCTTATTTACCCAGTCATCGCAATCACCAAAGGGTCGGTGCTCTTTGCCAGCAGATGTTAGGAGAACATGCATTATGCATGTGTTGTGAGGGCTCCATGAGGGAGCGCTTGACAGTCTCTGTACCACTGAAGCTATATATGTAACACGACCAGTGGCAATTTTCTGGAGATCGTGAACAGAGAGCTATCTGTTCTAACTTTAGAAGGATTTAGCCTGGGAATTGCCCCTTCATATTGTTGCGTGCTTGCCAAGCTTTAACTTTACTCTTAAATTAGCCAGTGTGGACACGCTGCATGCTCACAGCGCTATTTATGAACAGCTTCAAACTGCAGTTCTCTTGTTCTTGCCCAAGCTTTTTTTAAATTTAAATCGATTTCAGTGATTTGCTAAGGTTCATGGAGCTAGTAATGGTGTGATGTCAAAAAAGCGTATCATTGCTAATCATCCGGTAAACAAGCAAAAGCAAACGTAGTTATTTTAGTCTAGTCTCTTAATGATTGTGTTTGGTCACAGACTAGCTGGACAATGCATTTAATATACAGCAAATCAGGGGTGGGCAATATGACGATATTTTATCGTATTGTGATACATTTTAGATATGCTTTTCCCGGTTATATCGTCAGTGCTTAAAGCACACCGACCAGTTGCATGTTTCACTAAGGAGAGTGTAATTAGTCCTGTATAATTGGATGAAAGGGAGCACATTTTGAATGAGTCACTTTACCAAATATGGAATAATATTTGAATAGTAGTTTCTAAGAATGTCACTACTCATGCATTTTTAAAAAAACATTTATCGTGAAAATGTCTTGAATTATCATGATAAAATATTTTTGCCATATCGCCCATCCCTACAACAAATCATCTTATGACTGGCTTCTCTATTCCATCCCTGGGAAAACCTGGGATTCCCCAAGTGGCACAAGTGCTGGGTCATCACACTGACACTGTCTGAGGAAGCCAAGGCCGTACAGGTAGGGTTGGGAGGGTTCGCTATCCCCAGCGCAATCTCAGGGATATCCCCAGAACCCATGACCTTACCACAGCAAGTCAGGATAAAATCTCGAGTGGTGGAAAATACTTATACAGGTCATTTATTATGATTACAATTCAGCAAATGATTTGCGCACTCTGATTGATACTCACCTGTGAAGAAGATTGAAGGGCTTCATATCCCCTTTTGTTTCTGCTGCTCGCACCCAAACCACACTATAACTCATGATTAACGACTTGTTGACAGGGTTGGCATGCTAATTGTACATTTGTTCATAGTTTTGTAAAGCAGCTGTTCACCACTACACTGATCCGTCCCATGATAAATAAACAAACGTATCGTATAGTCGCTTTTGCCGTTGTACTTGCAGTAGTCGTGGTAAAATAATTTGTAGATGATTTATTAGTTTTTTTTCATGAATGTACTGTCGCGTGTTATATCGTGTGTTCGTAGTTTGAACCGTAAGCGCTTTTCACCCCAAAGGCAAGTGTGGCGCTCCACTGAGCTCTGAATGCAGTGTTCCATCGGAGGGTAGGTTGTGTTTTGTGGATTGAGGGCAGTAACTAACGGATTTCAGACTGACCCATTTGCACTAACACATGGTTTAAGATTTTGCCTGGACTTGTCATGCCTCGTGATTCAGATTCTATTGCAGTGAACTGAACAGGCAATGGTTGGATTTGAGCGCACAGCCTTCCAAAGAGTTCATGCTTGAACGTTGTCCTCACCTGATGAAGAGCTCTGTGCTTGGATTGTCGGTGTTGCTCGTGAGCAGCTTTGGATCAAATCAGTCCTGCCCTGTTCTCGTTCAAATGCAGTATTCGCTTTGTCCACTAGAGGGAGTTTGAACATCAGACCTGATTCCTCTGCTCTAATGTCAGATTTTACAGTTCTTGCAGAGACCATGTGCGTTTTGTGTTCCGAGTGCTGCCGATATTCACGGTCTGTGTGGGTGTTCCACACGAAAGCTCATCGAGCTGCGCCATTATTCAATTTTACGTGACTCTCCTCCTAATTTATGACCCTAAACTGTGTTTGCATAGAAACAGTCGGCGGAATAATAGTCAGATGTTTCGCGATTAATAAAAATGATCACGTATTCTGGACCGTCTGCACGTGTTACTCGATCGACCGCCACAGATCTAGTGTGTGCTCACATACTGGTTTCACGTACCTTGATTTTCATGCAGACTAGCAGTTAGCTTTAGCGGCTCTCGAATAAATCAGAAATATGGGACAAAAACGCGTTTTGGGGAACCAGGGCGAAAAAGGAATGAGGCATGGAGGATTTATGATGGGAGTTATGAGGCCTTGATGTTTGGCTGAACCCGGCTTTGGCCGGCCTCAGGCCCCGGGCTGTGCTGTAGCGAGGTAAGATAAGCCTGGGCGAGATCTCCGTGGAGCCGTCCGGCCTCAGAAGCTCGGCTCCAGTCAGCTTTGAAGTTTGCTCGATGCATATGTCTCACACTGGCTTCCATGTTTAAAATCTGGCTCACTTGTTCATCTTTGCTGGACTGAGGTGATGAAATATAGTGAGGAGACCTGTTACATGTTAGTTTAAGAGATAGCGCAGGTGTAAATTTCGCAGGAGACTCAGCCGAGCCTTATTTATGGGAGTCCTGTCAGGTGTTTAGGTGTTGGAGTGAGATGGTGTAAATCAGACCATGCTGTGTGTGTGTATGTGTGTGTACACAAGTGGAAATGACTCTGTTTGGCCGACTGTTAGTCTGTTAGGAAGGTTTATGATTGGCTCTGGAAAAATCTTAGCACGCGAGGCCACCAGCATGCACGAGCTCAGCTGAGCTCTTGTATTGTCACCGTCGGTGCTTTTAGTAACTTTAATGCAGTCATTTTCCTGAAATACTAGCCTCGCAAAGCTTTCTTACTACTAAATTAAATACACACATTAGAGTCACATTAAAATGTTATTGCTGCTTTATGGCATGCTGGACTGAATCATAACACGTTGTAACTCAGCCTGGCGGTCCTGCATCTGATCCGCTCTGGCCTGCGGCATTATGAGGAATGTAACATGAATAGTTGATGATAAAGTATTAAAATAAAAAATATCGCCGGCTCGGAAGAATGCCGAGAACTTTCCCCTGGCCGCGGCAGACCAGCACCTGCCGTGCGGCTTTTGAATGGAGTGATGAATGGGTGCGAGACGTCGAATAGGATGTCCGGACACATTGTAAATGGGTCATTGAAACAGTAAACCCTGCAGGAGCGCTTTGCCTGGTCCAGAGGGGACTGGGGCTGCGAAGTGTTGATTTTATACCTGTGGGCGTTTATGAGCCTCCTTCTATTCTTTCCCAGAGTGCCTGGGAAGTGGATCTGGAAGGGAAAAGCTTTCTGCCATGTGCTCTGATATGTTTCATCTCGGAAGCTGTAAACTGCAGAGTACTCGCTTTTAGTGTGCGTTATCAGTTGTTGCAACTGGCAGACTAGAGGATGGGTTTTTATGCGGAAGATCCCCGCTGCAATGTTTTTAACCAAACCTTTGAACTACTTGAAATAATAGTAAGCTTCTCAATCAAAAACAGTCAAGACTTGATTATGCTTTGCTACATTAAAAGTGGTGTCAGTTAAGGATTATGCCAGTGTCTTGAGGGAGTTCCTTTCATTTATGGTTAGGGCAGCAAGCGCTTAAGGTGGTTGTCTCATGGCTCCAGAGATCTGTTTTCATCCCGACCTTAGACTGTGGAGCCTGTATGGAGTTGGCATGCATCCTAATGACATGCGTTGAGTTAATTGGTTGCTCTTCATTGGCCCAGTGTGAATCTGTGACGAGTACTGAAGAGCTGTCGATGGTGATGTGATGTACAAATAAAACCAACAAACTAATGAGACTGTGGTAGCCTAGTGCTTAAGGTACTAAATTAGAGACCAGAAGGTCCAAGGTTCAAAACCCACTTCTGCCAGGCTGCCACTGTTGGGTCCTTGAGCAAGGCCCTTAACTCACAATTGCTTGGACTGTAAAATTGTATCTCTTGTATCAGTTCTGGATAAGGGCATCTGTTAAATGGCGTCAATGTTAAATGTAAATTTACATTTGGGCATTTAGTAGACGGACTTATCCAGAGTTGCTTCTCCTAGACAGTTGCATGCTCTTCGTGAAACTATGAGGTTATGTGAAAAACTTTTCTTTTTACACAGGTGTATGGCTAACTGAAAATTGCATTGTGTATTGAATGTGTGTATATTTATCTTTTCTTTTTACGTACCTGCTATTTTGTTGTAGGTATTTTAATAGTAATGCTCGTCTTGTAAAGCGTCACTGGAAATAATAAAATAAAATTTATTATTATTACAGTGGAACCTTGGAGTTCCAATGACGATGCACATAATCCAGTCCAGTCTGTGGCGATAATGCACCAATACGGTACGCCAATCGCCAAAAAACCCAAAAGAACATCTAGGGCATGATCATAGGGCATATGTTTTATTATTGTTATTATTATATCAGTCTGAGTGCGATTTCAGACACTTTTTCAGAGATTTTGGTGCCGCTGTCCTGCTGATAAAACTGCATTTTATCAGTCAGTGGCTATAAAGTTTCACTTTATTTTCACTTATTTCCTGTTCTTGTATTTCAGTAATTTTATGTATGTATTCATTTATTGTCGTGTTGCATTCATTTGCTTTATTCATGCTTTTAATCATAATTACATACTAATAATGGCATAAAAAAACCATTTGGGAGTTGGGAAGAGATTCATCCTATTTAGATTACTCCTTATGGGGAAAGCTGATTCTGCCTTCAAACAAATTGGAGTTCGAACGGCCTTCTGAAAGCAATTAAGTTCGAACTGCGAGGTTCCACTGTATTAGAACATCACACCCACACTCAGTTTTCACTGTGAGAACATGCAAAACTCTAGCCAGACAGTAAAAAGAGGCGAGATCGAAAACTGGCACGGACAGTGCCTACTCCACCACTGTGCTGTCAGTCCATTAATGGTGTTTCCATTTATTGCCTAATAGTGCAGCTAATGTAGAAATGGTTTCCTCATCATTTTGTCAGTCATAATTACGAATATGATCCATGTTTAGCCTATAGATTATATGCACAAAGTAGCTCTGCAGCAGCTTTAGAGTTTATGGCCCTTTGAAGACAAACAATGTGGAGTTACCAGTAATGACTCCCTGCCCTAAGGAAGTGTTTACAGCCTATAGCTACAATGGTCAGTACATACTGTGTAAACGTAAATGCACGTAAATATTGTGAGTGATGTTATGAGCAATCAGCCAGGGACCGGAGGACATTCTGACATTTTGTTTAGTAACATGAGGGGTTAAACGCTTTATCTGATTGGGTGTGGACATTGAGGGTCTAGGTTCAGAAACTCAGTAAAGGCCTGCCAGAAGCAGACACTTGGGTGTGTGCCTCCCTTGTTTGGGTCAGTTTGTTCTGTTATGGTTTTGGTCCGTTCCCTCTGTCTCTCTTCTTCCTCTGGAGCTATCCAGTGTTCTTTTTGTCACTCTACTCAGGGCTATAAAACATTCTAGAAGGGGGCAAGGATGTAAATAACAGCCCTGTCGGTTTTTTGGATGTGTTCCTGGGGCCCTGCTCACCAGACTCAACAAAGCCTAAGCCAGAGTGAAGGCCAGAGAATTGTGTGTCTTTGTCTGTCTGTGTGTGTGTGTGTTTTAATTTGAGGAAAATCTCAACTTCAACCCTTTTCAGATTTTCCTCTGTCCTTGTGAAAACAGACCTCTGAGCTGCACCACACGCTCCTCACGTCTGGTGGTGACTGGCTGCATTTGTTTAGTCCTTCCCATGTTTACTGTCGTCCCTTCACTGTTTGTGTCCAAGAGGGCAATGACCCCCACCGTCCTGCCCCTCTTAAGTAGCTGTCCAGACACGTTTTGCCACCCCCAGCCTTTGCTCTTCCTCTTCCCCCTTTCCTGGTGTCTGCTTTATTGCACTTGATTCTAAGAGCGCTCATTCCTGAGATGGCTCGAAGAGCAGCTGTGGCTGAATTGCCCGCCATAAAGCATGTGCGGTCCAGTCGAGGGGAAATGCTTGCCTGGATGTGACAGGGAGGAGGGGGAGGAGTAGCCTGCTCTCGCGCGATCACCTCTGCTGCTCATCCTTGGAGGGGAGGAGGGGGTTAACGCCGGGCTGCTGTCACTGCTGTTGCTGACTTGGCCATTAGAGGGCTCACATGCTTGCCTGGTTTTCCCTATAACTACAGGCTCGGTCCTACCAGGTAACATGGCAAGGTTCAAATTCATGACCTCAGGATAACTACAGGAGTTCCTCAGGGATCGGCTATTGGTCCACTAATGATGTTCTTGCACACTAGGTTGTGGAGCTCAGTGATTGGATCCCATATCTTCTTGTATCAGTGGTACACAGATGATGCTCAACTTTATGTCGAAGCCACTCAGAGCTTGGGTCCCTTTTTGAGTCTTGGTCCTCACAAGGTTTCTTCCTTATAACGTTTAGGGAGTTTTTCCTTTCCACTGTCACCCTAGGCTTGCTCAATTTGGGATTGACCTTTGATATTAGAAGATGATCTAAAATTGTAAAGCTACTTTGAGACAATGCTCCATTGTAAAGAGGACTATATTATTGAGTTCTTGGATTGTCGCTCTTTCAGCTATTTGCATGTTTTGAAGTCTTGCCACTGTTGGCTCCCTGAGCAATTACCTTAACCCACAATTGCTTGGACTGTAACACTCAGTCATCTGCTAAATGACATGAATGCACACCTAACTCACTCACTTTCTCTGACTCACTTCCGAACTTTAATAATTAAGCCCTGACAAATCAGGCTTGAAGATATTTTGATGTTTAAGGATCAGAGTGTGGTACGTTTTAGAGTTTAAACGGTCTGTTGGTTTTCTAGAATAAGCTGTAAAGCTGCTTTGATCCCTTTTTAAAATGGTTTTAATAAATATTATGACCTGTGAACAAGCGTCTTGGACCCAATGTGAAGAAACGAGACCCCAGGATGAAATGGTACGGAAAATGAATGAAAATCTTTAACTGCAGACAAAACTTGGCTCAGTGTAATGGATTCATGTTTGTTACAGCTAACTAACTGCAGGGGGCAGTGTATGTGCACCGTTTGCTACAGAGTGCGTTGCTCACAGTTCAGGTGTGGCCACTATGACAAACCTGTTTGCCTGCATTATTAAGGGCACACAGTTACATGCTCAATATCAGGGCTGTTTTAAATCGGATCTGACATTTTCTGGTTGGTTCATTTGCATAGTTTGTGTTCTGAACCTTTCTAATGTTGACTGATACTTTTGCATGTGTTTTGCATAACATTTATGTATTTTATGTAGAGTGTAGGCTCAGTTACTATGAGGATGTCACTGACAGATGGTTTGGCTCATAGAGCTTTGGTACTGGCATGATTAAAAAGCAGAAACCGGAGCGAGATCTGTTGAGAACCAAAAGTGAAAATGCTTGTTTGGATATTTTGTGGAGGGGGATTCATAATACACCCCAAAGCTTTGCAACAAGTACATGAAGACCAACGAGGACCGAGGAGAGATGACTGTCGTGGACATTCCTCCACAGTCACCTGGCCTAACACATATTGAGCTTTTATGGGGGCACTTGAAGACAGGGAAAGCCAAGTTCACTAACATCATAAGGTGCTCTTTGGAATATTATGAAATCCTGTTGGACAACATGGATCATCAGATTTTATACAAACTTATTTAGTCTGAAGTTTGGCAATCCGAATGGAATACACAAGTCAACAACAAGCTCAGCCCCAAGATAGGCAACAGACCCAACACATACCTGGACAATCGATGGGACCAATTTACATTCACTAGATGTCACACTGGACATACCAGACTGACACACTCCTCTTTGCTGAAGGGTGAAGAACCCCCACAATGTAGAACTTGTCAAAAAACAATCATTATTAAACACTTACTCACCATATGCCCTAGGTACCGGGAAAAACAAAAACTCCTAATGTCAAACACATTACTCAACAAATTCATCCGAGACAAAACAAGCAAATTACTGAAATTCCCAACTCTCACAAATCTAGGAGCCCATATTTAGGGATGCGACAATAACGTCACCTTTCCTGCCATGAAATGGCCGATGTGCTGAAGTGGCGTCTCACCAACCATCCAAGTCTGAAGTTCGCATCGTGGTAAGAGCTAACTTCTGCCTGGGTTCAAATCCTGGATGGAGCTTCCAAAGTGAAGAACGGATGGTGCATTTATGGTACTGCATTGTACAGGTAGACCCCATTTTATGGTGGCCTGACTTGCAGTATTTCAAATTTATGATAGGAATCTGATAATACACAAATACACATTCAGTAGAAACCTTACTCTGAATTTTTTTAACTCGGCAGTGCAGTGATATGGGGAGCGCTGGGAAATGTAGTGCAGAAAAGCCACTGTCGCAGTTGAAATTCAAGCGTGTTAAAGTTGGGCTCTGCTATGATATTTACTGTATATATTTAGCTGCTCGGTTAATGAGAAATTCAATTTACAATGGATTTGTTGGAATGTTTCCCCTTTGTAAATCTGGGACTACCTGGACTGGCACCCTGTTCAGAGTGCATCTCTGCCTGTGACCAGGTTAGGTTCTAGACCTTCCACCATGATCCTGACCAGGGTAAGTGTTGGTGAGACTGAAGATCCTAAAATGACTCTGTGTATCGGACTAAATAATGCCGATAGGCATATTTTTTATGATTATTTTATTCAGTGTTTTATTTACCAGTTAATATATATATATTTTTTAATATTTATGTTTTTCGAACTATTACTACAGACTTGTGTGTAGATAAATTAGTTTCATTCTATATCATCTAAGCCACCCAAGCAGGTTGGGTCCCTTTCTGAGTCTTGGTCTTCCCAAGGTTTCTTCCGTATAACGTTTAAGGAGTTTTTCCTTGCCACTGTCGCCCTACGCTTGCACAATTTGAAACTGGCATAAGATTAGAAGATGATCTAGAATTGTAAAGCTGCTTTGAGACGACGCTCCATTGCAAAAAGCACTGTAGAAATAAATCTCGACTTGACCTAATTGAGAACCTCATCATCCTTGTTTGTGAAAATGAAAAGTCCTGTTTTGTCGCTACTTATCTGGGTCGGGGTCAGAGGCAATCCGGAAACTCATTGGATGCAGGTGAAAGTGCTCCCTGGATGGGATACCAGTCTATCGCAGGATCTTGTACCCATGCCAGCTGGCCTTGTAAGAACCCAGGTTGAATAATACTGCGTTATAATATCAGTGTTCATAAAATTGCTGCTTTCTACTTCCAGAAAGTGGCATCATGTTATGAAATTAATCTCCTTTACAAAAAAATACAAGGGATTTATTACGTAGGGAAAATGAAACGATAATGAGACGGTATTGGTGCTGCACAGACACTTGTACTTTGGCTTGATCCCTGCCTCTTGTTACCGTCTGTCATTTGTCATGCTCACTTGTCTTTGTGGGTTCCTTCTACCATCAAAGACATGCCAGTGGTTGTATTGTCAAGTTACAGTTGCCCCAGGTGGAACAGTGTGTGAATAAGTGAGTGGGTGTATGATGGACTGGCGTCCTGCCCAGGGTCTGGTCTTTTGTCCGGTGTGTACGGTCCACCATGACCCAGATGAATGAATAAATTGGTATATTATCAAATGAGCTTTAATAGCGCTGATATCTGACTACTCAGACATGTACAGTAAGAGCTATAAATGCCGATATCAATATCAGTAAAAGCCCAGGCGTGGAGGGTTGAGGTTTGCGTGTCATCAGAAGGGGGAGAAAGCGTTGCCTCGCAGGGACATCCGCCTACGAGACAGATGAGCCCTGTGACGGTGGGATGCAAAACCCTGCAATTGTGCGAGCTCGCGTGATCCGTCAACGTCCTCGTCTGCTGCTGCCTCTGCATGCAATGCATTGCTCACCTGTGCCAGCATGTATGCAACTTTTTACACAACGACACACAGGTGAAGTTTCCGTTCAAACCGAAATCTCTAGAAGGTAAACAGAAGCTTCCTAGTGACTCCCTTTTCCTAAGCTGTGCTGCCTCCTGTCTCATGGTGAATTCCAAAGTAGAAAGGACTATCTTCATCTGCTTAGTACGCACTGAATGTACTATTTAGCCATCTAATTTGTTACACAATGTGGTAGTTAGGGAATTATACATTGACCAATCTGTGGATGTAATTCACCTCTACTGGTATTCTCTCCTGTGGCTTATCCCAAGCATTAAAAAGAATAAAAACTCTGCTGCACCAGTCAGTCACAGGTGCCACAGTTACCCAGCTCAGGCTCATCTTTAATTTCAGCATACTTAAACCTACTGTGGCTGGACGTCTGAGACCACTAGGCATTGAGCCCCAGTGCTGCCTGACCAGGTCGGTTATCACTCAGGCACTTTGGCCATGTCTGAGGGAGGCCAGGATCACCATGGGGGAGGGGCGGATCGTTCTCCAGCCCTTCAATGGACCTGTTAAAGGTGTATACTCATTCATACACTCACCGCTTCATTAGATACACCTGTTCAACTGCTTATTAATGCATATATCTAATCAGCCAATCACACAACAGCAAATCAATGCATTTAGGCATGTAGACATGATCAAGATGAGCCGCTGAAGTTCAAACCAAGCATCAGGATGGGGAAGAAATGTCATTTAAGTGACTTTCAACGTGGCATGTATGTTGGTGCTACATGAGCTGGTCTTAGTATTTCAGAAACTGCTGATCTACTGGGATTTTCTCACACAGCGCTATCTCTAGGGTTTAACAGAGAATGGTCCGAAAAAGAAAATATCCAGTGAGAGTAGTTCTCTGGGCGAGAATGCCATATTGATACCAGAGGTCGGGGGAGAATGGACAGACTTGTTCCATCTGATAGAAAGGCAACCATAACTCAAACGGAGGTATGCAGAAGAATCTCTGAACGTACAACATGTTGAACCTTGAAGCAGATGGGCTACAGCAGAAGTCGTCCACACTGGGTGCCACTCCTTTCAGCTAGGAACAGGCACTTGAGGCTACAATTCGCACAGGTTCGCCAAAATTGGACAATAGAAGAAAAACGTTGTCTGATCTGACGAGTCTTGGTTTTTTTTTTTTTGTTTTTGTTTGTTTGTTTGTTTTTTGCTGCGAAGTTCGGATGTTCAGGTCAGAATTTGACGTTAACAACATGAAAGCATGGATCCATCCTACCTTGTATCAGTCGGAGGTCGGTTGTGTGTGAACACCATTTACCTGGGGAAATGATGGCACCAGGATCCATAGTGGGAAGATGATGAGCCCATGGAGAGTGTGAGAAACTCTGGATAATGTTCAGATTTTAAGGTAGTTTTTCTTTAAGTTTAAATATCCAATTTGCCTTTCCTGTTGTATTTCTGTTTAGAGTTCAGGGCTGCAGTATCGATTGTTTTGATTGCGCTCAATCAATTGGCTTCTTTATGTTGCTTTTACTTTAAGCTTTTTACTTGGAGGTTTAAAAAGGAAACAGCTTGATGTAAAAATGATTACGTTCCCATTGGATCACGGGTTCTTCGTCGTTTCGGCAGTACAGCCGACTTACTACCGGTAGTAACTGCGAGAAGTTTTTTTTTTTTCTTTTTTTGGGTCGTCGTTTTAGTACGTTAAGGTTTGTTCACGTTAAGCGTTTTGAAGTTGTACACTTCCTTTATAACAGATCAGCTTTCCACACCCATTTCATTTAGCCTTTTCGTTTTCTCTCCAAGTGGAGCCAAACTTTTGAGCGTCCATCTTCTGCTAAAGCTCCAGTGGAGAGTATCGAAACAAAACTACGTAATGACGTGCATGATTGCATTACAGATGGGTGCCTGCTTACGAAAGTCTGTTTACACTAATAACTACCGAGTATTTGAAGCGTAAAATGCGTTAGTAGGAACTGCTAAGTAGAAATTTTTAAGATACCCGGTTATTGAAAACTGGTACCCAGTCCTAGGCACGATACAGATCGTCTAGTGTAAGTACAAAACTGTTGCAAAGGGCTGCTAACTTCCCAGCTGCCATCCTCTGCGTGGTCACTGGGTGGCGCCTCACCCTCAACATGCAGCCCTGAAGTTCAGTTCCAGGCCAGTGTGAGCAGGCCTGATGTATCATGGCCCAATGAAAAGGAGGAAATGAGGAAGGGCCATAAATGTGTTTGCTGCATGCAGGGCCTAATGGAGTCTAGCTTTGCCAGTACATTAACGGCAGAATGGAAGCTCAGGGCCTCGCACCTCCACCGCGCATCGCAAGAGTAAGGAATTGGATGCGCGAGAGAATACCAAGTTAGTGTCGGCCCTCTAATTGTAAGGTGATGAATTTTTCACTTAGGCTGTTTTTTAAAAATGATGTATTTATCGGCCTTTCGTAATTTGATGCGTATTTATGTACGCAGAAAAAAAATGAATGAAAATAAGAATAAATAAGGGGTGTAGTAATAAACGGAAGAGGGAAAAGGAAATAACTACAGTGTAAGCCAATAAGATGAAAAGAAAACTGAACCAGGAAAAAACTACAATAAAACTCCTATTAAGAATAATGGATGGTATCTTCATCAAGGCAGCGCCTGCAAAATAATAGCTGCCTGAAAGCAGAGCGTCTCACTCTCCAGCCCGCAGCTTTCTGTGGTAAAGACCCATTATATTGTACGCATCAATCCGAGCGTGCAGCCCACAGGATTTGCATTTTTAGCCACCGGTCTAGACCACAGGTTTACAGAAGTACACCTGTATGCATCGTCCAGCGCAGTTTGGTAATTTGCCTATTGTACCGTACCAGGTGCCTTACATGGACAGCTAACGTTCACTAGAGTGTTGTAGGTTTTTGAACAGGACAAATGGCACAGCTGCCTAATACGATTACAGCTGGCCTTTAAAGTTCAGGAAGTGTCCATCCACTTAAAAAAACCAGAAGGTAGGGAGTCCAACAATATTTAATATTGTCTTATCATTAAAACCTCTCGAACCATATATTTGGGGATGTCTCTCAGCTTTCAATTAGCCACCCAGGAACTATGGGAACGCTAACTGTCCATCTGTTTGTCCTTACAGTGATATTCGTTCCAATTCCTGCAGATCTGCCAGCAGCAAAATGACTCGGGTTCGCTCCGTTTGGGCTGTTTTTTTTCCGCTTCGTTCTGTGTATGGTGTAATAACATTCATGCATCTCACATGGCTGGTCCTGTTTTGTGATTTGCAATTCCTTAATTGCGAATCCATCTTTTGATTCCGTGCAGCCCGAGCCTGTTTGAGTTAGCCTGGAAATATTTCTTGGGCTGTTTAGGCTTCCCTCGTCTCAAAGGATAATGATGTTCAATACGTAGTCGAACATATTGTTGTTATTTCCAAGCTTTTATTTTTGCCAGACGCTGACTACGCTCGGCACCATGTGCATCCCCCTCCTCCTCCTCGTCCTCTCTTCGTAGGCCGAGAGACTGTAGACTGATTTATGATCTATGCATGTGCTGAATCCACATATCCTGTGTACTTGTGGGTACAGCGCTGCCTTTCGCTAATATTAAGAATTTCATTTAGAGCCGTTCATCTGCCTGTGGTGTTCGTTTCTACACGAGTCTACCCGCACATGTTGGCCGAGCACGAACACCTGTGCTGTCGGGACGTGTTGGCGTGCGCACATGCCGTACATGCTAATGCCAACGCGTACGCGCTCGCAGCCCAGAGCAGAGGCTTGTTGTTTCCATGTTGCCCGTGTGCTGTGGCTTGCGGGGCTGTCGGCGGCGCTGATCGATGCACCTTTATTGCTTCCCCTGGATTATCAGTCGAGTTCAACGGGAGGGGAAGGTGATTCATCAGAACGAAAGAGAGAGGGAAAGCGAGCTTGAAGCAGTATGAGCGAGCAACCGAGGGAGGAAGAAAGTGAAGAGAGGGAGAACTAGAGGAAGAGATGGAAGCAGGGAGAGCAAACAAATTAGAAAAGGCGTTCCACCGAGATAAGAGATGGACCAGCTATGAACCACATTATGTGGGAGGGAGATGAAGAACTGTGGTGCACGCATCTAACCCGGGTGCCAAACGTGTGCAGATGGTAGAGGAGAGCCTGAAGTGTGCGTTTGTAAGAAAGCGAGTCTATATTGTAGGCAGGCGAATGAGGGCTACGCCGATCCCCCACTGTACAGATTCCAAATTCGTCCTAATTGAAAGCACAGAGAGGCGAGCGAGAGTCTTGAGTGTAGGAGGTGGAAAAACCAAAGTGGCTGTGCCACCCAGGTATGACCCAGACCCTCATGATGTGTCAAGCTTACCAGGGCAGGACTGCATGTTTCCTATTATTAGCCATCTCCTGGCATGGCTGTACATAGAACTTAATTGCCTGAATCCCTCAGCTATAAAGCGAGAAGCTTAGCAGAAAGACAATGGTCATTGAGAGAAACTGAGACGGAGGGCGAAGGACATGAGGCGAGAGGGCAACAGAGATGGAAGCACACCTGTTTCAACTCCTCTCCATCCATCAGATGGCCCAGCGCTGCCGTCTCCCTCAGCTCCTCTCTGCCTCCGCGTGCCCGATTTACCACAGGTGTCTTTATGCCAGCCGTGACCCCTCGACACACAGCGCCAGCCTTCCAGTCTCGCCCTGCAATATGTTAGCGTGTTCCGGCTTGAAAAGAAAGCAGGTCTGTTTGACCTGGCCCTGCTTCGTGACTTTGCCGCCTCTGATTTGACATTGTTGGCTCCATGTCCATTGATGCCTCCATGATGAGGTTCCATGTCACAAAGCAAATGTCATCGTGAACCAGTTTCAACCAGTGAGTCCAGTGTTCCTCTGTGTCCTTTCCAGACACTGGATCTAAATCTGGTAGACCTTTGGGACTGAAACAGCTCAATCTGCAGGTATCACCTAAAGCCACGGTCACGCTAGACCTTCTGCAAAATGGGCGAGGCAAACGGTCATCCATTTTGGTGCAGTTACCATAGCATTGGCTAGTGATATTGCGATAAGAATTCAGCACTGCAGACGAGTACTACTAGCTATAAAGCTTGTGGGTTTATCTTAACTCAGCTTGAGTAAACTAGCGCATAATGTGGTAGTACTCGAGTTCACTAGTGTTCTAGGTGTGTTTGAACAGGACAATTACCATGGCACAGCTGCCAAATACGATTCCAGCTGGCCTTTAAAGTTAAGGAAGTGTCCGTACACTTCAAAAAATTGTCTTATCATTAAACCACTCAAACCATATATTTGTAGATGTGGCACAGCTTTCAATTAGCCACCCAGGAAATATGGGAACATTAACTGTCCATCTGTTTTGTCCTTGCATTATAATATTCATTCCAGTTCCTACAGATCTTGAGTCCAGTCTCGAGACCATAAACGAGCAGTGTCTCTGTCTCGACCTCATTTAGACTCCGTCTCGTCTCGGGGTAAGGTGGTCTCGGAAGTTGACGTCCAATGTGTTTGTCTGAGGTAACGTTAATTATGAACTGAACTTCTTTCTGCCATTATTCAATCTGGAGCAATCCATTCAAACAAAATAAATCAGTCCTTTCTCTAAAAGCCTAAATCAAATCTGCACTCTGATTGGCTGCTCTTCACGTTCAGTATCCAATCAATGAACACGTGTTATTTGGAATAGACTGACCTTAAGCTTGCAAGTGTTCATTTTCACCATTTCGCTCTCTTTACTTGGTTCGTATAGTTTGGGATCGTTTGTGTTTGACGGCAGATTGAATTTTGTGTTTTCACATTTAATAATAAAAATGGATAGAATGTGTGTTTATATTCAGGAGACTATATGTGGTGACTCTAAGTTTTAGAGATCATTTGCTTCCAAAAGTTACATTGCCTTTAGTTTTACTAAGACTATGATATAATAATTAATACTAAGTTTAGGCTAGGTATTATTTAGCGTTATATTTTATAAAATGTTTTGTTTTAATGAGTGTAAAATTACTTAAACTACATTTTTTCCATTTTCTTTTTATTCTTGTATGATGAGGGGGTAAAAAAATATCTGGTCTCGTCTTGACTCCTGCCTGCTAAAAGTCTTGGGCTCAGTGTGTGTTGGTCTTGACTACAACGCTACTTGCACACGGCCACAGTTAGCATTTCCTCCATTTTGGTTTTTGACTACTAAGCTTTAGACAAAGCCCTGCAGTAGCGCTATTGGTTGAGGATGAAGATTCACTTGCCAAAATTTGAACTCTGCAGGAAGTTTGAGGGGCACACTTCTAAACACTACGAAAAAGTTCCTCCAGTGCAGTAGTGCCTATTGTGGTCCTCTGAGGCTGTGGGATCTAATAAAAAACAGTAAATCATGGATCTGTATTGCCAGACACCGGTATTAAAGAACTAAAGATCAGGAGCCAAAAATGGATGGGGGCATCCTCTACAAATTCAAACCTGTAAGTGTTAAAGTCTAGCAGGGACTTAGGATGAAAAGGAAATGAGAAAAGGTCTCGCCAATACCGTTCTTAGACTTTCCCTACGGTTTTGTGGTATCTAGGCATGATCAGACCCAAACAATGTTTAACACAACCGCAAATTGTTTCCTCTAAAAGGCTGAATTACAGGTTGAGACTAAATTACTGATAGTTGCATTCAAACGTTTGTTAATCCTTCAGAATTACCTTGGTTTTTGCTCGGTTGCATAAAATGTGGTCTGATCCATATCCAAGTCTTAATTACAGATTCTGTCTAACTAACATGGACAATTGTTCTTTTCATGTTTTTATGAGTTATTCCTGCACAATCCAGCCAGGAAAGATCTGTGGCTCACAAAGTTTGCTCTCCAGAAAAGCTCAGTTTTATTTTTTGTGAACGATGCACCAATCCAAACGCATTTCAGAGAACCTGAAGGTTCATTAGTGCACTATGACAAACTGACCACGTGTTGAAACACGTTCTAGTCTCCCTTGAATTGAGTGTCCTGCCAGACCAGACTAAGAGATCTTTGTGCAAAGGGAACAGACTGTCTTTAGGATTTCGTACATTACCCAAAATTAATAGGACACAACCAAAAAGTTAACATAACTCTATCTGGCTTTTCATGGGGTACATCTGCAAGATGACGTAGATGAATCTCTTCCTTGTCTCCTGAGAAGTTGCATTACCTTTATTCTTCTTTAACCATTCTTTGTAGAACAGCTTGTGTGCTTAGGGTCGCTGTCTTGCTGCATGACCCACCTTCTCTGGAGTTTCAGTTCTTGGACAGATGTCCTGACATTTTCCTTTAAAGTTCTGTGATATAGTTCATAATTTATTGTTCCATCAATGATGGCAAGCCGTCCTGGCCCAGATGCAGCAAAACAGGCCCAAACCATGATACTACCACCACCATGTTTTACAGATGGGATAAGGTTCTTATGCTGGAATGCAGTGTTTTCCTTTCTCCAACATAACGCTTTTCTTTTAAACCAAAGAGTTCTGTTTTGGTCGCCACAAAACATTCTTCCAATAGCCCTTCTGGCTCGTCCACGTGATCTTTAGCAAACTGCAGACGAGCAGCAATGTTCTTTTTGGAGAGCAGTGGCTTTCTCCTTGCAACTCTGCCATGCACACCATTGTTGTTCAGTGTTCTTCTGATGGTGGAGTCATGAACATTAACATTAGCCAATGTGAGAGAGGCCTTAAGTTGCTTAGAAGTTACCCTGGGGTCCTTTGTGACCTCGCCAACTATTACACACCTTGCTCTTGGAGTGATTTTTGTTGGTCGACCACTCCTGGGGAGGGTAACAATGGTCTTGCATTTCCTCCATTTGTACACTGTCTGTCTGACTGTGTATTGGTGGAGTCCAAACTCTTTAGAGATGGTTTTGTAACCTTTTCCAGCCTGATGAGCATCAACAACTCTTTTTCTGAGCTCCTCAGAAATCTCCTTTGATTGTGCCATGATACACTTCCACAAACATGTTGTGAAGAGCAGACTTTGATAGATCCCTGTTCTTTAAATAAAACAGGGTGCCCACTCACACCTGATCCCATTGATGGAAACACCTGACTCTAATTTCACCTTCAAATAACTGCTAATCCTAGTGGTTCACATACTTTTGGCACTTATTAATATGTAATATTGGATCACTTTCCTCGATAAATAGATGACCAAGTATAATATTTGTGTCTCATTTGTTTAACTGGGTTCTCTTTATCTACTTTTAGGACTTGTGTGAAAATCTGATGATGCTTTGGGTCATATTTATGCAGAGATATAGAAAATTGTAAATGGTTCACAAACTTTGAAGCACCACTGTATGTACCTGCTGCTGTTTGTGTGTGGGACGCTTAAAACAAGCATCTTTTTACTCAAGGACAATTTGCCAATATGATGCAAGCTTGCTGTAATGTTAACTGAGCTGTTATACGTATTATAGACAGTATAACCGGACCTGCGTGTTGCTTTGAGATGCATATGCCCTGCTGCCTTTGATTTATTTTCATCTTTATGGCCTGTTCTTAACCTGTTAAACCAGAACGATTGCGTGTATTTGTATGCCAGTATGTGTTTGGTGCCAACTGGCTGGTTTGAGTATTTCTATAACTGCTGATCTCTTGGGATTTTCACTGACAACCTTGTTTAGAGTTTAATCAGAATGGGCAAGAAAGAAATAACGCCCAGTGAGTGGAAGTCCTGTGCAGTGGGCACAGGCTGACCAAAACTGGACAGCAGTAGCCTCGTCTCGATTTCTGCTGAGGCACACAGATGGTCGGGTCAGAATTTGGCACCGACAGCATGAATCCACGGACCCAGCCTGCCTTGTGTCAACAGTCCAAGCTGGTGGAGGTGGCGTAATGGTGTGTGGAATGTTTACTTGGCACAATTTTGGCTCATTAATACCGATCAATCATGGCATGGATGCCATAGCCTGTTTGGGTATTGGTGCTGATCACGTGTCGCCCTTCAGGTTCAGAACTGACCCACCTTCTAATGGCTACTTCGATGTGATAAGTGCAGGTTGTCTCATGCTGGTTTAGTTTTTAGATGGTTGCATTTTAGGAATTGATGAGCATTTGGTAAGTTCCCCCTTTTGCTTTAATGACAGCATGCCCTTGAGCTGTATGAAGTTTTTGGTGGGCATCTTGTGATCTTACTGAATGCTCGGGTTTCTCTTCGTGTCCCCATAAATGCTTGATGGGGTTGAGATTGGAGAGGCATACAAAATAACAATTTTGTATTTTAAAAGGTATTTATTTATTGATTCTTTTCTGTAATGCTTATAGGACACTCATCGTACATGTGGACATGGATGTAGTTCTGTTACGTAACTTCCATGCAGAGTAGGCATGGTTACTGTGAATGTTACATTTAACTTGGTTTTAACTTAACACGGTGCCAAAAAACTGACTGACTAGACGTCTAAAGGTCAGCCAGAGGCAAGACAATCTCCCTGAAGACACACAAGGTGGAGTCCTTGAGAGGAGCCAAGCTCATAGAGGGAGTCTGGTCTTCTCTGGGTCAGTCTGGACAAAAACCGTCCTCGTCTAGCTGAAAATAAAGGAAATCGAGGAGCACTGTGCGCAAGGCATTAAGACCTTCAGTGTGTGAATAAGAGACGTCAGAGTAAACAGGGTTAGGTTCTTGCTACTGTATTGTGTTCTGCTCAGTTCTCTGATATTGCTGCTGTGGAGAAGATGCAATCAGGACATCCCAAGCTCTTAGGCAAAATGCTAGCGGACACCATACATGCACCTGCTGGAAAGTCCTCCATGTCTCGACTCCTTACACACCTAGCTTCCCCGCCCCCTCAGTTACTTTGTCTTCATATCCGCTGTAATCTTTTGCCGCCGTCCTCCGGAGATTTGTGCCCGTGTCTGTCTCCGAGATTGTCTTTGCCTTCGCCTTCCTCCGTGCCACTTCTCTTTTCCCTTTCTGTGCCCCCTGTTCTTCCCTCTGCGCACCCCCACCTCTCCGATGATGGATGGACAGCTTGTGTATTTCCAATCTGCCATCTCTCCTGATGCGGTTAGGGGCTCGGATGCTGCTCCAGGCGGGAGAGAGAGGGAGGGGAGCGGAGCGAGGAGAGGACGGGGTGATGCAGAGGACACGATATCTGGAAAACAAGCAAATGAAAAAGAATGTGACAGCAGCGGCGGTACTGCGAGGGAGCTAGCAGCATGTTCTGCAAAATCAAACATGCAGTGCTGCTGCTGCGCCGTCGCCATAAGAATGGCGATCTGTTATTCGTGTTGTCAGGTGGCTTGCAGATTGCAGATGCGGTTATGGAACTTAAAAGGGCATCTGAGTTCTGAGTCAGTGGGTTTCTAGTTGAGCAATCTGAGTCAGTACTTTTTTTTTTTTTCTCCACTGAATACTGATACTGTCAGTGTAAGTACACTAAGTGTTGGAGACCGAGGAACAGCTGTTGGCGAATATCTAGATTCCAAAGAATATTTTCCTCTACCACAGTGGTTCCCAACCTTTTTACCTTAGAACCCCTCATCTAAGTATCTGAGGAAAGCTGTGACCACACATGCACACACACAGACCAGAAGAATAAAGAGATTCATTGCAAATCCTTATTGCCAAAAATTAACATAAATTATAGCTGCTTTCCCTTTTCTCTGTATTTTTTCCTTTTTTCATTTTGACTGCTTTTCTCTTTAAGACAGCTAAACATTTAACTAAAATTAAGGATGCACCGATTCAATATTAGGATCGTATATTGGTCCCGATATTAACAAAAAACAAAACAATACTCCGGAGTGCCCGGAGTAAACCCACGCAGACACGGGGAGGACATTTCACCCTGGGATTGAACCCAGGACCTTCTTGCTGTGAGGCGGCGATGCTACCCACCGAGCCGCACACGGAACCATAGGTTTAGTGTATATAGTGGAAATTAATCTCAGGGTATTCCCTCTTTAAAATCATTACACACTGCTGCTCAGGAAGTTGCAGTTTTGTATGAATTACAATGCTTAAAACATTTCCAGTGGAGTTTTGAAGCAAAAGGTGCGTACGTCTGCTCAAATATTTTCATCTCCAAAAGGGGCCCTTCAGAAAATGTTTGGGAATCACTGGGCTCTATCAACTAAAACAGTGCTGCTTACCTAAAATAAAGTGGGTGGGGCTTTTACTCTGTTTACATGCAAGAGCCATGGTGAAGGGTGGAGGACGAGAAGGACAGTTCAAAGGCAGAAACAACTGAAGATGAGGAACTCATGATGAAAATGGGAGCGACTCGAACCTGTTGTACGGACATGGTTTGGTTTCACAACAGCCGAGTCTTAACTGTACAGTTACTGACGGATGTAGCTGGTGGCAACACTGGCAATCTGTAATCTTAAAAAGAAGCACGCTAAATGAGCAGTGTTACAAAAGCCAAAATCGTCATGCCGCATCCAGTGGTGAAACAGAGCGAAGTATTAAACGGAAATGTAATGTAAATCCAAAGAGTTTCCTCAACTTCAGAAGGGTTTGAGTTAAGGGTTTAGTTTAGCTTCACTAAAGCCACTCCTTGTGAAGAAATCTATCAAATGTGAGAATGCCCAGAAGAGGGAGCCAGTTTGACCTGGGCATGTGAATGCCTGATAGAACATTGTACAGGTTATCAGCAGAATATAGGATCGAGGATATATAAATCCTGTACTTTCTAAATAAAGGATTTCTGTTAGTATTTGTCACTCTTAACATGGAGCTATCCAAAATCTGACACGAAGGGTGCAAGTTTGAAAGTAGTGACAGATTATTATTGACTCATTTTACATTTAAAGCCAGGCGTGACTCTAGGATCTGAGCTTTAGGGCTGCTGAGCTGCCCTGATGTTGGAAAATCCACAATCAGTCATAGAGTAACAATTTTATGAAATATGTAAGTGAACTTTTGTCTACACTAGGGTTGGGCAATGTGATGATTTTATCGTTTGTGGTGGACGATATGCTTTTCTGAGTGCCTAAAGAACACTGACCGACCATGTTTAATTGTAAAGTGTGTAATTCGTCCTGTTTAATTGGATGAAGTGCAGCACAGTTTGAATAAACATCATTAAGTATGGGATAATATTTAAATAGTTTTTAAAAATCTGTCACTACTGATGCATTTTGTCTACGATCGCATGTATCATGAAAATGTCCAATTATTGTGATATAATATTTTTTAAATATCGCCCACCCCTAGTCTACACTTAAGCACTGAGTGAAGAGGTGAGTTTCAAATCATCGTCTGAAGACAGACGTCCAGTGGAAGTTCATCCCGCCACCTGGTCGATATGGAGAAGAGTCTTGAAGCTCGTCTTCCTTGATCTTGAGTGGTGGGTCCAGTGGAGCCAGACTTGTCTCGAAGGGTGTCTTTGTATCTCATGACGTTCTGTATTCCTTTGAGGTAAGAGAAGCATGCGTAAGGCTATATGTACGACACTGACCTCATCTGGTCCGACCTTTGATAGTGGCAGTCAGAGGTCAACCTGCTTGACCTCTTCGTTCTGATCTTGGCTGACGAACACGTTGGATCAAAGTGCAACAAGAACTTTGGCACATGCCTGTATGTGTGTGACGTGATCAATATCGAGTGCAGACGTAAATTGACACATGGGAATAATCCTTCCTTCACTGCTCCGGGCAAGACACCATTTTTAATTTGGCCAGCAGGATCGGTGCCAGTGTTGCAGTGATTCATTTTGCTCTAGCCTGCAGAAAAGTCTTTTTAACTCTTTCTTGGTTGAAGATCCCTTCATTGATTGTAATTAAATTTGTCCATGTTCTTCTTCTTTTTTTTTTATCTTCTTCTGTCTCTTCTTCCCATCTGTGTGGTGCGACCAGCTCTTTCTCATTCTGTGCTGCTGTCATTCCTCACTGTCACTCTTTCGCTCCGAGGCATCGACCTCTGCCTGGAGCCCCGGTTCAGCGGCGGGTCACCCGAGGGAGGGGCCGCCTCTTATTGGGGGGTGCCGCCTCTTATTGGGGGGTGCCAGCTTCCTTCCCTCTACACGGAAATGGCTGCAGCTGCCATGGCAACCAGGATAGGCTGCCGAGCAGAGCTGAGTTTGTGGGGTGCATCTAAACACATCATTGATCCAGATTTTCTTCAGATCAGATCGAGGGCTTCTCGCATCAAACTGCACATATAGTTTCTCTCCATGATCAGGCTTCATTATATTCTATCCGATTAGGTCCGTCTTTGTCTTACGTTAGCCTGATGGATCCTTCATTACTGAACGGGTTGCCTAGCTTTCATTTAATATCAGATCTCTTCTCATAGATCAGACCACACATCCAGCCTTGGGCTCGTTGTAGCTTGCAGTGTAGATTATATCATGTGTAGGTGATGCTTTTCAGAAGAATTAGACAATAAATCTTGCTTTACAATAAGATCGGACCTCAAATTACAAGCTATTCTTCTAGATCTAACCACAGATCCAGCCTTGGGCTTGGTGTAGCTTGCAGTACAAACCCAAAGTTTATCTTCTATCGTGCAGATAATGCTTTTCTCTAAGATTAGACCATAAATCTTGTTTTGCCATAAGATCAGAACTCAAAGTAGAAGTTGTACTTCTAGATCGAGAGCCAGCCTTGATCTCATGTAGCTTGCATTACAAAGCCAGAGTGTCTCTAAGATGAGTCTGTCCATCACACCACAAGTTAAATTGTTTATATCATCAGACCACAAATGAATCTACATTTCCATTTAGTCATTAAGCAGATGCTCTTATCCAGAGCGACTGTGAGTTAAGGGTCTCGCTCAAGGACCCAACAGTGGCAGCTTGGCAGAGGTGGGATATGAACCTTGGCCCTTCTGGTCCGTAGTCCAGTACCTTAACCCCAGACCACCTCAGTCCCAGAGTCTGTTCTCTCAGATCAAACAGCGAGTCCCAGCTGTTAATGTAGACTTGTTTCAGATGCCATGTTTCATCGGATCAGACTATCATTGTCCTATCATCTACGATCGATCATTATTTATTTAGAGCATTCAGCAGACACTTATCCAGAATGACAGAACTGTACAAGCAAGTAAAGTACAAGCAATAGAGCCTTTAATGGGCGTATTCAAGGTGGCAGCTTGCCAGCACTGATACTTGCACTCTGGACCTTCTGGTCAGTAGTCCAGTACCTTAATCACTGTGCCACCATACATAGCTGTGTATAATCTTCATCAAATCAAACCTCTTAAATTACCACCTTCTCGGTCTCAACTTGACTTTCAATCGAAATCTAGCATCTCTCCTAGATTGTACTGCAGATCTGACCACATACAGTTAAAACATTCACATGGACTTAATAATCAGGTCAAAGTCAAATTCCTGCAGGTATCCGATTATTCACGGGGTCATGTATACAGCATACTTTGAGCTAGAAATTAGATAAAAGAAATATGGATTGTATCCCAGTAATTGGATTTCTCATGGCATGTATCCATGATTTCAAAATTTTCTCAGTCTGCGCATGCGTTCAAGCCTAATCAACACAGTTGCCAGGTTTGCTTATTCTAGAGATTTGGTTATTATGGGTGTTTTTGTTTTTTACCCCATTGACTGTGGCATTTTATTTCTTAAGTGATCTGGCAACCCCAGAATTAAGCGTGACAATAAAATGCAGCGGAACGGCTATCGAACCTTTTGTGGAGACTCTGAAATGCAGTATGAATTTCAGAGAAAGGAAGAATTTGATTATTTAATATAAAAGTTTAAGTCTGTCACATTTGAGTTTATTGGCTGGTTGCAAAGTAGAAATCCGATTAATGCCCGAGTTGTGTAAACCCGGAGGTTTCCCATTACCTCAAGTGCGTGTATACTTGATCGGATTACTGACGAAATCTGATTTTCTGCACTCAGATTTTTAAGTGCATGTAAATGCAGCCACCCATGAGTACTCTTAGTCTATAGGGAACACACTCGACCTGGCTATATTTTCTAAGCCATTCCAAATCTTGCTGATCTTATAGATCAGACCACATCGGCTTTGTCTGAAATCGAATTCTTCTTTAAGATCAGATCTAAAGTGCTTGTCATCTTCCAGGCCGTGTATCCAATCACTATCCTGGTTGATCTACGATTGGATAAGACCAACCTTTCATCTCGGTCACATCAATGATCTGCTTCCTTTACACCATAGGAGCTTGTTTATGCATGATTTAGCTAATTGTTAGATCGCTCTTGTTGAACAGGGAGCAGGAAAATCAAGGTTGTTATCCGATTGTGGATCGTACCCTGTTCAACGGAATCAAACTGCGTTCCAAATATTGACTCTGGGTGGTGGTAATTATCCAGGAGGAGGACTAAAGGGAAATCCTACAGCAAATTGCCAAATCTGTAGCTGACTCAGTTTCACGTTGTTTTACGTGTGTGTGTACACGGTGAACAATTTGAATGTATGATAACTTGATTAATGGGAGAATTTATCTCTGTTTATTACGGCGTGACAGTGCAAAAAAAGGTCAAATGAAGGTAGGAGGAGAGACCGAGAAATAGCCGTGAGCTGTCTTGCAATTTTCTCCATGTGCTTTGTTTCTGATCAGGCATGCAGATTGCTTCAGGCCACCAGGTTCAGGCCAGGTGGATGTTCTACAAAACAGAGTAACTTGTTATTAATTATGATTTACGGACCCACTGCGCTCACTCTGTTCTTCTCCCTTTTTCTTTATCACCCTCGGTCTGTCTTTGCTTTCTTACCGAGCAGATATGACGGATTGGGTTATCAGTATCTCACAGAAGCTCGAGAGCCTGTCAGGTGTGCTTTCATGTACAACAGATCAGATCTCCTGCTTTGATTTTCCACTTTAAATCCAGATGATTTAACGTGACAAGGCGTTGTTCACACTACATACAACACAGAGGCCATTAAACACGCTCCGGTTAAGATTAAACGCTCCCCTTATTACTTTTATAGTAACTTGGCTACACTTTCACCGGTTTTATAGGGCCATTTGCCCCGGTGGTAACCGCAGAGACCATGGCTACTTGTATTAAAAAGTATCGTTCTCTCATTCTCTATTACCCTCTAATGTGAGGGAGTTCCTACTTTTGACCCGTTTTCGGATCGTGATTGCAAGCTAGTCGTGAACTCTACGTGCTGTTCAGGTCTGAGCCAGTAGGTGGAGCTGTGTACACAAAACACAAGAGGTCTACATTTAAAAAAAATACCTGCACGCATGCACACTACTGTACTAAACAGTAGGAATAGTACACAAAATGATGTAGGAGTAGTACCGTTTTGGACATGAATGGCATTTTAAGAATAAAACGAGGAGCTGACCGGCCATGCAGTCACGGCTGGATACCACAGCAGGTGCCAGGATGAGATCTTGCCTCTGTGGTACTATATTTAGCCTGGTTGTGACTGTTTGTGTTTGAACAGTTTTAACAGTTTCCAGATAATTGGTGCTGCTAGATAAACGCGTGCTCCATTTGTAATTGGAGCTGTGAATCATGAGGCTTGTGGTTTGCGGAATAATTTCCCTGTTGCCACTTTAAAATTAATGTCTGTTTTTGTCTCCATTTTCTTTCTTGTGTTGCACTCTTAAGCATGTCGGGCTGTGCGTCTGTTCATCCTAGTCATGGGTATAAGGTTATTTTCAGGCTATGGAGAATGTTAGAGATTTTGCCATTTTCAGTGCCTATCAAAATGCAAAATATCATGGGCATGATGTCAACTGGATGTAGATTGCGTTCTGTGTCCCTCTGCAAGGACTCGCCCATATGCATGGCATAAATACTGTAGTGGCGCGGATCAGAAAAAGCAATACAGAACAAAACATAGATGCACATCCAATTTCATTAGTAGATCCAGCTATGTCAGCCACACCCACATAAAGGTAGAATTGAGCATAGTGCCAGGCACTTTCCATCGTGGGAGTAGAATGAGTCATACTGAAGAGCTCAGCAACTTTCAGCTTGGCTCTGTCACAGGATGTACATGCCACAGTGCAAGAACTACTTCAGGAACTTCATGGGTTTGCTCTCTGTGGCCACACACTTGCAGACAAGCCTATGGTCACCATGGGGGTACTGGAATCTCACTTCACCCATTTGGTACCTGCTTAAATTCAGTGTTGGCTGTAAGGTTGGTGGCAGAGCAATGACCGAAAGTGTCATTCTTCATGATGGTTTGGTTCATGCTGCAGGTAAAAATGGCTCAGATCCAATTCTTTGAAAGGTTGTTCACATTTCATTGTAAGATTGCATCCAGTACTAGTATGAACAAGTATGCGGTGACCTAAGTTAGCCTTGTTGTTTGGATTAATATGTAGTAACTTTGAATTCTCAGATCCAGTAATAATAAGCAATATGAGGTGAAAGAGAGATGGGATTTTAATGGCTTTCTGTTGAGTCTTGATAACTTCTTGGCGGCTTCAGAACTGTCTGGCTGTACAGGCACAGAACTCATCAAGCTTTACAATGTCAAAGATAAGATGTAGCTATCTGTGCGAGGGACTTTCTTCAAGATTTATGATGCAAGACTCTTAAGTTGGCACTTATTGCTAAAAAAGTGAGTAGGGCTTGGATTGTACTGGGGATGTGGTAGCCTAGCGGTTAAGGTGCTGGACTACGGATCAGATAGTCCAGGGTTCAAACCCCATCTCTGCCAAGCTGACAATGTTGGGTACTTGAGCATGCTAAATATGTCTGCTGAATAACTAAATCTGGTGACTGGCAACCCATGTTAGTCCTATTGTTGGGCCATGTGACCTCAAATAACAATTGATTTTGATTAAAGAACGATAATTTTGTTTTTTGGGTTTTTGTTTTCGAGTTCACTGACAAACTTCGTACTGTAAACTATTAAACCTGGGATATTTTTTTCCTAATGAAAATGTGTGTTTTTGTGAATTACCTATTTACTTTCATTGTAGCAACAATTTGGAGAAGATCCTTTGAGATTTAAGCATGACAGTCAGACATGGGTAGTACAACGGTTTTAAAAACGTTTAAAAAAAATAATTTCATGGAGCTGCATTTTATTTTCACTTCAAACTCCGTTACATTAGTCTTAACTTTTCCCCATTGCATTTCATGCCAAAGCTGAACCTCAGCTGTCATTCCCTTGGTCATAAAGTGCACTGTAGGGTCTGAACACCACTATTTTATACCCTTAAGCAGGGCGTGTGGACAGGAAGCCCTTTGATATTCAGCCTGTCTGTTTGAAAATTATGGTTATTGCTTCCTCGTGATTTATTTGCTTAGGGAAGTGAAAGATTTCGCCTTCAATGCTAAGGAAATGCCAATAGTGTAGCACTGCTGCTGATGTTCTCTCTGCCCTCGCTCAATGGAAAAAAAGGCTTATTAATATTCAATAATTTCTAGTAACAAACATGATTTAACTTAACCTGTAGTCCTCCTTATAAATGCTCTGTGACTTGCCCAGGTTACTAATGTGTTACTGTTAGTTTGATAAAGGAATGCTTGCTTTCTATAAACACAGCAGCATTTTTTCTAGATTCTCTGCCACAATTTGATGTGCTTACACATTGTGCTGCTTATTGCTGTCGTTTCACTTGATCCTCACGACCCTGTTTATGAGGGTGTCACTCCCCAAAGTGACATCACGACCGTGGCACCTCATCAGTCTGACACTTTAATTCCCAGGGATCAGTGCAGTAGTTAATTTTAATCCCTGACGTTTATACACCGACGTTACAGAGAATAAAGCTTAAGTGTCCACTTTATGCGTTGGCCCACTTTATCCATCATCATACTTTGCTTGCAGGCCTCGTACATGATGACACTAAGTGCTAACAGGCCGGTCACATAGCAAGCGGGCAATGCTTGACAAGATATGTGGTAAGTAACATGACTTTTAGGTTTGTTTTTGTTTTTTACCTTATCATTACAGCTCCAGTGGCTCTGAGGTAAGGTTCTGAGGACCTGGGATGGGCCTGCTACCTGTAAATTGACTGGTCTGCCTGCAGAACCATTTGCACTGGCACACTGTTTGGGGTGTACCTCGGCCAGCACCCAGTAAATTACTTGAGCAAGTAATAAGTGGTTATTTTTAAGTCCCTCTACTTTAACCGGGATGGCACAGTGATTAGCGCTGTCACAGCTCCAAAAATCCCCAGTTCCATTCCTGACAAAGACTCCGTCTTGTGGTTTGCAAGTTCTCCCCTGGTCTGCATGGGGTTCGTTTAGGTAGAGTGGCACCTCGGTTATTGACAGCGTCGGAACTCGTCTAATTCGGTTCTCAATGCATTTTGACTAGAAAGATTTCTCTTCTCATCGTTTGCTCTCGTACATCTAAAGTACTGTATTCTTAGTTCAAATAAGTCTCCATGGGTCCCAAAATGGTTACTGACCAAACCCAACGGAAAACAGGAGCTGAGTCCTCCAGAACACAGACTGCAGTTAATTACCAGCTATGCTAGTGCTCAGAGTTCACCAGTAGAGTAAGTGTTTTACTTTCCACTTTCAGTTCATTACTTACCTGAGATTTTTCAACACTTTTGTAAAATAAGCTTTGAGTTAATGATTTTGTCCAACTGTAGGTTAATAAGTGTTATAAACAAATTTATCCGCTATGATACAGTATAGCAAACGCTACCAAGCACTTGTTAAACTCATCAGTTCTTGATACATGTAACTTATGATAGATTTGTTAGAACATATCCCCATCGTAAGTCAGGGAGCGCCTGTACAATACAGCTCCATTAATGCATATAATGCCTTATGCAGTGTGGATTTTCTGGGGGTCTGAAACAGATTCATTCAATTTAAATTATTCCTTATGGGAAAATTTTGCTTGGTTGTTTTCGTACTTGACAAGCCTTCTGGAACGAATTACCAACGAGGACTGAGGTACCACTGTACTCGTGTTCTTCCACATTTCATAGACGTGTTGGGGCAATTGTTGTCACTACAGTGTCCTAGTGTGAGTGTGTGCCATACAATGGATTGGTGCCCTGTCTAGGACACTAGTGTGTTATCTTGATCAGGGTCATATGGGAGGGTCTGGAGCCTAAGAATCCACTGGGTGCAGGCAGAGGCACACTGGACAGGGTGCCAGTGTATTGCAAGGTTGAACCTGTCCTTTACTTTGCAGTGAGGTAGTTTTTTAAACACGTGACGTTGAAAAAAGCCACCTTTTGCTTTTTGGCTAAGTGTGTTTGTCTTAAACTTAATTTTATTATACCGAGCTTCTGTTAGGGTCCAGTCACTTCCTGATTGGTTAATGATTGCCTGTGATTATACTGGTCTTGTCCTTGGGAGTGCCGAACTTGAAAAAAGTTTCCATTGTTTTAATCAGAGAAGTGGGAGTGCAGCCTTCTGAAATAATACTGTGTGTGGTGGAGGGGGTAGCTGCCTGCCTGCTCACATCATAAGCCGGTAGTCGAGATCGGCGGATAACGAGTAGCACTAAACGTTACTCTACTCCGTGCCCTTCAAAGGAAGGTGGCTTCAAGTCCTTGGGAGTTGCCGCTGTTTCTGATTAGCCTGATTAGGATGTTTACATTGCAGACGGTCAGGGCGAACACGGCCGCCTGCGCTGACACTATAAATTCAGCCTGCTTCACTCAGCTGCTCTGAGGCCATCTGGGTTCCTGCCTGGAGAAAGCTCGACACCAGGAAGCAGAAACCAAAAGGTGCACGTGACAAGGACTAGGAAGTCATTAGCACAATATAAATGTTACCCTGACAAGGGTCTCGGATCAAAGGCCTGAAACGCTCGGCGGCAGGCTGGACTAGGGAGCTAAATGCACATGAAAAGGTTTCGGTGCTGAGGGATGAGGTTCACGTTTCATCTACACTTCACACAAACAGCATTTAAAGGCACACACCTTCCAGATAAGTTTCATTCCACGTCAGCTTTCAGACTCGCGTGACTAATGTTCTGTAAAGTTACACCAAGTCCAAATTTATGGCGTTTATCAGACCTCCTTATCCAGAGTGACGTACAATGGAGTTGAACAGCTAAGGGTCTTGCTGAAGGGAAAATAGTGTCCCATTTTAATGGGTTAAGCTACTGAACTATGGACCAGAAAGTCCAGGTTAAGTCCCAGCACCAAGCTGTTGGGACTCTTGCTTGGATTGTATTTTGTAAGACTGGATCAGTTGTTGGCTATGTTCACAAAGCAGGCAAAATGGCCCAAATCCGATCTTCTCACCAAATCTGATTATTAAAAAAGGCTGTTCACACTATATTTTAATGTGACCTGTATCAGACATCGTTTTGAACTGTTTACGCGTTGAACCGGTCACGCATGCGCAAAAGAGCACCGCTTCACGTGACCCATTCGTCCAGAGGTAAACGGGCGTGTGTCTTGAACGGTAGTTTTAAAAAAGAGCACGCTGTATGGACACGGCCACGGCTTTGGTTTAAACTTTTTGTTTTCCTTTGACGTTGCATCCACCTCCTCCTGTGGTTTTGTTCGGCTGTTTAAACCCTTTCCCTCAAACACAGAGCGGTTGTATTATGTGCCTATTGCACAGAAACATCACCCCAAATACTTGAGGTCTGCCATCTCGCTATCCCACCACTGAAGAAATTTCTCACTGCTGTCATTTTCTTCTCCTCAGAGCGTGTTCATGGCATATATCGAGTTGAAATGGCATAAAAGTTGCATGATTTCAGATCTCAGATATCCAGGGCTACATATCAGCTATGTGTCCGATCTAGGACCACATATGAAAGTGGTTCGGGTCAGATTTGAAAATGTCAGATTTGAGTGTCCACACAGCTCTGAAAATAAAATCAGATTTGGGCCACTACAGCCTGGTAATGTTGAACGTAGCTTGTGAGACTCCAGTATCGCCCTCAAGACAAAGACAGACGAATCTCAAGACTTTACCGTCCTGGCACCCAGGTGCTGGAATGAACTTCTCCCTTCCTGACTGCCTGAATGACTGAGTGTCACTGTCACCTCTTCACCCAGCATTTAACCAAGCACTGACACTTGCATATTTAAATACAAAAACCACTTAAAGCAAGTGAGCCATGCAGATCTAATTTGCTACATCTCTTGCTTGTTGTTTTATTCAAATCGCACACACTCTAATTACAGCTCTAAAGTACAGCAGGGTCACGACTGTGGCCTGTGGCTGCAAAGTGTTTGTACAGTAATGATACCTATTACAGCAACGTGGCTAACCAGGATGGGCACGAATATGGCGTTTATTTACTCTCCTGCTGCTTTATGGCAAACGCATATCTAAGTGTGAGTGTAAATGTCACGGTTTAGAGTAAAGTGTTGGAATTAACATCAGTGCCAATTTTGTCCTCCGATATCATCCATCGACACTGATGTAGGTTTAGTCTGTGGTTTTGCCTGAGGCGGACTAAAATTGAACAAATAACAGACGCTTTGTGCCTTGGATGCTAAACAGCAGGAGTTTTCTGAAGATGAGTGACAGGCAAATATAGATAACACCTATTTAGACTAGTTCAATGTTTAGTGTACATTTGGTTTGCAGAGCCCGAGGCATCTGTATGCATCAATAATATTATCAAATGTTTGTGGACACCTGAAAGTTCCTGAAACCCAAGCATTCCATCCAAATCTGAAGGCCTTGACAGTACAGTGGTACCTCAGTTCTCGTTGTTAGTTCGTTCCAGAAGGCTTGTCGAGAACCGAAAAAAATGACAGTTACCGAGCAGATTTATTTCTGTAACCAATAATGTAGATTGAATGAATCCGTTCCAGACTGTATAAGGCATTCTATGCATTAATGGAGCTGTATTCTACAGGTGCTCCCTGATTTACAGTGGGGATATGTTTTGAGAAATCCCTCAAGTTAAATTTAACATGAATTGATGAGTTTAATATAGTCTATACTATAGCGGATTCGATTTCATTGTTTATAACACTTAAAACACTTAGAAAGCTTATTTTATAATAGTGTTGAAAAATCTCATGTAATTAAGTGAGTAATGGGAACCCATGGTGTGTATATATATCCTAATGGTGGCCTAAGACTTTTGCACAGTACTGTATTTAAGTGCAGTGTCAGTCCAGTGTCGGTTCTGGATGAAGACATGCATTTTCCATTGCTGTGTGAAGACAGAGAGAGACTCGGTCATCCAGACAGCCAGGGGAAGTTCGTTCCATCACCTGTGTGCCAGTACAGAGACGGGCCTTGACGCTCGTCTGTCTTTCATCTTGAGGGGTGGCTCCAGTCAGGCCATGCTCGACTATAAAAGGCTTTGAGGTACAGAGCGGGTTTAATTAGTGCCTTCAGGTAAGAAGGGGCTGGTTCATTTTTTACCTTTTGATTTTACACACCTGTTAGCAATGTACATGTCAAACCTAGTCATTTGAAGAGGAGTAAACATGCAAACCCCACTTAAGTTTTATTTCTGCCATACGGGATATGGAACTGAACTGCATGGTATGTGGAGCTGTAGTGATCAAAGGGCACACTTATGGTGTTTTTGTCATTAAACTATCTATTATCATGTTGGTGTGCATAAACTAATAGTGTAATGAGTTAGCTAAATTAGACTTGTCATTGCTATGATGTTGAGGCAGATTGTGAGTGTCGTTCCAAAGTTAACTACCTAACTTTGATACTTTGGTTGTTTGTTTTCGATAATTTAGCCTGGACAAACCCTAGACACATTGGACTCGACAACAATTCCTACTTTACCCCAAGAACAAATGAGACCAAGACCGCTCATTTACGGTCTCAGACACAAGAAGAGTGAAGAACGAAAGAAAGAAAAAGGTAATGTTAATAAAAAAATCTTTTTGAATATCAACAATCCATTCAAACAGAATAAATCAGTCCTTTCTCTACATGCTAAATAAAATCGGCAGGCTATAATAGCATAATTAATAAAACTTTGGGTCTATATATTAGTTATTTTGCAAAATATATGATAATCTCATGTATAAGTGAATTACACACAATTTTTTTTAATATTATCATTTTAATCTTGCATAATGAAAAATTCTCAATCTGGTCTCAATCTCTTCTTGGTCTCGGGCCTCTCCCGGTCTTGACTTGGCTCTAGCGGACTTGACTACAACACTGGTCTGTAGTACGTCAGTTCTGCGTAAATGCGCATTACAAATGTAATAAGACACATTTCTATCATTTATTTTCCCTTTTAAACCTCTCAGTACTGTTAGTGTGCAGAGCGTCAACTGACTTTCATTACAGCCTACACAGTCAGCCCTGGTTCCTCAACCGCAGCTCAACATTCCTCAACCGCAGCTCTCATGGCTTGGAGGTAAAAGCCAGCTGCTGGGAACAGCTGTTCTTGAGGACCTGAGTTGACCCTGTGCTGGTCTAGGTCGGGTTTTTTGGTTTAGGTAACCCTGCAGGTAAACCGTGCTATTTTATACCATAATTGGTACCTGTAATGAGTCCAGAAGTTTTGTTTTTGTGCTCGTATGTGCTCTGAGACTTCAGTCTATCTGTATTCCAGCAGCAGAATTGATTCCAGGTTCTGGTATGTGCACGCGAGGGTTCATGTAGTTTTGCGTGTCTGGGGATGCCCATTTATTGCGTCTCTGTTTTGCCGCGGCCTCGCTTCACTCTCAGCCGTGCTACCGGTGTTCTCATCCCCAGGGTTCTGGCACAGGCCACTGAATAATCTGCCTGGTAGCATGCCTGTGTTCCAATTGATTTTGTCTCAGTTCCCGGTTATTCCAATTAGTTTCACTGCTGCCTGTTAGTGGGCTGGCTGTCAGGGGAGTGAGAGCAGATCCGGCCTCTCCTCTTGCAGTGCTTTGTTTACACTACTAATTGCTGCTCTTGTTTCCTTTCATTAGCAGGAGCTGCCTATTATACTAAGTGCTCACTCACTCTGTGTCTGCTTTCTCGTCTCTCTGTTGATCATACTCTGTTTGTCTCGTTTTATGTCTGTCTGTCTGTCTGCCTGTCTGCCAGCCAGTCACAAATGCTTCTTAAACTATTCTTCAAAAATATCAGACTGTCTGAGTAGTGTCAGGGTGAGGTGGTGCCACAGAAAACACTGGGTATTGTGTTCATTTAATCTTTTACAGTGAACGGTTATACAAAATGAAGAACCTTTGTTTTACAGGGAGCAGAAATGGGGAAAAGGCTCAAGGTTGCTGCCCTGTACGACATCAGCATCTCTCAGACCGACAGGGAAGACGGGAATGCTTTCACTAAGCCACAGATCACTTTCCTCATCACAGATGGCTGTGGGATCTTCTTGAGGCCTGTGTCTACCATCATGCAGAGGGACACTGTCAAATCGGGTCCAGTACCCGGTTCCATAAAACACCTTAAGTATAAACCTTAAGGGAAGATTTTCCTTTTTCCAAGGGAATGACTTAAGTATGTTGCTTAAAATCCCTCAGACGTTTCACTTCACTAGGGGAAAACATTAAGGGATTTACTGCAGTGACTGAGGTTTTGTTGCTGTAAAGTTCCACTGTTTCCATGACGCTGATTAAGTTTGAGATCAAACCAAAACTGAAATAATAAAGCCTCACCTAGTAAATAGTGACCACATAATTATGCATTAATATCCAAGAGGGAGTGCTTAAAAAGGGTTCCATTCTATCGTTACCCCATGGCTAAGCCCTTCAGTCATTAAAGTTGTGGAACAGAATGACCAGTAACTTTATTATACAGACAATAAACACACACATATCGATCGGTAAGTTTTAATTGATTAAAAAGAAAGTTTATTTACATTCAGCAAATAAAATGGTTCGGGTTTATAAGGCAGGCTGTTACTAAGATCCACTATTCTACCGACTGAAGCAAATCGGAGTGAGATCCCGGTGTTCCAAGCAAAGTCTAGGATCCCGTTTGATTAGCGATTATAAATCTGTATGATGAAGCTCTTAATGTGAATCTGATCAGTCAGAAATGTAAGGGCAGAGCTACAGAGCATCAGCAGCTTCTCTGGGTTAGAGCTGGACTTACAGATAACAAAGCTGTCAGAGGAATGAAGCTCCGATCAGCCGCGGATGGGGTTTAATGAAAGAGCCGAGTTTAACTCCAGCAAACGACGTCTTTGTGAGGGATGAAGCTGATTCAGCAGTTTTGTTGATGGGACTAAAACTGATCTTCCGTCTCGTTGCTCTTCAGTCCAGCTGTGAATCCATTAAGAGCCGGACGTTTGATTTAAAGGACTGACTTTGTTTGGCTTTTCCAGCTTCCAAATCCTAACGGTGATGAACCTTTGGCTCAGGTTGGTCATTAATAGCTTCATCCTCCAAATTTAAATCGTTTTCAAAACCAATATATTTTCTAAACTAATTATAGCTTTCATTTCGGCAGTTATTTACTCATTATAACTTTTTAGGGAGGGTGTCGTTGCTAGGTTACGCTTGTATGCCGCAGAGTAATACTTATGGAGTGTCGGTCAGAGTACTGTTATCGGTAATGTCATGGGAAAAACCTCTCAGCCAATCAGATTGCGGGGTCGGAAGTAACTGTGGTATAATAAATGTTTTATACTTATTTTAGAGTTAAAGATGAAGAAAAATCGAAACCCTCAAATCTCGGCCATATTCTCCATCTTTTGAGAGTTAAGATGAGGCTTTGTGTGTCTTAAATAATTCGAAGTTAATTTACCGCTATTGAGCTTTATGCATCTTAAGGGACATTCGGTACTTAAGGGAACATTTAAGGGTTTATATCGGTTTTTGGTAACAATTAAGCCATTTTTTTTCTGCATCACTTAACTTTAAGAAATGTTTAAGGACAATCTTGGAGGAAAATATTTAAAGGGCAAGATTTTATGCAAATCTGACTTTTGGGTCCTTGACCAAGGCCCTTACCCATATTGTGTTGAAATGTAAGATTGTATCAGTAAGTTGTTCTAGATAACGGCGTCTGCCAAGTGACTAAGTTATGTAAATCTTTATTTGAGGTGAGGTCAGAGGCACAGAAGCTCCTCATGCTGTGCTGCTCTGACCAGTGATGCTGTAAGAGCTCCAGTTTGAAAATATGGCTGACTTCAGGTCCCCTATGTTAGACGAGGTTAGGTTGCCAGATTGGTAGATCTGTCATATGATGGGAAAGTCCATGGTATATGGTGATTTCTAGGGATAAATTAAGTGAAAGTAGTGAAAGACCTTTGAGTCAGTGGGTTGAAACTAAGGCCAGTTTCACAGTAACTTTTTTTTTTTTTTTAACACACCTGCAGGAGCGTAGCACTTCCACTCTTAATTGTGTCCACTCCGCACATTTTCCAGTCTGCTAACAAGGACACATAATGAGGACGTTAAACCAAAATCACCCTTGTTCTGTCACGACGCCGTGGCCGGTTCGGCATGCGTGCGCGGCTCATGTACTATTGTGGGATGTTTTGTTGTTCCCTCGCTTGTAGAGAATTATGCCTTAGAGGCTTGTGTGCTCAAGCAAAACTCTGCATCTGTAATCTCTAAACACCCCCCCTCCCTCGCCTTCCCATCAGCCCCGGTGCAGGCAGCAAGAAGGGAAGAGAGAAAAGAGAGGAGGGAGTGGAGTGGAGTGCAGCCGCACCTTCTTAATGACTCCCATCCCTCTCTGTGCCACGTTATTAATTAGCTCAATGATCCTTGCCGATGGGACTTGGGCGGCGGATTAAAGACCTCGGCGGGTGGAGGAGTGTCTGCCTCTGTAAGTGAGGTGAGAAGGGATGGCACACTGCTCACTGAAGGTCTCGGGATCCGCACAGTATTCTCCTCTGAGCCCTGAGGGAGCTGTGTCTGTGTGTGTGTGTTGCATGTGTACATGTATGTGTGAGACAGACCGAGAGACGATGTGTATCTCACACATATTACACTGACTATTGCTTAAAAATCTAATAACGCACTACCTTACAGAGTGCGTATTAGATTTCTGCACTGGAAGTGCCTACGACGCAGGATGCGCTGCCGGAACCGTCTTCAGTCACCGTGTTGGCACCTGATCATCTCTGAAGGGTCTTAAAAGCAAAGCTGGTTTTTAATGTGAAATAGCAACTCCAGTTTAGAGATCCTTCATTTTTTAATATGGGAGGTCAGAGGAAAAGGACTTAAGGATCCTGAGGCTGAAAACAGAAATAGCACCTAAACACATGAGAGATTCATTGGCATGACATTGAACACAGAGCCCCTAAAATTTCTTTATGGTGTCTGGATTTCAATATTATATGCTCAGTTCTCAAATTTAGAGGACGTTTAAAGAACATCCAGACAAGATCTAGATTGTGGATGGCTTGCCAGTTGTTAATACAGGAGGCTTTATGATGGGAATCCATAACAAACAGATACACGTTCGGCAGAAACCGAATTCTGAATTTTGAATTTTCCCAGACAAGCGATACTTGGGGCCTTTTCACACAGAGTCCGATTTTTATGCAAGAGAAAAACGTGATTTTTAACATAATGGGACCTTCACAACAAGTCCGACATGCTTTTTTTTTTTTTTTTGTCTAAACACTCAATCTCCCGGTCCACTTTTGCTTTCTTTAATTTCCCTTCTCTTGTGTCTCGTCGTGTCTTTCATATCGTCAACTTAAAAAAACAAACACGAGCGAAGCTATAATGTGTTTTTGTGATCAGATTAACAGATGAACAGATTAGAATGCACTTGGATAAATAATCAAGCGCTTCCATCCAGTCCCTGTGAGCTTTATCTCCATCATTCTCCAGCCTTTCAGTTCTATTCCACCAGAACTTTTCTTTACTGCCCATGTTTATAGAGTCATTGTGTTGCTTGTCCTGTAAGCTCTTGATGAGCTGTTCTGCCTGACAACCGAGCTCTGATTGGTCGGCCTGATTTCAACGCTCCTGAACAATGCAGAAATTAGAACAGGCTCCAGACAGTGTTAATATACGTGTGTTTTTTTTCTCCTGTGTAAAAATCAGCCTCTGTGTGAAAATTCCTTTAGTACGATACTCTCCTGTGCTGCATGAGGAAGTCGGCAGTGTGTGACGTAGGGAGTCACATGGCGGGAATGATGAGTGCTGGGAAATGTAGTGTGGAAAGCTGTGGTCATGCAAGAGTCAGCATTCATCACTGCCGTCATGAGTCCCAACTAGAGATGCCCCGATCGATCGGCCGGTGACCAAAATCGACCGGTTTTCAGTGTGATTTGGCTGTGATCGGTGATCACTCATAGAAACCGATTCTGTTCCGGTCACATTTAGCCTACGCTTGTGCACAAACAGTTGCACACATGAACTGTGCAGTGCTTAGACTAACGTTAATTCGGAATTCATTTCATGTATGCAACGGCTCGGCCTCAACGCATGGCTTGATTGTCTATTTATTTTTGGGTTCTTGCTCATCTGTGCCATCTGTTTTATATGTGTATGTCTTTTTTTATTAGTTAATAAAAGCTCACCATTTATGCCCGGGATTTAGCGTAAGAGTGTGTTTTTGGGCGTTACAGTAGTGAGGCATGAGGTCTTGGTTGGTGTACGTTGTGTAAAAGTGTTTCCTGAGTGGGGTGAGTTGCAATTCAGTGTCTTTGCTTGTACTTGTGCTCTTGTGCTAACTGGTAAAAGCATTTTATCAAACTGGTAATAAAGTACAGCTTGAGCAAGTTGGCAGTGTTTGTTATTTCGTGGGCAACGGCACAAAAGTTGGGAACAAGCCAACAGCCCCTGCTTTCTTTAGCAGTTATTTCTGTATGCTGTCATTTATAATTATTAGACAGAAAGAGAATCAGCCAGTCATATAGTTATAAAACCGGAACCGGCCAAGAAAATTTCAATCGGTGCATCTCTACTTCTTATGCCCCTCCCGGGAGAGTGAGAGTATCATACTGGGTACAGCTTGGGAAAATTTGGAATTCAAAATTGAGAGTACTATTTCTGCTGAATCTGTTTTTGAATACTTATCAGATTCCCTTCTCAAAGTTGAATTATTGTAAGTTGGACCATCATAAAATAGGGGAGTATCTGTTTATGTATGTTTGTACACAGGCAATTTAAGTAAGCCCTGACTGGTACGATAATAAACCTTCATGTACGTCTTCATGTACGTCAGTTGGTGCTGACTGGGCTTTCCTGTGTAGATTCTTCCATTAATCCTTACACAGCTGTATACCAGGCGGTCTTTGAAACGTTCTGTGAAGAACGTTATGCTTAGTGAAATGATCCCCAGTGCCAAATGAATCCTGATCTCCTTAAAATGTCTGAAAGCTTCTGTCACTAAGTTTCAGAAAGAGGTCACCGACATTATAATGCAAAAGAGTTTGTTTCCCTGCATGATGCATCCGGCAGCGGATTGAATTGGACACAAAACTGATCCAGTATTTCGGGCCGGGACTTGATCTGCAATGCTGACAGCCTAATGGTGTCCTGAATAGATGACCGTACTGCAGTGTCTCTCACCTGTCCGAGCTCGCTTCAGTCCCCACAGCACACGGGACTGCAGAGGCAAACATCTCTTTGTCCTCCCATCCACTCTGTGTGTTTGTCTAACTGGCGGTCCCCTTGGCATGTCATTTGCATAAGTGTGATTGTCACACCGGATAAAAAATATTCAAAGAGGGGGGGGGGGTCCCAGCCTCTCCAGATGCCCAACCATGACATGGAACAAATGAACATAAATGTCACTGTCAAGGTGGAATGAGGAAAAAGTGTGTCATATGCACCGGCTGTACCACTGTGTGAAGGGTAGGGGACTCTACTAGTGCGTGAAAATGAAAATCAAAAGGGGAGATGGAATGATCATTTGGCCTTGGATTACAGAGTGGTGATGGAGTGAAGGGGTTTAATTTAGAATTGAAAGTCGTGGTTATTCATTTATGCTGTTTTATGTTATTTCAGGCCCTTGGCAAAATGAGGTTTGAAAGTGCAGCTGTGTAACAATTAATTTGGCGTTGAGAAAAAGCTGTGGCGGAATGGGTCGACGGGTGAAACGCAGCCTTGAAAGCGATGTGGAAATGGATTTGTTGGCAGTAGAAGGATGGTCACAGTGAGAAACTGGTGATAAATTCGGTAGCAGTCGGAGGAGTACGAGTTGCATCCAGAAGAAACTGTGTGAATCGGTGAAAGGCAGCAAGATGTTATGAGAGAGGAAGCATTTAAGTTGGAAGGGTTTGAAACGGCGCGATCCTGAATTGAAAAGATCTTTAAGAACATGTGAAGATGGTAGTGTTGTAGCCAGATTAGGATTTTTTTCATCTTGCAAGACTAAAAGAAATTGGGAAAAAATATATCATGTCTGAATTTACAGCTGAATGTTTCTTCTTTAGTGACATTCGCAGTGCTTCACATAACCAAAGACAATAATTCCAGATTTTGCAGACATGGTCAAGTAAAGCAAGCAGGGCGAAAATCCACACTTATAATCTTAACCTCAGACTATTCAAAATAAAACGTGTTCACTGATTAGATACTGAACGAGAACTTGTTTTCCCTGTTCGCCAGTCAGATTTTATTTAGGCATGTAGAGAAAGCATTGATTTATTCCCTTTGAATAGGTTGTTGATATTTAATAACGACAGAAAAAAGTTATTTTTATAATTATCGCTACCTCAGTGGGACGCATTGGACTTGCCTGGTCTTGACGACAATTTCCGAGTCCACCTTACCCTGAGCCTGAATCCAAATGAGGTTGAGACGAGACCAGGCTTGAGTACTACAACGCTAGACGATGGTGTAATGGAAGTATTATCTGACGATAAAAAGTTTTATACCATCTATGTTGGCATGCAGATTTGTGTCATATTAGGTTTTTTGATTTCAAAAAGTTCATCGAGCTGTTCTTCAGCGCATGAGACGACGACTTTTT
Organism: Ancistrus triradiatus; assembly: GCA_025084515.1. Classification (NCBI taxonomy): domain Eukaryota; kingdom Metazoa; phylum Chordata; class Actinopteri; order Siluriformes; family Loricariidae; genus Ancistrus; species Ancistrus triradiatus. The sequence goes on along the minus strand of JAJAGP010000001.1, from coordinate 1,377,002 downwards.
GGCAAGCACTGAGTGGTGACATATGCACACTTGTTTCTCCCTGACATGTTGCTGCCTACAAACTCACTTGCCGATTTTTGAGACTTGTGTAACACTATCAGATTATAATTCGCTTGTAATTAGTGTGCTGGGACTCAGAAGCCGCTGTGTCAACAAGTATTCTGGTGTGTAGCCGTGTTTTTAAGCTGACCTTGTTTGAACATAGGTTCATCTAATCCTTGAAGGCAGATGTGTTCAGATAGAGCAGGTTAACTGAGAAAAATGTCGACTGTCTCATGTCCTGAGACATGGCTATCAGTAAGGTGTTCATAATAAAATGTGTCCTCCAACAAAAAAACCAAAGAAACCTTTCGTTTTTTGGCTTATCGTGGTCAAATTGTTGGTCTCGCTCAAGACTTGTTTAATTTGCTGCATCATTAGTATTATCCATTGTGACGAAAAGGCAATTAGGCAGATCTTTGACTGTGTCTCTACCCCAAGCTAGTCTAAACGGCTGCTTTTCAAGTAAGGAAAGTTTCCTTTAATCTATACCATTGGTCTGTAAGTTGTATTAGGCTCCAGCATGATGAGCTAACTAACCATGTAGGATAACTGCTTTGGAAAAGCTTTCTAGGCCGCGAGTGTGTATTCAGATGCGTTTCCAGCTCATTAAACCCTCATTGCATCAGTCCCTTTGTGTATATTTAAGCTTTTGATATCCTGCTTTCTAAAGAGAAGACCTTACAAGACAATTTGTGCAGCCGATCGCAAAATGAGTAATTCTACCCAAAAAAGCGAAATTATTACTGTTGCGCTCCAAACTGAACACCAATTCCTCTAGCTGAGTGATTCCCAAAGTTAATACAGCCCTGTACCCCCTGAGAGATTACAGCCCCTGCTGAGTACCCGAGCTCTGCACACACACACACACACACACACACACACACACAGCAAATATTGCCTTTATTCATATATAATGTTTAGCTTTGTAAAATCAATACCTCATAAGTCATCAGCAATCAGACATTCTCTTATACTCTCTCTCTCTCCCTCTCTCTCATGTATTACTGTATCTGTTTCAAATAAAGGCTGTAGTTTTTGTAAAATTGCACTTTTGTTTGCGAGAACCAGCCAAATGTCCTAATATCCCTGCTTTTTTAGGCGTTAGTTGTTTTGAGGACGTTCAGCCCTCACAACGACAGACGAGCACGCACACTGGAAAAACAATGATTCATCTCAGATTTATGAGGCGCATTTGCTTGATATGATGTACCGAGTCCACAATATTGGGAAGGATAGGAGAGTTTCTCTGTGTTTGTGTTTTTTTTTTTTTTTAATCCAAACAGTTTCTGTTTTTTATTTCATGCTGGCAAGGGCAGAGGGCCCAATCTTGCAAAAAATATGTTCTTTCAAACTGCATTAATGCCTTAATGCCAGTTTGATTTATTGAATCACGATACTCTGTACACAATACTATTCATAAATCTGGCACCAGCATTTGATTAAACGCAATTCAAAGACCTGCTCATATCAATTTCTATGAGGCTCTATTGCTCAGTAGTTAAGTGGCATGTAGGGGTGGCAGAGAATGAATAACTAATCTGTTCTGCCCATATGTCTCCTGGAAGTAAAAATAAATAAATATATATCGGCACCCCTAGGAATTCCTGTTAACAAAATGTAACGGACGCATGTTGCAGTTTTTGTTTAAATTAATCTAAGTATGATGTGCCGTACTACAATACAAGTCCTTTACTTGCAATGAGTCTTTTACAGCATTGTGGAGGAATTTTGGCCACTCATCTTTGCAGAATTGTTGTAATTCAGCCACATTGGAGGGTTTTTCAGCATGAACGGTCTTTTTAAGGTCAGGTCACAGCATCTCAATAGGATCCAGGTCAGGACTTTGACTAGGTCACTCAAGTCTTCATTTTGTATTTCTTCAGCCATTCAGAGCTGGACTTGCTGCTGTGTTTTGGATCATTGTCCTGCTGCAGAACCCAAGTTCATTTCAGTTTGAGGTCACGAACAGATGGCCGGACATTCTCCTTCAGGATTTGCTGGTATACAGCAGAATTCATATTTCCATTTATCACAGCACGTCTTCCAGGTCTTGAAGCAGCAAAACATCCCCAGACCATCACACTACCACCACCATATTTTACTGCTGCTATAATGTTCTTTTTCTGAAATGCTGTATTACTTTTACACCAGATGTAATGGGACACACACCTTCCAAAGGGTTCAGCTTTTGTCTCGTCAGTCCACAGAATGTTTTCCCAAAAGTCTTGGGGATCATCAAGATGTGTTCTGGAAAAACTGAGACAAGTTTAATGTTCTTTTTGCTCAGCAGTGGTTTTCGTCTTGGAACTCTGCCATGCAGGCCATGTTTGCCCAGTCTCTTTCTTATGATGGAGGCATGAACACTGACCTTAACTGAGGCAAGTGAGCCCTGCAGTTCTTTGGATGTTGTTGTGGGGTTTTTGTGACCTCTTGAATGAGTCGTGGCTGTGCTCTTGGGGTAATTTTGGTCGTCCGGCCGCTCCTGGGAAGGTTCACCACTGTTCCATGTCTCCGCCATTTGTGGATAATGACTCTCACTGTGGTTCGCTGGAGACCCAAAGCTTTAGAAATGGCTATATAACCCTTTCCAGACTGATAGATCAAAGTTAATTTTTCTCAATTGTTCCTGAATTTCTTTGGACCTCGGCATGATATGTAGCTTTGAAGGGTCTTTTGGTGTACTTCACTTTGTCAGGCAGGTCCTATTTAAGTGATGCCCTGATTGAGAACAGGTGTGGCAATAATCAGGTGTGCATTTTGTGTTTACTTGTGTTGTCTTTGACTAATATTTAAATTGTTTTGATGTTCCGAAACACTGAAGTGTGAAAAACATGCAAAAAAAACAGGAAATCAGGAAGGGGGCAAACTCTTTTTCACATCACTGTATATATTTTACTCAAATATTTGTTTAAAAAACCTTTGAAACGGATGTCTGTTATTGAGGGTAAGCGGTACAGATCCATGACCCTGAGGGTACATAATGGTTTAAAAACTACGTGAATCATCTGCAAAAATCATGCAAATGACATTATCATCTTTAGCTAACCACAACAAAAACAGAAGAAACAATTTCCCACATATGGAGCCAAAATGTACAAAATACAAAAAAATCGATATGGTTGTATATCGCATTATTTATGTTTGTGATATATTACCTTGATTTTCAGCTTAATCTCCTCCCGTAGATGTTGCCGTACAGTGTTTTGACTCAGTTTGTCCGCTGAATTATCAATGTGATGTGATGGAGTAAGATGACCCAGATCGTACACCATACATTACTTTTTTTATTTACTTTTTACTGTTTTTATATTTTCAGTGAACTATCTGGAATATCGCAGTATGCATTGTATCACAATGTATCGTAATACGCTGCCTGCCCCCAAAAAAGGTCACCACCTGAATTTAACTAAGCATATGGCTAAATAGTTATAAACAGAGCCTCCCATCGGATAATGACTGCGTTGGTGATTATGTTTCATCTGGGAACAAGTTCTTTAACCCTAACTGATGCAGTGAGTAGCTTCTCATTTCTTAAACAACCATGTCCAAAGACGCATCCTGTGGTGGTGGAAAAGATGTTCATCTTGTTCAGAAGGGTCAGATTGTGAAAGAGTGGTTCAGGGAGCATGAGCCATCATTATCACGCATGGATTGACCACCACAGAGTCCAGACCTGAACCCCATTGGGAATCTTTGGGATGTGCTGGAGAAGACTTTGCACAGTGGAACAAATCTCCCATCATCAATACAAATGCAAAAAACAAATGCAGCTCTGGACAGAAATAAATGTTGCGACATTGCAGAAGCTTTTGGAGACGATGCCACAGCGAATGCGTGCCATAATCAAAGCTAAAGGTGACCTTTTTATTTTTTTTCTTTTGGCCAGGCAGTGCATAATCGTATTAATCGTAATCATATGTATTATGAATCCCTTCCCAATACCCACCCATACTTTTTACAAAATATTTTTTTAAATAAATGCTGCTGAAGCGCTCATAACTACACATGGTCATATGGTGAGTGTGTCTCAAGTTGCAATGAGTCAAGTATAAGCCTAGGATTCCAGTTGGTGCTTCATTAGGAAAAATCAATAGATTCGTAAAAGCTGCAGTAATGAGCCTGGTTCGAAAACGTAAAAAGTGCGGATTTTTTTGCAGTGTAACAAGTAAAAGTAAAAAGTACTATGTTACAGAAATAGTCAAGTAAAGTACAGACACACCTCTGCCTGTTTCACTTGGGTGTTAGAGTTGACACCGGCCAGATTCAGTCAGTCATTCCTCTACACGAGATGGCCTAGAACATACACTATTCAGATAAAGTATGTTCACCTTTATAAATCAGCCTATGGCTTTACAAAGAGCTGCTTGTCCATATCCACTGGCAATAATTGTGAATTTCAAAACCACCAGAGCTGTACTGAAGCTGTCTGGAGGAGGACGCGAGTGTATTTTGTCCTCACGCACAGTGAGTCGGATGGTTAGCGGCAAAGGATCATGTTTTTGAGGCATTTCTGTGGTTACCCAGCCTATAGAAGCTTTACCCGGGTAGTGGTTGGATATTTCAGCAAGACTTTGATATTAAATATACACCTACACAAAAATGGTCCAATTACCAGAGTCAGTGGGACATGAACATCCCTGTTACCTGAAATGACCCCTGTTGGAAAGCTGTGGGCTGTCTGTTGAGGAGCCATTCGTTCCAATCTCATGAAACATTATCAGACTCGGCTCTGCTATGTTGGCAAAGAGAGGTAGCCCTGTGTATTCGCTGCTGGAGTGCCAATAATTGTGACACGTACTTTTTGTTAAACTCGCTTTTATTGCAATTTTTATTGCCGTAGAATAAATGTACTCCAGTTAAATGATAGATTTCCCATGTTTTCAGTTTCGAGGATACAAAAGATGTATTCATTACCTTTTTACATAGCTTTCTGATGGGACCCGCAATTCTGGAGCTGACCCCAGCAGCCTGTAGATTGGAGGTGGGTACATTTTTTTGCAGCTCTGAAGGACAGTGTAATTGGACTGAGGGGAAATAGTTTGACAACTGTGCGGATTTGAGGTACTTTGTACCGTTCTTTTTCTACCGTCTTTTGAGGTGATGACGTTAGATGAAGTGGAACTGCATGTACATGAGCGTTAACCGGAGCTCTGGTTGCTTACTGTGAAATTCAGCTGACTGGAGATTTATAGTCGGCTTACGTTTGTCATCCTTAATGCGTTTGTCATTTTTATATCCAACACTTACCACTGCTTCCTCTTGTCCTCTTATTCTTGTTTCCTTTTTCTCTGTTGACTTCCTGATGGGTGAGTGGTCTTACAATGGAAAATCTGCTAAGAACTGACTTGTGCTTTAAAAAAAAATGCAAGTAACACTAGCCAAACATTCAGAGAAGTTGCAGGTCAAGTGGTTATTAGTTTGAATTTCATGCGTGTTCTATCTGAAGCCACTCCAGAGTAAGGCTGGGAGGTGTAACAGCGTGTACTGTCGAAAAATGTCTACTGGTAGAGGTTTGGCTGTACCATTTATATTATATATATAAAAAAACAATTATTGTGCAAACCTGCTTTTCCACACTACGTTTCCCAGCATTCATCACTCCTTATGTCATGCACTGCCGAGTTCCTAGCAGGAGAGTATCCTACTGCATATCACTTGCCCAGGGAAACACAGAAATTCAAAATTCTGAATATATTTTTGTGTATTATTGGATCCTCATTGTAAAGTCGAAATATCAGGGGAGTTTATTAGTAAGGACATGGCCCTGATTTACAGATTTGCAAAGATGCTAATCAGAACCCATAATCCAAGGTATTCATGAGTATGACTGACCTTAAACTATAGAGTTTGCATGTTCTCCTCTGTCTATGTGGGTTTTCTTTAATTAGTCCGGTTTCCTCTTACATTAGCCGTGTGTGAGCGCATGTACCCTGTGATAGACTGGCATCTTGTCCAGGGTTTGCTCCCACCTTGTGCTGCTGGTTAGGTCCTGGCAATCCATGACCCTTCATTGGATTAAGCAGGTGTGGTAAATGAACGAGTTCTGAAGAAGTATTTAAAATTTTCGATTAATTTATTGGACTCACCAATGTAGTTTTATCTTATACAGTTTATTAAAATGTTCTTTATCTAAAATGACTATATTGCGCTATACAGGCAGCCCTCTGTGGGGATTGGTTCCAGGACCTCAGGATGCTCAAATCTCTTAAAGTTGTGAAGTATTTGCATACAACCAATTCGGACATCGAACTGTCCGTTTGAAATTTTTTTGCTCCCAAATTCAAACGCAAATTCAGTCTTCTAACATCGGTAAATGACCCAGCCTCAGGGTGGGTCTGACATGGACTGGATTCCGACTTCGAATGACCTTCCGGAACCAATAAAATATTTCCGAGGTTCAACTGGTACTAGAAAATGATCTTGATTACTTTTAGCAACTAACAAATGGAAATGGTAGGTAAAAAGCTGTTAGAGACTTGAGGTGAACAACGCTCAAATATGGCTGCTGGTGAATCTGTGGAGCTGTAGTCCATGGAAGCGGTGGTCCGACTGTACGCAGTTAGCACCAAATAAAATTAAATGTACTCTTTTAGAGGCTATCGGTCATATCCAGGCAAAATCTAACCGACTGGAAAATTTCACGGGGCTTGAACGAGAAGCAATTTTGGTCCTGCTACATTTTTCCACACCTCAATCTCGTGCTTTTGGTGATGCTGATGTCGAGATTTCGGAGACATCATTTCGGAGAGCTCTGAGCTGCACGGACCATGTGATTATTGACTATGTGACCTCTGGGTGACCCCGCTGGTGTGCGAGTAAAGGGCAGGGTGTTAGCGCATGCCGTACTGTCTGTCACGCATGTCAATAATGTGATGAATGGAGCTGGTGGTTATTAAAGCAGAATTAGAGCGGGTATGGGGGGGCGGCGATAAATGATGGCTCAAATGGCTTTGCAGTTGAGGGCTCTGGAGCCGGATGGCACAGCATCAGTGTCATCAGTCTTTGTTATTCTCCAGGGAGAGGATGAGAGCGAGAGAGAGAGGGAATAAGGTGGCGATACGGTCCGAGCTCATCATATCCTTGAGTGGATTAAATCCACCTGCTGGACAGTAGCTACCTGTCTCTCCAGTCAAGACGGGCCGTTCGTCTCCACGCCTGCTTCAGCCTTCCAGGCTCTCGTCGTCGGTGTCCTTCCTCCATTTTCTCCCTCATAGTCCATTTTCCTTTGTATCTCATACTTTCCTTCTCTAACCATTCCCCATCTCTCTCTGAGCCATTGTTTTTTCTCCATTTCTACCTCATTCTGTTTCTCCCCTCCATTTTCTAGCTCGCAAAGGGAGGGGAAGACCCCCTACCGCTATTAATCATGGTGAAGTCTCAAAGCCTGGCGGCGTACACATACGCGTACACACAAGTACACACACACACACGGGCGACTAGGCAGCAGCGGGTTCACTGCACAGTCACCGAGCAGAGGGAGGGACTCTGATTGGTGGAGTCTCACTTAGGCCGGCCCCTCGGCGACGCTTCGTCACGACTGCAGATGGGAGTGCATGATGCTGAAATTGGTATTCCGTCCCCATGCGCCACTAAGCCACTGATCCTTTTTTTAATTAGTACTTTATTTATTGATACCCCAGTTAATGTCGGCCCTAATTTTGGGACGCTTCTGTCTCAATTACCCAGAGCGTCGTTCGGTTTAGATTCGGCGCACGGCCACGCCAGAGAACGTACGCGACCGACATCGAGATCACCTTCGTTCGCATCCAGAAAACTGACACGAGTATACAAATCAAGTTTTGTCCGGCAAGACGTAACCCTGATTCTACAGTGCAAATCTAACTGTAGCAATACGACGTATTTACGATAGCTCGCATGAGGTCAGCCCACTTAATCAAATATTAATTGAACCCTGTTTTTTTCCCCCCCTCTGCGCTGACAGTGATGTATTCATTCATCATTACACAATGTTTACCCAGTAAACACAATTATAGATGTGCCACACTTATCGGAGAATTACTGCAGGACGAAACAACAAAATCAGGGCCAGTTTTGCTATGGGGGTTGTAGGTGCGTGGCCCAGTCTTGAGGTTTTTTTCCCTGGGAGCATCAGCGTCATAAATCAGAGGCGTACCTGGAGTGCGGAGGTGTTTGTACACATTTTCCAAGAGTGTACTGGGATGGTGTGGTACTTTGCATGTCCTTAGGCAGTTAGTCTGTAAGGTTTTGCTGTTGATGATGAAATATTAAGTGACGCCAGCTCAGAGTTGCGCCTCCCTTAATAAGTGTGGTTAAAACATCTAAGATCTTGAGTGCCCACAATTTGGATTTATTACTCTTTCCAATCTGCTTGCTTCTCCACTGAGCATTTATATCGGCACCCTTCTTGTTAACATTCATTCGTTCTATCACTCACCCTAAGTAACAGTGGTCTGCACTAGGGATGGGCAGTGTGACGATATTTTGTCGTATCATGATGAATTTGATCATTTTCTTTTCTTTTCCGAGCATCTCGAGGATATCGTCAGTGCTTAAAGAACACTGACTGGCAATGTTTTATCATAAGGAGTGTAATTAGTCCTGTTCAGTTGGATCAAGTGCAGGAAACTTTGAATAATCACTAAGAATACTGTTTTGTTCTCGCTTTTGCGCTGGAGGAACTTTCTCATAGCTTTTAGAACTGTTGTTGAAAGTGCACCCTTTCTCGTGTGTGCCAGTTCCTACTGGGTAGTGGGAATGCAAACCATGTAGTTATTGGGGGAGCTTCACGGTGTATAGTTTCTCCATACTTGCAGGGAGTTTCCTATTTACACTGGGGATACCTATCCATCATAAGTTAGTTATTGTAATCCGAGTAGTTTAATAGACACTCTATATCGTGTAGGGTACCTTAAACATGCTTCAAATAGGACCTTGATGGCGCTTCCTCGCTACGTTTTCCATTGCCACGTGACTCCCTAAGACTCACACTGCTGAGTCCAGTATCATACCGCATATTGCTTGCCTGGGGATGCCTCACACTGGGGGTTCGAACCCAGGCCCTCATGAGAAGAACGTTCCAATTTCGTTGAGGGTAACTGCACTTGATTCGCAAATCCAGGTCTTTGTAGCAGTGCCAAAGTGCCACGCTTCGACCCGACACATCTGTTCTAAATCCACCAGGTTTCGTCCCTCAGCGTTTGCCTTTTCTTCTTGACGTATTTTGTAATTCTGCAAGACATCACACACTCCCTCCAAATCAGGTCCACAGACCAAGAGGGTCATGGTGCGACTTCTTTCTTTTGGATTTATGCTGCTTTTTCTGTACAAGTTCCAGCACACTTAAAAGGTTCTGAGATAAATGTGACTGGGACTGTTTTGCTCAGTAGAATCATTTATGGAAGAGACTCGTGACCTCGAATCCCTCTCACTCAACCTCTGTGACCTCATTGAAATAACACCGTGGTGCGTCTGCGGGGAGCTTTAGATGCCAAGACGATTTTAAGTGCTGTTATTTACTTCCTCTTATTATCACTGGATGTTATGGGCTGTTTTTAACATCCGTCACATTACTGGGACGCCGTTTCAAACGTGGTTCTCTTAAGACTTCAGAACTGGTTGTTGTAAACCCTTAGAAATAATCTAGGAAGAATAATTTCTTACAGTTTTAAAATGACAGTGCGAGTAGTGGAATAACTTACCAGGATTTTGACTTTGAATCTTTGTGGCATCTGCAGGCCGGCTAGCTAACGCTAATACCTACGTTATACAGTGGTGTGAAAAAGTGTTTGCCCCCTTCCTGATTTCCTATTTGTTTGCATGTTTGTCACACTTAAGTGTTTCGGAACATCAAACCTATTTAAATATTGGTCAAATACAACACAAGTAAACACAAAATGCAGTTTTTAAATGAAGGTGTTTATTATTAAGAGAGATAAAAATCCAAACCTACATGTCCCTGTGCGAAATAGTGATTGCCCCCTAAACCTAATAACTGGTTGGGCCACCCTTAGGAGCAACAACTGCAACCAAGCATTTGGGATAACTTGCAATGAGTCTTTTACAGCGTTGTGGAGGAATTTTGGCCACTCATCTTTGCAGAATTGTTGTAATTCAGCCACACTGGAGGGTTTTCCAGCATGAACGGCCTTTTTAAGGTTATGCCACAGCATCTCAATAGGATTCAGGTCAGGACTTTGACTAGGCCACTCAAGTCTTCATTTTGTTTTTCTTCAGCCATTCAGAGGTGGACTTGCTGGTGTGTGTTGGATCATTGTCCTGCTGCAGAACCCAAGTTTGTTTCAGCTTGAGGTCACGAACAGATGACCGGACATTCTCCTTCAGGATTTTTTGGTAGACAGCAGAATTCATATTTCCATTTATCACAGCACGTCTTCCAGGTCCTGAAGCAGCAAAACAGCCCCAGACCATCACACTACCACCACCATATTTTACTGCTGCTATAATGTTCTTTTTCTGAAATGCTGTGTTACTTTTACACCAGATGTAATGGGGGACACACCTTCCAGAGAGTTAGACTTTTGTCTCGGCAGTCCACAGAATGTTTTCCCCAAAAGTCTTGGGGATCATCAAGATGTGTTGTGGGAAAACTGAGACAAGGTTCCTTTTTTTTGTTCAGCAGTGGTTTTCGTCTTGGCCATCCAGGCCATTTTTGCCCAGTCTCTTTCTTATGGTGGAGGCATAAACACTGACCTTAACTGATGCAAGTGAGACCTGCAGTTTTTTGGATGTTGTTGTGGGGTATTTTGTGACCTCTTGGATGAGTCGTCGCTGCGCTCTTGGGGTAATTTTGATCGACTGGTCACTCCTGGGAAGGTTCACCACTGGCTTTATAATGGCTTTATGGAAATGGCTTTATAACCCTTTCCAAACTGTTATATCTCAATTACTTTCTTTCTCAATGGTTCCTGAATTTTTTGGATCTCGGCATGACGTGTAGCTTTGAAGGATCTTTTGGTGTACTTCACTTTGTCAGGCAGGTCCTATTTAAGTGATGTCCTGATTGAGAACAGGTGTGGCAATAATCAGGCCTGGGTGTGGCTAGAGACACTGAACTCAGGTGTGATAAACCATAGCTAATTTTGTGTTTACTTGTGTTGTCTTTGACTAATATTTAAATTGGTTTGATGTTACGATAAACTTAAGTGTAACAAACATGCAAAAAAATAGGAAATCAGGACGGGGGCAAACACTTTTTCACACCGCTGTACCCTTAAAGTGTGTGCGCTCTGGACCTGTAAGGCTGCAATGCTAACTACTGAGCTACCTTGCTGCCTAACGCTCATGATCATCCATTCTAAGGGTTGTGACCATTCAAAAGGTTTTAACCATTTCAATTTTTTTAGTTCAGGCTTATTTTAAACCGAGACCTTTATGTTTGGTTAATAATTCAAGCCCAGTTTGACTGTACTCTATATAGCTCATATCTTTAATCCTCTTGAATATAGCCTTCCAGCAGCACCGGCTGATGCACAGCTAATTTCCTTGATTTGGACACTTAGGCTCTTATTTTTAGCTCAGTCACTGTGTGTTTGACAATCAGACCAGTCTGAGGACGACTGCTAATTTAATAGAGCTACAGTTTGCGTTGAGATGATCATCCAAATGGGTCAAGTGAGCCCTGGTGCGAGAGTGGATGAAAGCAATGGGTTAACTAATTACCGCATTAGTAGCTGCTCGGCGCAGGTGATCTGTCAGTGCTAAGATATTCCAGACCCATCACCCTAGACGCTATCTCTTCCGAACACCTGCAGCCGTGCGGTCGTCCACCTCTTTTCTTTTCCTGTCCTCTCCACGGGTCCCTTTTCTTTCCCCTTCAGTTTGTCGCCGCTCTCTTCTTCCTTCTTCACGTTTATGGCCTTGCTCTTTTTGCAGACCCAAATGATCTGGCGTAAGCCGGCGCGTCAATCTGAGCGGCATGTTTATATTTATGTATGGAAGAGAGTCGAGGGAAGTGACGGCACTCTGCGCTTTATTGACTAAGCATTAAGGGGACATTATCAGGTGATAGCAGAGTTATTTACGAGGAGGGGGAGAAGTGCGCAGACTGAGTTATGTGAGAACCGGCGCAGGGATGAAAGCTGCTCATACAGTCCGAGCCGGTGGCAAAGCACCAGCACATAAAAACAGAACGGCTCAGATTTATGTGGAGGGAGTTTATGCTGTTCTGTAGGTCAGCCACAGGCTGCTTATCTGGCCTTGACGGTATGTAGAGTAGGTGAGAATGCTACCGAACGAGCCTGACAACTATTATGGCTGAGAAATGATCGTCGGTCTACGTAGAATGTACTTTGAGGTTCAGGCAGTGAGCCAGACTGGGTTGGAATCCTGACACTTATGCTAAGCTAGTGGATAGGAACGGTCTTTTGTCCACTTGCAGAAATCGAGGGAGTGTTGGTGCTGCACAGCTCCAGTGACCAGTGGTGCCAGATCTCGCAAGCCCAAAAGAACCTAATTTGCTCAAAAAAAACAAAACAAGGAAAACCCTAAAACATATTTTGAAGTGTCCTTGGCTATGCAAAATGTGCTATACAGTAAGTCCCCTAGATTGGAACTAGTTCCTTTCCGAGAGTGAGTTCGCTTGTCCAGGAGTTTGTATGTCCAACATATTTAGCTTAAGCATCCAGCTTGTGACAATATCTGATCAGGGTTGCATTCATTTTAGTGTCCGTTGTTATGACTCGCTGCTTTTTATGGAGATCATCACTGCTTTTATGCTTAATACCAGACATTCTGGGTTTAAAAAAGTGCAGTAATTTCACAAAAAATGTGGTATGTACTATACACAGCTGGTGTCCATCGCTCCTTCCACATCATCCCTACGCGTTGGGTCACCTTTGTTTTACGTTCTGACTTCCTTATATCCTTCAGCTGTCTAGTTTATCATTAGTTTAGTTATTTAAATCCTGCATTTCCTTTGTTTGGTGCGAATTAAGTACTTTTCGCTTCTGTTCGGTCCGTGCTGTTACAGTTACAGGTTCCTTCTTCTCTGTATCACGCCATTCCTGTTTGCTGCATTTTGGATTGTTTGTGGACTCTGTATGCTCAGGACTAAGTTTCATAATTGCATTAAATTCTCCAGTTGTTTTATTTTCAGTTTTCTATAAAGCTCTGCTCTGTACCGGCTTCTAGTGTTCATCTCCCGCTTTCTTCCCAAGTACAGCAGTGGGTAACATGACCACTTCTCGATAAAGCCTGAATATGACTGAGACCGAGTAAACAACGAAGTTCTGCTGTCCTCCGATAAGCACCAGAGATGTGAACTAACCTACCACGCTGAAATGCAACTTCAAATTCTGCCAGTTTTCAATTTTGCACTAATTTAAATCATTTTCAATGTATTGCACATGCATGGTTCACATCTTTGAAAGTTCATTAGTTGAAGGTTCGCATCTAGGGGACTTGGTGCATAAAATGAACGTATTATTGTACTGTCTTTTTGTAATTGGCTTTACAACCATTACAACACTCAGTACTTGGAGAATATAGGCTTGGATTTGATATCATTTGACGTGATCATAATTGAGTCATTGTTTGCTTGTGTTTTCACATTTTGTTTTTTAAAACTACATTTTGTACCACAATTTCCACCAACTAGCAGGTGGTGCATGTGGCTGGCAGAGTCGCCTCACCACGCTGAGATCCCGGTTCGAGAGTTTTCTCATCATCTTCTTGTTCCCCATAGGGGCTGTGGTGGGCTATGGTCCAGAAGGTCCAGGGTCTAGTCTCACCTCTGGTAAGCTGCCACTGTTGAACCCATAACACACAATTGCTTGGATTGTAAGAAGCCAAATGACATAAATCTAAATGTTCACATTCCAAAGACATGCATTAGGTTGACTGGTCAAATTATTGATTGTTGTGTGTGATGTTAAACTACCAAACAATAAACAATCCACCAACTAGCCGAGCTCCATCTGTTGCATGGAAGCTACCTTTGAAAGGTGGAATGAACACACTGATACCTGTGAAGCCAGAGGTCAGGGTTTGAACTTGCATTATGAATGATATTTAGTGAGTTAAGTCTCTTTGTTTGAACTTTTATCTACTCTTGCCTAATTGGTTATACAACGTAAAGTGGATGGACGCATTTGCATGAAGTTGAGCCCGGCTGAACTTTTGCCCTCACATGAAGAGTCTGGTCTGACCAGTCATGCCCCATGCACATCCATCAGAGCTTTTCATTGAAATTAATAAGCTGCAGTTCCTGAGACTCGCAGCTGGACACGCACCCTAATGGAGTCTGATGGTTTAAAGATGAAAAGCCTAGTGATTTATTATATAGGCAGAATTTCTAGTTTGTGTGTCAGCCTTTGTTTCGTCCCTTTACAGTAGGAAAGACCTGCTGATCAGATACTTAAATGATTTCCACAGGTTAATCGCTTATTATGAAATTACAGGGTTGCCGATCTCAAGATTCCTGCTCTCTCACCGAGCAACATGGGCGTAGTTCCTAGCTGTCGCTCTGTTTTTGCAGCCTAATTATGCTGCCCATGAGAATAGGAGTGTTTTCTGTGCTACGCTATTCCGGGTATGATTCATTTGCAACTAAAATGCAGTGTGTTTACAACGGCGTAAAGAGACGGAGTGCTTGACGATGGAAATAAAAGCCTGTTTTAAGATAGATGTCTGATAAAAGTGGAAGGGAGCTTCGTTCACTGTCGTCTGTTTACTTCACGTTTTACTTATTACAGGCAACGTCCGCTCATTGAGAAACTTTATTTTTGGATTTATTGACATCTCCTGTTTACTTCCCGGTTGCCAGTAATTCACATAAAAATGAGAAATGCTCAAAAGCACTTTGCAAAGAAAAACAAAATTTCTCCTTGTCCGGAAAACTTCAGAAGGTCCAGGGAGGATCAGTTGTAAGTGTGAAGGATTTTAATGGAGTGCAAAATGACTCCAGAGACAGACCGCCCCTCTCTCTCTCTCTCTCACAAACCCGGACTCACCTCAACCCTGTGGCACTCGCTCCAAAGCACATGCACTTCACCTAGTCAAAGCCATCTTTCTCCACGGCAAACCAGGTCAACAAACAAAAAGCAATTATGTTGGGCAGCTGCCGCCTGGGAGCAGGTAATTACAGCGTGGTGTGGACAGCGTCATTCTAAGCAGGTACTAAAAGCGCCATTAATCATCTCCATGGCGACGCCTCGCGCTCACGTGACTAGCCGCCGCGGGGAGAAACCTATTTCTGATCGGACGCGATTGGACGGTGGCAGAAGTCCTCGCAGAGGTCAGTCAGGCAGCTTAACTGACCTGCCAATGACCTTGTATCACTTGACCTCTACGGGCCTGGAGGTCATGCCTCGATATCAGCCGGAGAGTGGCTCAAAGAGAGAGGGAGGGGAAGACAAATGGTTGGGAGTGGAATAGGGGAAGGATGAATAGGAGAATGAGAGAGAGAGAGGGAGAGAGAGAGAAAACGATGAAGGCGAGCAGGGATGAAAAATAAAACCCTGTCATGATGGAACACCTGGGTCCTCCCTTATACACTGGCTGACCAGTGGAAATAAGGATTATTATTACAAATGTCGGGCCATTGTGAAGGTTCTGTATAGGTAAGGGTGTGCGGCGCGGCACTGTTATCACTATTTTCAGGATGTACAGGGTCATACGTTTTTAATTAAATCCTTCCTTCTGAAGGAGCTGCTCAAAATGTTCAGCCGCTCAAGAAGTCCAGCCTTATAGATACCTTCTTTCGTAACGAATTCTAGCTTGTGCATGATTGACGAAGAACCGTTTAGGTCCCTTGAATGAGGAGGAATTCTCTACATACAATCCAGCGTGAGGGTTCTCCTTCACATTATAACATCAGAATCACGAGCAAGTGGAATATCCAGTGAGAAGCCCAGGTCATGCATCATTACTTGCTCATCTCTGTGACCATTAGGTGTATGCAGAGTGAATTAGGAATGAGAAATATTTGCGTCCATGCTTTGACGTATGGGTGGACGATATGAGGTGAAATTAATATCACGATATTTTCCACTATCAATACAAGAACTATGTAATATCACGATATACCAAAAAACTAAAACAAAATAGGTTATTTTATTAATAATTGATAAATGCTATTGAAAATTAGTTGTAATAAATGTTAACTTATGTCAGAACAGAAGTGTGAGTAATAGTGTTGAAGTCGAGACGCACTGCCGACTTCCTCATCAGAGTGTGCGATGCGAGTACCGCGTATAGCATGTCGCTTGCTCGGGAGAATTCGCATTTCAACACGGTACGGATTCTGTGGAATGTGTGTTTGTTTTATCGGATCCCAATCCCAGAGTCAGGCCATCGTGAAATTGGGACTCCGTGTCATAATTAGAACAGACGAGAAAATTAAACACTGCATATTCTTGTCTGCTTCAGCCTAAACTCGAGCTGTTCGACGCTCCGCTTTGAAACAATTGAGATGATTGCAGAGGGGTGCAGCCATCTTCTCCACAGTGGGAAAGATGGAGGATGTGCTAGCACTAATGGCCGTTTGGAGACACATTTTCGATTTGGGGAAAGTTCATGAACTGCGCTTCCATTGAGCTCTGAGGGGAGATAGACGGACAGAGCACAATGGCTTATCTGAAAAGACAGACAGCATCCCAACATCTTCACCCACCACCTGCCTGTTCCTCTGCTCTCCCCTCCCTTCTCCCTTGTTTCCTTTCCTCCGCTCGCCTCTATATCGTTCTCCCACCACCCCGATCCCCATCTTGTTCCTCTCCATATGTCTGTGAATGCATTGCTATGGCAACCACACCCAGGGCAGCTCGGGTGAAGATTGTTGAAAGGCGCGTTGACTTCATACTTCGTCTGATTTTTTTGGGCGGGTAAAAATCAGACGACGCGTCAGGTTGTGCTTGTTTACAGGGCTTTATTTGAATGCGCATGTGCACGACATGTCAAAGCAAACGCAGTACATCATCCAAGCCAGGAGAACATCTCTCAAAAATATGTTGAATCAGCCTGTAAAAGAAACTCAGTAGGCACAATTTCCATGCTGTTCCCTGAAACGTTTTGTGTGGGTGCTGTCACTGTCTTCGAAATGAGCTCCGTACCACTCGGTTTGTCTTTGTTTTTTGTTTGAAAGATAGAAAAGTCAGAGTATTTGTTTGCAGTGGTTTATTCACAATAAGTAGACACATCATGTCAAAGGAAGAACACAACACACACTGTAAATCATTCCCTTAAACGAAGATTGGCAAAAATCGGATGCATTGGACCAGCCTAGGAGGAATATGCACATGTTTATTCTGTAAAACCCCAAATGTTGTTTAGTGTGGGATTTGTCACTGCTGTTTGTTTACATATTGTTGCCGCGTATTACATCTCTGCTCAGTCGCTTGTTGACTGTACTGAATATACACAGTGGGTCTTCCAGGAAATTAGTGTAACAATAAATCAGTTCTCATGTTGCCACATCCGTGCCATTACAAGTGTCAGCAAAATATTTATTGCACGAATTTCTGATCATACATTTTTCATGGTGAAACGAGACAAACAAACATAGCCAGATATTTTTTTACTACCAATATTAAACTGTGCATATATACTGATGCTTCCTAGAACTGGAAAAATAAGGGAACTTGGATTCCGTAGCCATTTCTTTATGGCTCTCATTGTGGCTTAGTACCATGGACTGATCAAATGGATATGATTCATGACTTCAATGAAGAAACGTCCACTGCTCAAGAGTCCAACAGTGGTGTGCTTTACACCAGTCCTGCTGATGCTTGCTCTGAAATAAGTAAACCCCAGATTAAACATGCAAACTTTTTAGATGGCGTTCACAATGTCCTTTAATGCTTTCTAGAACATTTTCGACCAAGGCAATCTGTTATCCATGTTTTGGGAATGCTATGTCAGGAAAGGCTTAAAACTGAAAATCGGTAACATTAACTAATCTAATAGTAACTAATCTAAGTCCTAGTCCTTGTACTCTTTCTGCGCTTCTTTGTAATTGCAGTTTTATATAGTCACTTTAATGCAGACCTCTCTACTTCTCAAAACCAAATGTGTTTAAACATAATGGTTGTTTTCTTTTATTCAGAAACTCCAGGTATTAACGTATTATATGGAACGGCTACACTTGCCAACGCAGTTTCAAAAGTTTCCAAATTGTACTATTGAATATAAATGCATACATTACAGTTCTTTACGTTTCATTTTTATATTGAATTTCCAATTAGCTCAGATGTTTTGTTGAAGCCATTGGCACAAATGCAACATATTTTAATTAAAGTTTGTACTCATTACAAATACATTAAATGCTCCCCCCTAAACATAGACAGTGTGGCACCTGTTAGCACAGATTTTACAATCAACTTTAGAGTAGGGCATAACATGTCCACGTTTGGGGAGGGAAAAAACACTGACAAACTGCCAGGACAAACACTTTCAGTTTTAATGATTGTTTTTATTCTGGCCTCCTCTAGCTCAGACGTGGCCAGCTGCTGCTCCAGCCAATTGTTTGATTTTGATTTTGATTTTTTTAAGTATAGATTAATCAGAAAAGTTTGGTCCTTTTGGTTGTTGTTTAATAAACATCCTTCGTGCAGGCATTAAAAATCCCAGTGCTGTAGGAATAACACAGGCCCAGTTCACTTACTAGTTTGACCACAAGTTCTAATCAGCGTCCACCTTATCCATCCTTCCTTGGAGGTCATCCAAGAATTAAATGGGAAAATATGGGCCTGTATGGGCCAAGTGCGCTGAGTGATAGTGCTGCATGCATAGGGGTTCAAACCCAAATTCAGTGCCGCCCCTTTCCCTCTAGCCTTGCAGCGTTTTCATTTCTAGAATTGTGGTTGTGTAAGAATACAGTATTTATTGCTTTGGATTATTTTAAATTGCCTTTCCGTTGTTTTAACTGATGGTAATCAGTTGTCAGCGGTGTTGAAAGGGTGAATGCGATAAGTTGTTTGTTGGCAACTATGAAAATTTGTAATGGAAGTTGGTAAAAGATTAGATTAAATGAATGGCGAGGAAGAACCTCGTACAGCTCGGGTTAGTGAAGAAGTACAGATAGAGGCTGAGGAGGACGAGGATAAATGCGGTCTGCTAAGGAGACGAACCATCTCACTACATCACCCTAGTTGACTGTGGTATCAGCCTTGAGTATGAGAGAGTGAAGGTACTGGCCTATTGACTATCAATCAGTGTGTTGAAGGATTAAGTAACAGCACTGCCAAACTTTCGCTCTTGGGCCCTGGAACAAGGCTCTTAACCCATAACTGCAAAAAAAAAAAAAAAAAGAGTATCCATTGTGTGAGAGGTCCACGAGTTTACTTTCAATGAATATGTTAATTAATCTCTTCCAGTTTAGAGTGCAGTGTGGGAGTGTGTATGAGCTTGTGAGTGTGTATGTGCCCTGCGCTGGATTGGAGCCAATGTGTGAATGAGTGCAGTGTGTATTATTGTGGCCACTATAATTTTACAATTCATTCATGACTAGAAACTCTGCCTCATTTTTATGCAGTTACTTTAAGCTTATCTCTACATTTTCTTTTACTATTTATGATTTTTAGATAAATATATTTCAGTAGCGCTTTTTGCAGTGGAGCATTGTCTCAAAGCAGATTTACAATTTCTATGTTCTAATTTAGAAGCCCAATCCCAAACTGTGCAAGCCTAGGGTGACAGTGGCAAGGAAAAAGTCCCTAAACCTTTTAAGGAAGAAACATTAGAATGACCAAGACTCTGAAAGGAACCCAATCTCCTTGGGCGGCTCAGATGATAAATGTATGAATTAAACAAAGTCACCTAATTAATAAGTGGAAAGTAACAGTTTAAATGAACATAAACTAAATAAATATTATTAAATGCCTGTAAATGAGTTAAAAATCTGTAAAGATCTGATTGAGTAAAATCGTTTTGCTTTAACTTAATTACAAATGTTTAACAATTAATTTTTTTGTTTACTGAACTTAAAATAATTCCTGTCTAATTATAATATATACAGTAGTGCTTAAGTTTGTGAACCCTTTAAAATTTTCTATATTTCTGCATAAATATGACCTAAAACATCATCAGAGTTTCACACAAGTCATAAAAGTAGATAAAGAGAATCCAGTTAAACAAATGAGATAAAAATATTATACTTGGTCATTTATTTATTGAGGAAAATGATCCAATATTACATATTAGTGAGAGGCAAAAGTATGTGAACCTCTAGGATTAGCAGTTAATTTGAAGGTGAAATTAGTGTCAGATGTTTTCAATCAATGGGATGCCAATCAGGTGTGAGTGGGCACCCTGTTTTATTTAAAGAACAGGGATCTATCAAAGTCTGCTCTTCACAGCACATTTGTGGAAGTGTATCATGGGACAAGCAAAGAAGATTTCTGAGGAGCTCAGAAAAGGAGTTGTTGATGCTCATCAGCCTGGAAAAGGTTAGAAAACCATCTTTAAAGAGTTTGGACTCCACCAATCCACAGTCAGACAGATGGTGTACAAATGGAGGAAATTCAAGACCATTGTTACCCTCCCCAGGAGTGGTCGGCCAACAAAGATCATTCCAAGAGCAAGGCGGGTAATAGTTGGCGAGGTCACAAAGGACCCCAGGATAACTTCTAAGCAACTGAAGGCCTCTCTCACATTGGCTAATGGTAATGTTCTTGAGTCCACCATCAGAGAGAACACTGAAACAACAATGGTGTGGCATGGCAGGGTTGCAAGGAGAAAGCCACTGCTCTCCAAAAAGTAACATTGCTGCTCGTCTGCAGTTTGCTAAAGATCAAGTGGACGAGCCATAAGGAATGGAAGGATGTTTTGTGGGACGGATGAGACCAAATTAGCTTATACAAAATGGCTTAAAAGAAAAGCGTTATGTTTGGAGAAAGGAAAACACTGCATTCCAGCATAAGAACCTTATCCCATCTGTGAAACATGGTGGTGGTAGTATCATGGTTTGGGCCTGTTTTGCTGCATCTGGATCAGGACGGCTTGCCATCATTGATGGAACAATGAATTCTGAATGATATCAGAGAATTCTAAAGGAAAATGTCAGGACATCTGTCCATGAACTGAATCTCAAGAGAAGTTGGGTCATGCAGCAAGACAGCGACCCTAAGCACACAAGCCGTTCTACCAAAGAATGGTTACAGAAGAATAAAGTTGTGGCCAAGTCAAAGTCCAAGTTAAAGTGAGGAAACCCACCGACATTCCAGAGCTGTTCTGTACGGAGGAATGGGCTAAAATTTCTCCAAGCTGGTGTGCAGGACTGATGGGACTGTAGTAGCCTAGTGGATAAGGTACTGGACTATGGACCAAAAGGTCCTGGGTTCAAATCCCACCTCTGCCAAGCTACCACTGTTGGGTCCTTGAGCAAGGCCCTTAACCCACAATTGCTTGGATTGTAAGACTGTACCAATTGTAAGTTGCTTTGGATAAGGGCGTCTGCTGTAAATGATCAACAGTTACAGGATATGTTTAGCTGCAGTTATTGCTGCACAGGGGGTCACACCAGATACTAACTCACTAATGTAATATTGGATCATGTTCCTCAATAAGTAAATGACCACGTATAATATTTTTGTCTCATTTGTTTAACTGGGTTCTCTTTATCTACTTTTAGGACTTGTGTGAAAATCTGGGTTCCCAAACTTTCAATCACCACTGTAATAGGTAATCTTTTTAATTGAATTTTAAGTATATAGTCGATCTTTCCTCTCAGCTGATCAGTGTGACAGATCAGCATAACAATCAAGCTAACAGACCTTCATCTGAGTACATTTTATCTTTAATATCTCATTTTAACATGCATGTTTTTGGAGCCAGTATTTCACTTTGCTTCTTTACGAGTCAAGAAATGTTGGAGCACTCAACAGCAGCGCTGTTCTTCTCTTAAATGTGAGTAAGCAGTTTAGAAAGCTGTAAGAGGCATAAAATTGGTAATGTAATCAAGGAATGAGTGCAGCATTGATTAGGACGGAGAGTGCAGCCCATCTCCAGTTCAGCTCTGAGCCTGATAATTCCATCATACTGCATGACATAACCAACCCAACCACAATCAGACGTAGAAACCTATAAAATCCAACCTCATGCAAGTTTTCTGTTTTCTTATGAGTGTTACATATGGGGCAGTGCTTATTTATAACTGAACTGGAATACACTGCTTTAAGTACATTTTACTAGGTGATGTGGACAAAATCCTTAGAACAGTATATCTGTGAACAGTACATCTAAATAATTTTACATATTTATTCATGGTAATATTATTTTTCACAGTACAGTAATATAAAAAGTAAAATGGTATAACAATGTCCATTTTACACAATCCAGGTTAATTCGTTCCTTGTCTTATCCTCTTAATCCTAGCCACTGTGCCTCAGGTAATTGGTTGTTACTTGAAATGCACTCGATCACGTATCAGAATGGTATTTAATACTATACAGTGTAACCTCAGAATTGAAACGCCTCTCCGCTCCGACAGTTCAGACGTTGAAGTCTGTTTGAATTTTTTTGCCCCCAAACTCGAACAAAAAATTCAGATTTCGAACATGGGCACCCTAAATAAAACACTCAATGGTACGATCTTCCAAAGACATACACGTAGCTAATATCCAGTCGGTGGCGATAATGCACCAATACAGTATTTCCAAAAGAAGAAGAACTAGGGTGGGTTCATTGGCATATCATTTATGTTATATTATTATTACTGTTATGTGTAGATGTAGATCAGTCTACGGGTGCGATTTCAGACACCCCTGAGTCTCGGCGTCGCCTCAGTGGCTATAAAGTTTGACTTTATTTTTACTTATTTCATGTATTGATTGATTATTACTGTTGCATTAAATTTATTAGCTTTATTCCTGCCTTTAATCATTAATTACATACGAATATAGGTGTAAAAAACTATCATTTGGGAGTCGGAAACGAATTAATCCTATTTACAGTACCTGTCATGGGAACATTTGATTCTGACTTTGTACGTGGAGTTCAAACAGGCTTGTGGAACCAATTAAAATTGAATTCTGAGACTCCACTGTGCAATATAACAATTTAAAATATAAACAAAAATGCATACATCACAATGCTGAGTGCTTACACAATAGCCAGCTTTCTGAAATAAGTCATCTTAGTGCACCTTTGGACTATTTGTGTTTTGGTTTGAGTGTGTGTGTGTGTGTTGTGCGTGGGACTGACTGTGTGCGTTTTCGCACTGTCCTTTGATATACTGCGAGTAGCTCTATTAAATTAATATCTGTAGCACTGAGCAAGCTAGATGTAAAGACCCGGTGCTAATCGCTTCGACATTATTCCCATTAGTTCCATGTCACTTGCCTTTCCATTCACCTTCAATAATGTGTGGCTAAAAGCTGGAGTGTGTACACGTATACTGAAGCTCTGCACCGACTGACGACATGAGCACTGTAGTGCGTAGCTGGTGGGTTTCCATCTATCGGCTTATTTGACATGCCGATTCAGTCGTTAAGGCTTCAAGAGTAAACAAACATTTGGGAGACAGACCTGTGACTGGATCCTCTAAATATGTTACATCGATTTTGCGCTCAAAATATCGATATATTTTTTTTTAAGTTACAAAAACACATTTAAATGGGGTGTAAACTACAATCTCCGCTCCTGTAGATGTCTCTTCAGTGTTTTGATTCGATTTGTCTGAATGATCAGTGTGTGTTAAGACCACTCAGGCTGTCCACCATAAGCTGATCTGATATTTTCATTGAACTATGTGGAATATCGCAACTTGCATCGTACCGCAATGTATCGTGATGTAATCGTATCGTGAAGTCCTTTCCAATACCCACCCCTAGTTGGAACTAAAGTTTATAGACATATCAGCATGCACAAGCGATATTACAGTTAAAGTCTTCCTTAATATCCCTTAATTTCCGAATAACTCGTGGAAGTCGAGTAAATGTGTGAGAGCAGTTGAGTTTGAGTCTTTCAGTTTGTATGATTCTGCAAGCTTGGCGATCTTTGTTTTTGAGTTAGCAGTTTTGCAAACCCCGTCGTATCCGTCTGCGTTTCTTTCACCTTGCCGCGTTGTGCTTATGCACAGCTTTCCAAAAGGACAATCGAGGTGCCCCCGTAGAGGTCGGCGCTCCTTCCCAGACGCCACAGCAGAAGGGCATCTTCATTTAGGCCAGTGATGGGGAGCGATAAATGAGTTCTCCGGCCACGCTAACCTGCTATCCTCTGCTTGGTACAGATTTGAATGGCGAAACCACATAGAGCGTAACCTTGACACAGTTTTCACCTCCCTGACACAGTTTCCCCTCCCTAATACAGCTTCCTCACTTAAGCTCGAGCTTCCCCTCCTCCCTCTTTCCCCTCATCCCAAAGCCCATTTTCTTCCTCAGCGCAGAAGTGCTGAGTGCTGCTGTTTGCTCTGAATGCTGAGTTTTTTCGCTGAGCCGGTAAACTGTCCCCAAACATCTGTTCTCGGGAGTCATGTAAAAGGAGAGGAGAAACAAGCCCCGTGAGATGCTTTGTCTGCGTGGTAGCCATTTTGGACTGTGTACAACAAACAAGTGGGTGGTAGGTCTGGGTTCAGAAGAAAACAGAAGATAATGGTGGAGCGCCGAGACGAAGCTCTGGACAAAGAACGAGTGGATGTGGAGGAACAGTGTCCTTAAGCCGTTTTGGGCCAAGTCCAAGTACACATTTAGGCGCAGCATTGAAATATGGGTAATGAAGGCCATGTCAGATCAGTCAATCATCGCTTTTGAGATTCGGAAGCTCTTGTCTCAGCTCATATTTTAATGGCATGTTTAATTGATATGACACCTAATCAATCAACAGCATATTACCAGAAATCTTGCAGAAACGTTTATGGAGTCTTTTTTTTTTTCACCGCTGACTTTGAAAACTTCTCACTTGGTCCTGTCATGATGGAGTCATCTGCAGTACTGTCAGAATTTTTTGCAAATATGAACCAAAAGGAACCAGTCTCAGAGAATCACGCATTCTCTCTCTCTATAATTATGCAAGAATATATGAATGTTTTTCTGGTGTACTACAACTTTTTATAATAAAAATCAAATCATGCAGTATTGCCCAACGTGCCATCATATTTTATTCCTTCATTTGTTTATTTTATTATTTTAATATACAGGTTAAATATTTGATTCTGTTTTAGCTACATTTGACAAGCCGCCATTGTTTCCTTTGTACAGTGCTGCACCATGCCTGAATTATCAAACTGCATCTCCTTATTTTGATTCATAATGCAGTACTACAGTATGATCCAGCTAAATCTAGCTTAATATTGTCACATTAGTTTGGCATAGATAAAATGCTGAATGTCATTTTATTATCCATTACCTTTTATTAGTGTCATGGTGCTTCATAAATATTCGGACGTTAAGGCCTGCTTACTGGTAGTGAATGAAGCAGTCCTTTCATTCATTCCCACTTGAAGTGCTGCTAAGGCTTTATAGATATTGCAGTTCAGATATTTTGTCAGTAGTTTCTAAATCAACATTACACTGGTTCAGTGTTGATAGGGTCCATAACTTTGTTTTTCTGTTATTTTCTTTGGACCAGTATACCCAATTTCTTTATTATATACATAGCTTAGAACAACCTCGACTGCTTTTTATTGGTTCATTATATTATTATACATGTTATTGTAAAAAAAAAAAAAAGAAGAAGAAACTGGCTATGTCCCAAACCCCACAAGAGAGAACAGGGCTGGCGCTATATCTTCTGGGTAATTACAGGTGGGCTGCCAAAAATATAGCAGAACATTCACGGTCTTGATCTACATAAATCAATTTTGTATCAAGACACCTGAAGTATTCAGTCTATTTAAGTCTGGAAAACCTTTTTAAAATCAATATTATGAAGGAATTATGGCGAGACTGCTTCGTGGTACAAGTTTGAGACCTTGTGATAACCCCATAAGGATAACACGTGTATATAAAAATGGTCCTGGAGTGCAGGTGGTGTAATATATAATAATCATAACCTTATTATGTATTAAAGTAATAAACGTGTATGTGAATTGTATTTGTAATGCTCTATCTGAAATGCAACGTTTCATAAATGCTGTGTTTAGTAGAAAAATGATAGTGGGTTTTTTTTTTTAATTCCTCATTTTGAGACATTCACTGTTTCTATTCACTAAATTGAAAAAAAATGTTTATATAGTTAATTGATGAATGTTGTAATGCTATTATACAAACTCTTCACATTTACTTGATTAAAAATTGTGCGAGTTCACTTTATTGTTCTGGCTTAAATAAACCTCTGATCGTTGCTATTTGTTGCTTCGTTCTTTTTCTCCTATAGAGTTTGAACAGCCCGGTTTTCGCTGGGTTTTATCATGAATAAAAGTCATTTTCTGATCTTAAAGTTGCAGGTTTGTCCGAGAGCTTTATTTTACTCTTGGGTGTTTTATTTTCGTGTTTTGTTTAAGTGAGACGGTCTGTTCCTGCCTGAAGGTGGTATGGTACAGGTCAGTACGCCACCTCTAGTGCACATTTAACCGGAGCTTAGATTAAGCTGGTTGGTTAGTAGTGTGAGGCTAGACAGATAAACAAACAACAGCAACAACAAAAATAACTGTCATTAGCAGGAGTCCAACGTCCTGCCTCAGGTTACTAAAGGATTATACGCCAGTCCGACACGTGAAATAATGACGCACATCATATCAAAAAGGTGACAGTTTCTGTCTTGTCTCTTTATTTTACAAATATATGCAGTAACAAATTGATGTAATACGATAATTTTCATTAAAAATAGTTTTCATGTAGACTGAATGAGTGAAATTATACGTTTCTAATAATATTAATATCCTTACAACCCTACGGTCTGATAATAATGCATCTAGTCTATTATTATTATTATTATTACTATTATTATTATTATTATTATTATTACTACTACTACTACTACTAGTACTATTATTATTATTAATAAAGTGGAAATATATGCTCTTCTAATGACATTGGAAAAAGCTGCTAAATGAATAACCTAGGCTCCATCGAGTGAGGCCCTGACCGGGTCACTGCTGTCCCGGGGCCAAAAAGGGTCAAGAGGTGAGGGGTGAACTTTGGAGTAAGTGCATACATTAGCAGCCGAGTCGAGCTTCAGTTTGCCTAATATGGCAAAATGTTGCAGAACAAAAGCGAAAGCGAGTTATGACGAACGTTTGTACAAATGTATAAAAATGATTCATTCTTTTAACAATAGTAATTTGGTGTTGGTTTCAAGTTGGAGTTGCTTTGTGATTTTAAAGTCATTTCCACGTATTGCTTTATACATTTAGGCTGTTTTATGAAGTTATCACTTCGTATTTATCAGTCCCTGCGTTACTTTATTACCAATATAATAATTTGTATTTAATTCTAAATGGATTCTCACAGGCTTTTGAGTCTCAGCGTGGTCTTAGACATTCGTGCATGTCTCATTTTATTTCTTCCATTTTGTTCTCTTTATATATTTTATAATATTGATCTATTTAATGTAGGCTATAATATATCTCTTTTTACCGTAGTTCTTTTAACAGATTTTTTTATTCAACTCACAGGAAAAAAAGAGCATAGCTCCAGCTTGGATGAGATGCCTATCCAGTTCGCCTACACCCATTTAACTTGAATTCTTTTCAAAGGCATTTTACACTTTGAAAAGAAAAACACACGCACGATGAAACGAGGGGACAGTTCTGGCATTGCCGGTAGTAAGTGTGAGCCATACTCGTCATGTCTTAACACTTTTTCAGTTTTTTATTCTACACCATCTTGGTTGAGATGCTTCGATTAAAAGCCATAATTTATTTAAACCTCATGCAGAACTTCAGATAAAACACTTTATAGCTATTATTAAACAAAGAAAAAACAACGCATTTTATTTGTTCATCCATTTCTTTATGCTGATTTTTGAGTGATCGTCGAGAGAATAAAAACTAAGTGCATATTTAAAACAATATTGTCAAAGTGACTCGCAGTATTTCTGTGCAGTCTGATGTTCGTGTTTGCTGTCATTTTGTGCTTCATTCAAAAGGACTCACTGAACAATCAAGCCAAATCAATAAAGGATCTATATATTAACCCACCGATTAACAAATCTATAGACCATATATCATGGTAAGCCATTTACTTTTTTCCATTCAGAACTTCCCTATAATACTGAACCAAAGAGGATATTTGAAAGCTGAAAGTATTTGTGCTATATCTCAGTTTAAATGTCAGTCCAACAGATCACTGATTTAAGTTCAGCCACTTATGGATCACAACTGGGGGCAAAGGTGAGCAGCTAAAACTTTTTTAACTCCTCACTCTTTTCCTAAAGTGCATAACCGTGCTTGAATGTCACCCATATGAAAAGTTTGTATCACAGAGGATGGAGTTCATGGCCTCGATTTAACCCGTTTTAGCCATAAAGAGCTGAAAATCCGCGGCTTTAAGTGGAGCCACTTGGTTCTTTTGACAGCGTTTAGCAGTTACTTAGAAGGACGATGAGCTCGGTCCGTCATGCAACGCTCTTTATTCTGCAGAGCAAAGCACAGGCAGGCTGAGACTGTAGGAAATAACCGGGTGTGTCTGTAGCGCTCGTGATCTCTGTTTGCGTAAGTAAAATGAATAGGAGTTGCACTTCTTTTATGACCTTCCTTTATAATTCAATTGAATATGCACAGGGGCGTTGTCAGATGTTTCGGCCCCATGCATGAAAACCTGTTAGGCTACACTGGGCCCCTTAAAATATTCTAATACATTTGTCGGGCCACGGCCAGTCACAGACCCTTAAAGTCGTCCTAAATTCTCTCCCTCATGGCGCCTGCAGATCATGGATCTAACTCTGAAGCTTTTTAGCACCTGCAGCCTCAGACCTGATGTTTAATTTATTAGTCGTCTAGTCTGTGATGTGCTTAACACGTTCCTGATATATCACTCCAGAAAGAAATCGGAAATATATATTATTGCTAGGATACGTCTGCACTTATGTTCGCACCCCATCCCGTTTTTTTATTTGTAGCTAAAGTTTTAAGCTTGACGCAGTTTTGACTTGTCAGCCCTCATAGTTGCGCTGGTCTTTCAGAAATGTGGTCATCTGTTATGGAAAGACAATACTAATTTTTAAAACTGCAAGTGACCCAAACTATCTCTAAATGAATTCAACACCGAGCTGATTCCACCGCACGACTCTCTTTTGTGACTACAAATAATTGTAAACCATTTTCAAGAAGTACTTAAAATACAAACAGTGAACACTAAGGAACAAAACGTTTATTTGCAACGTGGAAATCGTACTGGGAGCTCATCAGATGTGTGAGGGCGGGATTCTGACCTAAGCATTTATCAGACTGTAGGCTACTGAATCACTGAAAGTCATAAGTTAGTTCCGGACTTCGATCGTTATTTTGTATTTGTCTCATTAAGCGTCCCTTTCGACGTTACGGCTCGAACATGGAACGGATTTGGCTATGAGCAATAAAACAAAAACCAGACTCCACTCTGTGCACATGGGTCCACTGTGCTTGGTAGTAAATCCATAACGGGCCCTGAATGCACGTGCACAAGCCGCTGTATAGTATTTGGAACCAAATCCCTGGTTTTGGAGCCAAACTTTGACCAGATCGCTGTTCAGATACCTACTGTAGCGGAACTTGCAGCTTCGTGAGCTGATTGGTGCTAAAGCTTCTGCGAAGGACTCTTGTGTGATGTCACTCATAGTGCGTCCACTTCCCGCGTGGATAGGTCTGTGAAAACAGCACAGCACGTGAGAAATGAGTTTTGTGTGGTCCTACTTAACCATTAGTTAAACGGAACTGCTTGCTTCAGGTATCAATGGTCTCTAATATTTCAGTGTGAAGACTTTATTCAGTCATTTTTCTTTGTAACACATTTGATCCTTTGACCTACTTTTCTGTAGACAAGTGGGTGTAAAAGATGGTGCCTTATAAACGTTTTGTTTACAAAATGATTATACCAAGCGTTTTGTTGTTGTTTTGTTCCGTTATTCAAGTATGAATGGAATTATTGAGATCAGACCAGGTTTAGAATACTTAGTTGCATTTTGTGTGGTTGGATCTGTTTTAAATCTTGTGTGTTATTTCACACAAAATATTCTTTCTGTCACTATAGTGTTTAAGTTAAATGTCAGTTTATTCGATCTTTATTCAACAAATGTATATAAAATTTTGGGTGTTCCTGGATAAGTAGCAGGTTATTTTTTTTTAATGGAAAAAAAAGATTCATACCATATTTTCAGAGAAGAAAGCTAAACCTATTTAATAGTTAACTTATTTAACCTTGATAAAACAAATATGACAATTACAAGGCAATGGAGACCTAAAACTGGACATTAAATTTTTATACAGAAATATGTGGACCTGTATGAGCCAAAAAAAGTGGACAGGAGCACTGCCAGTGTACCTTTGCTATAGTCGGGGAGGGGGAGGCCAGTCAGGAGGCAGAGTTGCCGTCCATCACCTTGTGTCAGGTGGACCTTCGAGGGACACGGCTGTAATGGACTACTGACCGATATGAATACACAGAGAATGAAGCGTTTATAATTAGCACATAATTAGAGAGATCTCACCGCTCTGCTTTTACACTTGTAAGCTAGCCTGGACCTCTAACAGTGGTCATGTAATAGGTGGGCTCTGTGCTGTCGGGAATTTAAGCCGAACGTTTGGATTTATAATTCACAGAAGAAAATGAATTATAAATAACAGTAATGAGCTGTGCAGGGACAGAGTTGCTTCTTTATGGGTAAATAACTCATAGTGGACATTGCATTCTGTGTTTGCTTTTCTTATTTGTGGTTTTACATGGGTGTTTCCTTCACATTCCTTTATAAGACACACATTCTGGGGGGTGGAAATGCCAGGAGATGGCTTTGAAATTTTTCAGATATGCTTTTCCAGATAAGGGCACAGTCAACTCACACTTGCCCTCTAATATGTTTTCTCTTAACATTTAGGTAATTTTCCAATTTAGTTGGTTTAATATATGATTCAGAAATTGTGATCAATGTAGAAAAATATCATTAAACCCCAATATATACAATTCTTCCCTATACCACTTTGTTTTTAAAAAGTTTAGTTCACAAATGCCAAAATTAAAGTAGTTTGTTGTTGGTATCTTTTTGTCTTTAGTTTTGCTTTAGCGACTAAATTTTGCATTGGTGGAGATATATATATATATGAAGATGTATACTTTTAAAAATATATTTCAGTCGCCTGAAGCAAAGCAAAGCCAACCTCTTAACACGTGCCATTTTATCAAACATGGACAATTTCAAGGTCAAAACATGAATATTAAGTTTAAGCCCTAATCTGGAATCATTTCACTATGTCATAGGTTTAACATTGTGTTGAATGTTTACCACATACAGACGTAGGTAAAAACAAAAAGGCTCCTCAATAACGAACATCAAATGTTAATCTTTACTAAGTGTATTTGTTAATAACTGTCAGTTTTAACTATATATCATTCATTCATTCATTCATTTTACATACCTACTTCATTCTATTCAGGGTCCTGGATCCTAACCGGCAATACATGGTACAAACCCTAGACTGACACCAAGCCTTCATAGGGCATATGTACTCACTTCCATTGGGGCAATTTGGAGATGCCAACTGACCTACCAAATCTTTTGATTGTGGAAGGATTCAGGAATACCTGAAGGAAATCCAAAGAGACATGGGGAGAACATGGAAACTCCACACAGGTGGAGTTTGGGAATTGAATCAGGGATCTTTTGGAGTGAGATGAAATCACTAACCAACCAGTTTCACTTTTTCATTTATTTATTATTATTGTATTACATTTATTTGCTTTATTCATGCTTTTAATAATTAATTATATATGAATACAGGCATAAACAGTCATTTGGGGGTAGGAAATGTATTAGTCCTCTTCATTATTTCTTGTGGGAAAATTTGATTCTGACTTCAAGCAAGTCTGAGTTTGAACGGCCTTCTGGAACCAAGCAAGTTTGAATTCTAAGGTTCCACTGTAGGCCTACTGGTATCACAAACTTGATCAACTACTGCCAGTTGTAAAGCATCAAATTGTCAGTCTCAACTTACTTTAAACAAAATAATTATTTGTTCAACTTATGGAAGCATTTAGTTTCAAACATCATAGTTTTCTTTCTCTGGTCATTCAACTAGCGTGGTAGCTGTAGTTGAACTTGACCAAATTACCTCTAGTTCATGAAGATGAAAGCCTGAATGCAGCTCCTACAACTCTTCTCCCTCTAAATAGGTGTGCATTCAGAAACAAAACAATAACTTCTTATTCAATAGAAGTTATTATAGTAATCTATAGTGGCACTTATGAAATATATCCAAAGTCATGCTATCATACAGTCCAGGTGGCTTCTGTGTTGAATGAATTTCCACGGTTCACTGCAAGGGTCACATGAATTGTATTTCAAACTGAAGCCTTCATAAGGAACATCTACCTGGGTAGTGCTAGTGACCATAGAGTCTAAAATCCATTATTGTGATATGAAGCATGTTTTAAATACCACAGGTTTAAATGCCAAAATTCTTACGATACCCTTTTTCGCAAGTGCTGTTTTTTGTTCCCTTTAGGACAATTGTTTCTCTAATTAATTATTTTAACAGTTTTGGAAAGGCACATAAACATCAGTTTTTATGGTGCCATCAGTGAAGCAGCATTTGTAATCTTGAGTTTCGTGATTCAAGCCTTGGATTAAAATATTTTTATTGGATGTAAGACCTGTATTGTAGGTTCCAGGACTCCCATACTTCTTGTGGATGATGCTTAAATGAGCCAGTACTATTGAAATGACAAGAAGCCAATGATAACCGCTGTCTCCCATTCTTACTATACCCTCACGCTTCCAAAGTATCAGTTTTAAGACCATAAGACCTAAACATTCATGAACACGACGCCGACTCTCAGACAAAAATTATTCCAGTAGGTTATAATTATTGTACGTCAGAAACAAAATGCCTTGAGCAATGGGTAAAAATAGTACTGAAGCATGGAGTATACCTACAGTTTTTGCTAGGTATAGTTATGTTAAGCCACAAAAGTAACTCTGCAAATATGTTCAATTCTTAAAAGGAAAGGTGAAATCCTAAAAATGCTAAAACATTCTCACATGATGATCATGCCTGATATGTACTAATAGGTTTAATATGGAGTTATACGACTGTGGTTTTGTTCTTGTGCTCTGGCAGTGCAAGACAAGAATAGACAAGTCACCTATGTTCAGTCATGTAGTTTGTTTCTTCTGTTATTAGCATAATTTATCAAGGTACGGCTTATCTGGCATCAGATAGTTGAGTGGAATGAGGTTTAACCTCAAAAACCTTCAGGCAAGTTCTACAGTGGCCAAAAATAGTACACACATTCACAAAAACAGACATGCTGCTTTCTTTTTGAAATATGAAATACCTGACAGCTTTTGGCACACTGAAAAGGGTTTCTAGTTTTGGGGGGAAAAACAATTTAAACTGTGTAAATAAATTATGAATCAGCTGTTAAGCTCAAGTCTAACATTTTGAGAGATCATGTGTTCAGCTGTAAAGACAATGGCTATCATTCTGACTTAATAAAAGACTGTAAATGAACACTGACAGATGAGCTTCAGATACAACTGGCAGCATCCCAGCGGAACAGAGGTATCAAAATATTTTGATGTGGACCACTTGGAGAAAGGGGATAGCAAACCCAACCAAGCCTGAGTGACTGCAGAAAAAAGCAGGTGAGATTAATCCAGATTGCCTCAGTCACAGTAATTCAGGTGCTGTCAAAGCATAATTGAAGAATGATGCTGTGGGAAATTCATAAAAAAAATCATTGAAATTCATTTACGCAGAGTTTGATGCAGGTTTGGAACAGGAAAGTATGAGCCAGGTATCTTGATCCTAACAATCGGTTTGTGTTTGATTGATATTGTATTGGTTATGTTGTTCTGCAAGTTTTAATATTGCTGTAACAGTTTTTAAACTTATTGTAAACATGCTACAGTAAAACTGTTTTGATCAGGCTAAAAAGCCAAAAAGAGAAAACACAGAAGGCCTTACCAAGGAATATTGCAAAACATTTTTTATGCATTAGATTTTTACCTCATCCTTTCTTCATGGCCATGGTCATGCCGCAAATAGTGATTAACTTTTCATTCTTTCCATTTTTTTTTTCTTTTTTGAGAATTGCATTTTCAGACTTACCTGGATGTTTAGACACTTTTGCTGTAACCCCTAATGATGAGCTCCAGATACAGTACTCATTGACATTTAAACAAATCGTAAATAGGCCTTACAGGTTCTATCCTGTGGGATTTGATAATCCAGGCCTCTCCATGCAGGCTCCAGACTAGTGCAGCACCACAAGCTCTGCTGCTCCGGTGGATATGCCGGTGGATATTTGACATCACTGTATTCTATAGAGCATTTATCCAACGTGGGATGTGGACACCATTTGTTTGTATATTACCAATTTCAAAGGAAATGACATGAGATATGTCCGCTTACTTTAATGGTTATTACCAGGTTTTATCACTTATGGTCAAACAAATGATCCCCTGTGTGCTCTTACGACAAAACTAAAATGCTTTTGACGTAAAACAGGTCAAGTGTCATTTAATGTGACATTTTATGGGAAAACGTCAAGTATCTTTAAAAAAAAAAAAAAAACCCCAGCCCAGATGGCTCTATTTAAGGTTTCTTCACAATAAGGCTTAACGTTGCATCTTGGCAGATATTTTTGAGAAAAGGTGCTCACGTCTGTCCAATTTTAAGAACAGAAAAAATAGATTAAGAGCTGTGATTTATCCTCTACTTTATTTAGCTCTAAATGGATAGAGAGCTAGGGGGAGCTGGCCTCCCTTAAAAAGGCTCAGTCTGAAACGTTTCAGAGGGATAAACTGTGGAATGTGGTCAAGTGAAAACAGAGGAATTGCTCTTTCTGCTTGTTCTCAGACCCACTAGAGGGTATTAATGGGTTGTAGATCACAATGTCTTGTAGTTTTCATTTTTACTTCAAACTTTCCCATAAAGACTTTCATCACCCTGTTTGCTGATGAGTACCCTAATATGTAAAGTAATGACCCTGACTTTGCCAAGTGTGTAGAGTTTGGCCTTATGGAAGCTATCATTCAGCAC
This sequence comes from Ancistrus triradiatus, assembly GCA_025084515.1. Classification (NCBI taxonomy): domain Eukaryota; kingdom Metazoa; phylum Chordata; class Actinopteri; order Siluriformes; family Loricariidae; genus Ancistrus; species Ancistrus triradiatus. Next base: position 1,341,910 of record JAJAGP010000001.1, on the reverse strand, counting down.
TTGGTCTTGGATCACCGCTCTAAATAGTTCAAAGTAAGTTAAAAGTTCACGCGGACAATTTTATATGAACTCCTTCCATGTGAAAAATACACCACGTTTGTCTGCATTTTATACGAATATGAAGGCCTATAATATCTTCTACTGTAGAGGTAGATAAATCGTTATTACCTGTATTTAAAAAAGCAAGCTTATATAGTTAGTCATTTGTACATTTGTTTTAATTTTCAGAATAATTCGTTGGAAAATCACTGTTTACATTAGCCTACTTCGAGTTTTGTTTCAATTAACCTACGCCAACTATTGATCTACTAATCAAATATCTTATTAAATGAATCAGGCTACATAAATACGTTTTCTTAGTAAGTGTGTTGAGTTAAAAGTTCAGCAAACTTACCGAAATATTTGATTTTCCTTCTCCCTCGTTCACTCAAATGTCCTTTCCACTTTGGATGGTCTGGAGCAAGCTGGTAGAAACTGCGTGATTGGTGTAACTGGTGTTCAGAAGAGCCAGAAGATGTCTTGGGTCATTGCGTGGATTGATGCCGCAGACACGCGCGTTGATTGGGCCGAATTTGCAGGGAACTTTTATGAAAGTGGCTGAAGAGGGTTGGCACTCCCTGCGGACCGAGCCTCTCCGACGCATGTGAAAGCAGAAGGGCTGACGTAGGGGGGTCTTGAGCCCGGGTCCCGAGAGACGGCCGCGAAAGCCAGCCAGTGAAGGTGGGGAGCCGTTTTCAGAAATATTCTTGCAACCTGAATCGGAGTTCAGAGTCACTTTTGCTTTGGTCCAAGTCCTAATGGCCGGTCTCGTGTATGCACATGCGCCTTTGGTGAAGAATCAGACCTTAACTCGAGATTAGAAGTCTTCGCACAGCATAAGCAGGCTTCCTTTGGCCGAGCCGCTTGTGACCCTATCCACTTTGGAAAACACACCGAGCTTGCACACACGCGCCTTGTAGAAACACTCAATCTGAGACTGATGGGGATGACGTGCCCTCTTAACTCTTGGCCAATGGCCGGACATCTCCTGGTTTGAACGAACATTTAGTTTGAGGATTTGGCGCTCCTCAAATACGCATTTACATACGCAGTCGATCTGTTTCAAAACTCTCAGCCAATCGTGCTCAACTTTTTAAGGATCTTGAAAAAGAATCTATTTTGTGTGTCCTGCCAGTAAGGAGACTTTCTGGTCAGAACTGAAGTCGGACAATTAAAAAGGCCCAAACCAGCTTTTAAAAAAATTAGTACTGTGCAAAGACCTTGAGCGTCATGGGCTGTTATTGTTACTTTTTAAGTATTGATTAGTCTTTATTCCTTCACTTTGCTACCGAGTCTTGTACAGGTTTGCTTGTATGCACACGTTATTAATCTGTACCTATTTATGCCGCTTGATTAGTCTATAACGAACTCTAGGCAATCCTGTTTTCCACACTAACCACAGTAACCTTTTAGCTAACATCACAATCTCAAAAGGATAAAATCACACACTTGTCTCAAAGTCCTTAATTGTCTCTGAGCTTAAACTGCTCCTTTCTCTCACCATCTCTTATTCCATGTTCAATCTTCTATCTCTGTTTTCAAACAGACACACACCTCACACACTGCAAAACATCATGTTACCCTCTTGGTTAATGTCTGTGATGCTGTGAGATATCAGCAGCTGCTGCTCAGGGGTCAGCCACCGGTCAAATGATAATTAGCATCTGCCCCCCTATTCGAAAGAAGAGCTGTATAGCCCAGACAACAGACATTTTATCTGAAGTCAGGAGAGTAACATGCAGCTAGATTTGGCATAAAACAAAACAACAAATGAAGATCATATTTAGCCTGACATCACATTCCATAAATATGTTAAACAGTGCTTCACTGAAAGAAATGTCTTTGAAATGATATTAGAATGGATAAAAGAAGCAGAAATCAATTGTGTGGAATCCCCCTCTGTGTTTGTTTGTAATCTAATTTGCTTATTAAGTTTGTTCAAATTTTATAAAACTTTCACACGAATTTCCCTGCATCACAGATAGATGGTCCTAGAGTGCTGGTGTGTTTTAATGCAGAGAAAGGGAGCTGCTGAGGCAGGTTTATGATGTATTGTATCTGTGGAATGTTATTTTTTTAGCTTATCAAAGTGTACTGCCAGTATTTTAATGCATTTTAGTGTACCATAGCACTGCTCTAATGCAGATGTCAAAATGTATAAAGAAAACATTCCACTTTTTGTTCCCAGATCCCACTGAGCCCAAGGTTGCATGCTCACAAGTTTATCTTCTCTATCAGTGTTGTTTTAATTTTTAAATTCGTAATGTTAAGCCCTCATTGTTCTTCCTGCAGTAGTTCAGGCATTTCCAAAGCCAATGGGTCTTAAGTGGGAAAAGTACAGATACTAAAGAGGGATCTGCAAAGATGACCCTCTTCTCCAGGAGGAATCTGTGTCCATACACATAATCCTGGTTTAATAAGCTCGGGTTGACTCACTCCAGATACTACTAGTCTCTGCAATGAGCTGGCTATCAGCTTAATAAAGTACGTAGCCCCTTCAGCGAAAAAGATATCCGCACACTGTGATTACGCATGCAAATCGGATGCAAGTAAACTCACTAATATGGAAAAAAATCTACATAGTTACATCTACATATATTATGTGCAAAGACCAAGCCTTTATTTAAAAGCCCATATTCAGCAATTATTAATGTTCCATAGTGAGCTTAGTAATTTACATTTTTTGTATTTTGTTTGCATCCAATTTGCATTCATCACCGAAAACATCAATGAAATGCATTTTGTTTGTGGACAATAACAGACAAAATTAAAAAAAACCCAGTCCGACAATAATAAAGCACACTCTGAAATTAGAAAGTCCTACATAACCCCTTTGACAGTATTGTTCTCCATTCATAGACTGTCAGCGTTGGAACCTCTTAAGTGCTGCGTTCGGACTGCCGAGCTGAACGTGGGAAGGAACCTCCACGTATAGTTCCAGTAATGGATTTTACTATTGCTCGGCAGTGATTAAAAAACAATTGGAAATAATCATCAGTGTATAGTGATGCTTGTACAAACGCGGAGATACGGTCGCAGCTGGAGGAGTAAATGGAATTCTACAGGCAGCTGAATGACTGAGTGCAATATATCCCTTCCCTTCGTGCATTTGCATGGTATACTTATCCATCTTCATGTCAGCTGTGGGGTTACCCAGGGTTCAGGCGCTAGCTTGTTTCTCTCCTCTCCGCTCAATAAATAAATCTCTGCTGCTCTCTGTTTACGAGCTGAATATAAATTTGTTTGCAGTCGATCGCAGACCTGTGTGAAGGCATTAGAAATTGTATTTCTGTAATGGCTTTCAGCAGTGTGAGGAGGGGCTGTGGGTGTGTGTGGGGTGGGGGTGGTAAAAAGTACTTGGCTGGAGGATGGCTGGTACATGGAAAAAAACAGGTGTGCATATGCCTTCTTTGTGGGACTAGATACTTTTTTATAGTCTGGATAAATTAAAGCAGCTCTTGGCCAAAATTACAATGGTTCAAAGCGAATGTTAATGTCGTTACACACTCGGTCTATAAAAAGGTTTATGGTTTTGTCTCCATGCCATATGTTTGATTACCATATTCTGTAAAGCACCTTCATTCTGATGAACCTGGGCCTTTAGGGGTCTCAGAGTAAGAGGGCTAAGCTTTGTTGGTTGGGGACATACCATTCAGAGCCATCTTTGTCTTTGAGGTTCTTGTTAAATATGCTAGTTATTGCAAAGTTGTTCCCTCTGGGCACTAAACAAGTTGTATCTAATCAACAAATAGATGTGCTGGGACAGATGACGGGGAATAACCAAGGCTTATGTTCTGCATGAGGTGAGAAGACGTTAGTCTTTTTTTCGTTTGTGGCTGGAAGGGGACCAAGAACACTGCGGTCCCGCAATCGAGTCTTGTTTGTTAGTTGAGGCAGTAGGTTGAAATGGATTGTGCATTCACATCATAACTCTTTATATCAGAGTAATGAAACGCATGTAGTCATGTTATTAAGTTGCATACTTGTCCCTTCTCAATGTCCTAACTGTGAGCCCAGGGCAATGCAACCAATGACAACCCGATCCCATCACTGGCTAGTTGCGATTCCTGACCTTTGCAACAAAACCTGGAAGACCATGGCCCTGGTTCAACCTGGCTGCCATGATTATTTCAACTCTTTGGGCAGCTTAGTGGAACGGGAGAACGAGGCTCTGCTGACAGATGATTGTCAGCGCTGACAGAAAGGTCACTGCTGTTAATGTAGTGCGGCTCTGTGGAAGATGATTGGTTTAAAAACCGACCAATCTATGCTCTTGCTCTCTCTATTCACTTCATCACTGGAGGACATGCAGAGTAGCAGGAACAGGGCAGCCTGGGGAGTATCACCCTACCAGAGAGAGCGAGAGAGAGAGCTAGAAGATGAGGTTAGAGACTGAGAGGCGATAAGCCTCCAAAGTCATGAAAGTGCCACGGCGATGGCATCAATAGCACTAAGTAATGGGAGTCATCATAAAGCTGGTGCTTTGTTTCGGTGCGACTTCTCCTCTGGTGAATTGAGATTGATGTCTCAGACAACACAAGCTGAATGATTGTTGGCTTTGTGGTCACATCAAGAAATGGCAACCATTTGTTTCATACAGGAAATTTTTTAGTTATGCTTGTTTGCTCCAGATTGTAATTTCAGCGTTTTTTTTCCTTTCTTTTGATTTGAGTAGGTTTATAAATTCCTCAGAACTGAAGCTACAGAAAAATAGTCAAACAAAACAGATAGTCGGCAATTTATAATGGGGATATGTTTCGACAAATCTATCAAAGTGAATTTGTCATTAACCGAGGAGTTAATATACTGCTTATAATCATAGAGTGGTGTAGCTTAATCATGCTTGAAACATTTACATTAAACTACAGCTGGGCAAAATCATTAATCTAAAGTTTATTTGATAATAAAATATTGAATCCGGTATTGAAAGTGAAAAACAAAGACGAATTTTGTCAAGTTTGCGCCCTTTCCTCACTACATTTCCGCCATGTGACTTCCTACAACATACTATTTTTACCATATCGCCTACCCCTAGTACAAATGCAGACAGTCATTCATTCTTTTTTATGGCAGTCAAGAATAAACTGGCAGCACAGGGCACAAGACAGGAACCAACACAGGACACGCGCACACACTGACACACCAACTGACCGAACGCATTACTTTGGAACAGAGGAATCCACAATACACAGAGGAAACCCACTCAGATATGGGCAGAACATGCAGAGCTCAACAGAGGCAGAATCTGGGATGGAAATTGAACCTTTTTACCGTACAACCCTTCATGAAAGTAGGATCACTCATTTATACAGTATGCTAGGACAGCCAAAGCATTAGAGAAGCACCAAACTCACCAGTCCGTTATGAAGATGAAGTCCATTTCCTGTTTCTTTGCCAGAAATTGGTCTATTATTTAGCAGGCAGACTTGGCTGCATTATTGTTGAGTCATCATTTGACCTTTTCTCAGCCAAATTAGAACACGCCTAGACCGTGATGTTTATTTATGAATGACACACACTCTAATGGACTCACCTTGCCAGACCCTTCAAATCACCATCAGAAGGGTCATGCAAAAATGTAACAGGAGCCATTCTAATGAGCAGTTTTTTTTTTGATTGGTTAGTATCACTCTGTCAGATGTGCGTCCTATCTATAGCAACCAGGAAAAGGCAGAGTAGCATTCTGAATTGGGTGATGTAATTTTACATACAGTGGTGCTTCAAAGTTTGTGAACCCTTTAGACTTTTCTATATTTCTGCATAAATATGACCCAAAACATCATCAGATTTTCACACAAGTCCTAAAAGTAGATAAGGAGAACCCAGTTAAACAAATTAGACAAAAATATTATACTTGATTATTTATTTACTGAGGAAAATGATCCAGTATTACATATTAGTGAGTGGGAAAAAGTATGTGAACCCCTAGGATTAGCAGTTAATTTGAAAGTGAAATTAGTCAGGTGTTTTCAGTCAATGGGATGGCAATCAGGTGTGAGTGGGCACCCTGTTTTATTTAAAGAACAGGGATCTATCAAAGTCTGCTCTTCTCAACACATTTGTGGAAGTGCATCATGGCACGAACAAAGAGGATTTCTGAGGACCTCAGCAAAAGTGTTGTAGATGCTCATCAGGCTGGAAAAGGTTACAAAACCATCTCTAAAGAGTTTGGACTCCACCAATCCTCAGTCAGACAGATTGTGTACAAATAGAGGAAATTCAAGACCATTGTTACCCTCCCCAGGAGTGGTCGACCAACAAAGATCACTCCAAGAGCAAGGCGTGTATTAGTTGGCGAGGTCACAAAGGACCACGGGGTAACTTCTAAGCAACTGAAGTCTCTCACATTGGCTAATGTTAATGTTCATGAGTCCACCATCAAAAGAACACTGAACATCAATGGTGTGCATGGCAGGGCTGCAAGGAGAAAGCCACTGCTCTCCAAAAAGAACATTGCTGCTCGTCTGCAGTTTGCTAAAGATCATGTGGACGAGCCAGAAGGCTATTGGAAGAATGTTTTGTGGACGGATGAGACCAAAATAGCTTTTTGGTTTAAACGAAAAGCGTTATGTTTGGGAGAAAGGAAAACACTGCATTCCAGCATAAGAACCTTATCCCATCTGTGAAACATGGTGGTGGTAAGATCATGGTTTGGGCCTGTTTTGCTGCATCTGGGCAGGACGGCTTGCCATCATTGATGGAACAATGAATTCTGAATTATACCAGAGAATTCTAAAGGAAAATGTCAGGACATCTGTCCATGAACTGAATCTCAAGGAAAGTTGGGTCATGCAGCAAGACAGCGACCCTAAGCACAAAAGCCGTTCTACCAAAGAATGGTTAAAGAAGAATAAAGTTCATGTTTTGGAATGGCCAAGTCAAAGTCCTGACCTTAATCCAATATAAATGTTGTGGAAGGACCTGAAGCGAGCAGCTAATGTGAGGAAACCCACCAACATCACAGAGTTGAAGCTGTTCTGTATGGAGGAATGGTAAGATTGTCAACTGTAAGATTATACGATAAATGACTTATTTAAATAGTTTACCTGCACCCATGATTGATGGCCACCATTGCCCCATCTTAACAGTATTGTATTTTAGCAGGAAGGCTTTCTATTATTTTAACACAAATTAATGTTGCTATACAGAAAAGCTTGTAAAACCGAGTACTCCACAGCAATCATCGTGGAACATCATCGTAACTAAATGGCTGCTTTTAATATAAAACAGAGTGGTGATTTGGGACAAATACAGGTGAATAGGCACATCACTGATTGTTGTAGTCCCCAATGAAATAATCTCTGATAAACTGATACAGAAGCGTCTCGGCTGTGTCTGTTATGTGGTGGAACCCGATGGCTCATATGGTACGAGTCTTCCAAGGATATGAATGCGTAGATTTCTTAGTTCCTGCTTGAGCTCAGCAGGCTGTAACCCAAACACAATGACAATGGACCATTCGTCATATCAGCACTCTGAGCTCCTTACCACGGGACATTAACAGGGTTAAATATGTGCTGGGAAGCGATGCTCTTGTCATCATAATGCCATATGCTTCATCTGCCTATCTGAATGCATATCTGTGAGGCATTTGTAGCGTTCGTGCTATAGCTTTCATTAGCTGTGGCGTCATTCGCACATAAGCACAGGAGCTGGAATAAATCGGGAGTGCGTTGATTACAACTTGCAATGGATTTAATTTCAAACGCTCATCGTTACAAAGACCGATCAGTGCAATTAGACTAATAAAGGAACTGTTACTGTAGTATTCATTAGGTGTTAGGTAAGACTGCTCTAATCTAGGCGATCAGCATGGTTCCTAGTTCTTCATCAGCAAGAGCGTTTAACTAAAGCGCATTTAAAAAGTAATTGATCTCTGTAGTGCAGTGCTTAATATGACAGCAACAGTTGTACGTAATGCAGGAAGTCAAATTGTGGAGACTGATGAGTGCTTGCAGGTGAGTTATAACCCATCTACCTGAGTGATGCTTGCGCCACGTTCCGCACCAGCAAGCAGACAAATAAATAAAGCCCATAAAGGTGACACTGGGAATTGATACTGAACAGTCCCTCTGAGCAACAAACACATGAAAGTGTTCTCTGAGTGGCAGAATGAGACAGACGAAGGGAAGAGAAATAGAAAAGCTGGGGGTAGCTAGTGGGGGACAATGGACTGCATATGGGAAAGGTCTTTCCGACACAAGTCACTAGTGGTCGACCGATGTGGGTTTTTTAATGGCCGATGCCGATAAGTAGAGAGCGGTCTTACCGATGGCCAATATATAATGTCCATTTCACTTTTTTTGCTACTGATGCACTATTAATAATTGACACAAATGTTGAACTTAATAAACACTTTTAAGCTATATGCACAGTGTTTGCACTCTGAGTTTTTATGAATAAAGAATAAGTAGATTTAATTGCGCTTAACAACAACATATTCTTTCTGGGAAAATAACAAAATAACAATGTGTAAATACTTTCAGAAAATAAATATTGCACATGGTAGGAGAATTTTTTTTAAATCCCAGTCAAGGAGCAAGTTGTAATGCTGGAAACATTTTCATCTCTCATAAATGTCTTTTCCCTCACTGAATGTTTTCTCAGCATGTCTTTGTTTTTAGTCACTCAGTGATCCCAGTTTATAAGTTGTAATGGCCTAGTGGGTAGGACTTTCGCCTCATAGTGAGAAGGTCCTGGGTTTGATCCCAGGTGGAGTGGTCTTGGTCCTTTCTGTGTGGAGTTTGTATGTCCTCCCCTGTGGGTTTAGTCCGGGTGCTCCATGGTCCAAAAACATGCTTTCGGTTAATTGGTTACGCCAAAGTGGATCATGTGTCTGCTTCTGCGTCTGCCTGTGGTTGTTCCTGCCTTGCTCTCTATGCTGCCAGCTAAGCACCAGCTCTCCCATGACCTTGGCCATGATTAAGCAGGTAAGAAAGTGAATGAGGTGTAATGCAAGAAAACAAAGTTTCTCTGCATTTTCTCCACTATTTTTGAATATTGACCTTGTGAGAAAGGCACTGGCTGATGTCGATCATCTCAATCAGTCCATCACTAGGCAACACCTTGATTACGATTTTTTTGAGGGACTGGACACAGCGCCTGCTTGTGTCTGTGATTGCTACTGATTACCACGGACACACCATTTGTTTGTTCCTGTCTGGTTAGTAGGGCAGGTATAAATATTACCAGATGAACCTCGGAAAAGCTCAGCGACATGATTTGATGCCTGCTTGTTTAATTGGTGCATGCATGTGTATTTCATTATAATCCGTTACGATTTATACACCAGTTTTCCAAACTGTAGTCAGCCATGAGATATCTGAGGACAAAATGTGAATGTTAATGCCTGGTGGACCATCTGTTATGCAAATTGACTGTAGAATGAATTGATTAGATCTAATTTCCAGATCCTTAACTAGATTGTGGGATTACTAACTAAATCTGGAATGTGATGTATGGACAGTGTCCCATGGGTCATGTGCTGCGAGCTGCCATGAAACTGTTCTACCGTTTATTTAAAAAAAAAAATCAGCAAGACCTTATCTAGAGAGTGCTCTGTGATTTCATTCTTGTTGAAACATCTCCCATGTTAGAGCATTTAATACGTGCCTAGTGCACTCTGAAAGCTTTGGTTTGTGTTATAGACCCAAAGGAGCGCTTTTGGGCTCGGATATGATCATTTATTTCCTGCCCAGTTGTCTGTGGTGGCTGTATGAGCACAGTATTTTTAGTTCATGGCTTTCAAACATTTTAAATAAATTGGCACCATATGAAAGAAAGTAGTTTGTATATTTGAGCAGTCACGGTGACTCAGTGGGAAGCGCTGTCAGCTCCCAGACGTACTTTGGTTTCCTCCCACAGTCCAAAGAGATGCTTTGGGTTAATTGATTACTCTGAGTTGGCCAAACCTAGGTGTATATATGACTAGTCGATGTATCCTTGTGTGTCTATGACTAAAATGGCCATTGATGCTATTGCCGACATTCAATAAATCCAAAAACACAAGAAATCATAAAGGGAACCCTAAATGACCAACTTTAGAATCATAAAGCAGGTTGGAAACAGTTATTCCTTCATGGAAAATTAATATTGATATGGTGCTAGTATCTGCCTGTGTGAGGGCTGGAGGTTATTGTGTGTGGATTTTAAGCCATGCGTTTGTGTGAGAACGAATGAGTGTGTAGTACCATGTGCTTGTGTGTTTTTTCTCCAGAACATGTTCTCTATAATGCAGATTTTGCATTATTACATTACCGTGCATGCTAAGTGAAAAATATCTTTGCCCCTGCTTTTGGAATAACATGAGTTATTATGCGCAATGAATTCATAGATCATAGCAATCAAAAACCAATATTTTAAAAGTACATTGTACATTGATTGCTCTCAGGGCCATTAATATATTTTAAGGAATTGCACAAGCTGTGGAGTGCTATAATTCGGTTTTCCCACATGTATTGCACCATGAAAAAAAAAGAGAAGAGAAGAGTGGCTGCATAACAATGCAGGCCTGTTTGAGCTCGGTGCACTCCGGGGATTGAGGCGAGTTTACCCTTTGTAGTTCTGAACATCTAAATATAGGACGTTTTATTGGGTGAGCAGCCAGGATGGCCTCTCTGCTATTCTCTGATCTGTGGCTAGAGCTCATGTAATGCTCCTTAATGTGCCTATAAATCACCAATGGCCAAGCAGCACACACAAGAATGCAAAGAATTCAATGTGGCTCCCTTCTCTTCTCCTCTTTAACATCTAGTAAAGCAGTGTCTCTGGGCAGTTTAAATGTTTTGAATTAATATGTATTGGATTTAAAAATGGTTTAAGAACCATAGTGGCCCCTTTGTGCTTCTATGAAGCGCCTGGATGCTGCCTCTATGTCTAAATTAGACCTGACCAGGTTTCGTTTCTAACAGCTATGCTGATCGAACAAGATAAACGGTTTAGGTCTGCTTTAGGCAACCCCTTTACACAGGTGATCTTCCTGGATGTTCACAAAGGATGCATGCTTCTGATGGACTGCTGTGGCTCGGGTTTATTCTCTTCTGACATTCCAATGCTGGGAATTCTTGTTAAAATATATCTCCGATGCACTGAAATGCAGGTAAATATGATTGCAGTACAGCCAAGCACTCCATAAAGTGTGTACTCCTTTTAGTTCTGTGAAAAGGCCACCGGGAGGCCAACTCCTGCTTTGCATAAGGAACACTGCAGCCTGGTGATGGATGGTGAGGAAGGGATACAGCAGGGACATGCACACTCTACATTTTACTCTCTAGCAGGCACCGGGCAGATGAAATAAATGGTGTTTTTTCCCCCCCATTTTTAGTTTACTGTAATGTATCAGTACAGAATTTACTCTATTATCATTATTTAAGTAAAGTCTATATATCACATTATGTACATTTTCTATTTCCCCAAAAAAGGTGAACATTTCCATCCAGAAATAATTTGCACATCATCGGCTGATTTAAATCACCGAGGTCAATTAGGCCTTAATCAAAAAATGATTTATCATCGTGCATAAATTGGAAGTGAAGGTGATATTACCGAAAAGGGAGATGTTTTTGCTATTCCTTGCTTAGTTTTATAAAATGACTGGCGATGACACCTTAATTAAACATAATTAATCATAATGAGCTATGGCCCGCGTAAGCTCTGGAGTAGCACCCACCAGCGTTTCTTTTCTGACACTACAATCACTGTTGAAATGAAAAAAATATATATATGCTGCTTCTGACAAAATATTTTTTTATTATTCTTATCTTCACTTTGAGTCACTTTGCTTATTGAAGAACAGCAGACCTGGGTCTGGTATGCAGAAATTGGGGGCTGAAAGCTGGCAGTGATGCCCAGCGGGTTCGCCACTCGGGTGGCTGCAGCGCTGGAGAGAGAGAAAGAGAGAGGCCTTGTCTGGATGATTAATGTTGGGCGACTGTGAGGTGGGGGTGGGGGAGGGCACGCTTATGTAGATTGTTTTACAGAATACAAAATGCAGTACTGCTCGATGCAGAGAAATTCCAAAATTCACCTTCGATAACCTTCGTCCACAAAACGCTTCACTGCTCCATCCCCGTGAGCATCGCTTTGAGCTCAGGAATTACAATAATAAGGACTGAACGTCTGGATTTTATGTGCGTTTATTTAAAACACTGTAAATGACAAAAACACAATAGAAAGCAAACGCTGTACACATTAGAGATGCACTGAAATGTCAGCCATAAAAATGCCTTTTTTTGTTTTTGGCTGAAAGAGAAAATCCTGTAATTGTTGACCTATGAAACAATGTCAGCGTGGGCTAGAGAGTGTAGGTGAAGGTAGTTAGCAAACTAATGGAGCTTACAGAACAAAGGCAAGGACACAAACAAACACCAAAAGAGCATGGCTTTGGCCACTGCAGACAAGAGGTTTAAATAGCAGAGGATGTGATGAAGAAAATGCAGGACAAGTGAGAGGAATCAATATGCCAGGCAAAATCTAACACTCAATTTTTATATTAAAAAATAGAAAGTCATTAAAAGCAAGCTTGAGTGTGAGGAAGGTGCTATTTAAATTAAAGTAATTATTATTAAAACAGTGTTTACTTCACTCTCCTGTACTGGTCAGTGCAGAGGCAGTCTGTTGAGGCTGTATTGTTAATAATCATTTATGTGCCATTCCAAAAACAATAAAAAACCCAAACATTTTAGCTAAGCATGTTTTGACATTCTGGTTTTGGTTTCAGCCGAGACTATTTTATTATTTCTGTGCATCCCACACACACACACTACAGCACAGGTACTGCCCGGTTTTCGATATTTCGACTTTATGATGGGATCTGATGAAAAACCTAAATACACATTCAGCAGAAACTGTACTCAGAATTTTGAATTTCAAATTTTCCCGGGCAATAGATACTCAGTAAGATACTCTCCTGCAATCTGAGCAATTTGGCAGTCCATGAGGTAGGGAGTCACATGGTGGAAGTGATGTACGCTGGGAAATGTAGTGAGGAAAAGCCGTGGTTGCACAATAATCGTTTCGTTTTTCACTGTCAAGACATTATTCGATAAATTACATGAGATATTCGATATGTTATTACAAAATAAGCTTTATGTTAATGATTTTGCGCAATTGTAGTTTAATCTAAGTGTTCTAAGCATGCTAGCATACTCTCCTGCATTCAGCAGTGTGTGATAACAGTGTGGCAGAAGTGATGAGCACTGGGAAATGTAGTGAGGAGAAGCCGTGTTCGTGTTTTAAGCATGTTTATGATATATGCAGTATATATTCTCCTCGGTTTATGATAAATGCAAATAATGGATCGTCGGAACGCATCCCATTGGTAAATCAGGTAGAACCTGTACAGACAAGGCGTCCTAAAATGTATACACACTAACTTGCTATATAACTACATAAAATAACCCATGACAATAAACAACCATAGAACATTTGACCAACATAAAGTAATACTAAGTATTTATTTAACCTTTAAATAATCACGACAGTATCTGGACCTATAGAAAACACCGAGGCTGTTCATATGGAAATCGGTCACTAAATGTAATGATGTTGAATTAAAAATGTCAAGAGCACATGCTTACCAAATGTCCTAACATGACTAGTTACAGGTGTAAACAGATTTAGCATGAGCCATTACATCACAAAGCATCACATAGTCTATGTACAAGTTTCATTTGACCTGTACCTGAAAATTACTTTCACATCCACAGTGATGTTTTCAGTGTAGCAGGTAACGTCTGGATAACTGATCTAATGTATTTACATACAATGAAGTACGATTCAGAAATGCATACTGATTACATGCTTGCTTGATTGATCTCATTTGAGCATATGTAGTCATTATCCAATTCCGTTCAAAAGTTGACCAGTTTCAAAATGATTATCCCAAGCGTAATTGCAGAGCATAAATATAGTTTGACACATGAGAAGATAGTTTGTGCTGAAGGTAGGAGGTTTCTTTTCTCTTTTAAACCAAGTGTTTGCTGCACTCGGTAGATACGCTCTGTGTTTAATAAATCTCTGTACTTTCCACGATGTGCTACAGCTTATCCACAGAGGAAACCCTCCCAGCTTTACTGCATACTGGCTGATAACATAATGTAATTCTCCTCTGGCCCTTCGCCCATGAGAGTGAACTTGGCTCTGCAGCCCTCCAGAGTCAATGATCTGCCTGTAAATCAGCTTCTTAGGGCAACAAATCCTGCCTCTTCTCAGAGTGCTGGCAGCTGTGTGGGTGTGCTTAACAGGAATATGGCATCGCAATCCAATCTAATGCAAAATTCATAGGCACTTCAACATGTGAGTGTAATTGTGTTGAATTTTATGTAAAGTACGTCACAAAACTAGGCCTACAACTTTAACTTTTCATGAAATATGACTGTCAGGGAATGGATGGGTATAAGCCGTGGTGGGAGGTTTACACTGGTGAGAAATCGCAGGTTGTGTGAGGAAGCAATCCTTGCCTTGTTGGTGTAGACAGAAGTTAAGGACTGAGCCCAAGGTTGAATCTTCAGATCTCTGCACTAGCTGGGAAACACTGCTGAAGTCCAGAGTAGAGTCTGTAGCAGGTGCAGCTAACTTTGGAAGCAGGGACCACTCTGTGTTCAAAGATTCACTATAGGTGCTTTGAGCGCCTTTTATGCTAGACACTGCTTGTCCAAAATACTGAAGGTTGTATGAACTCATGTCCGTTACTGAGTATGGGGCCGCTGAGAAGGATGGCCAAGCCGTCACCTTCCCCTTGTGATCCTTCTTGTATTTCATGCGTCGGTTTTGAAACCAGATCTTAATCTGTCGGTCAGTGAGCTTCAGCAACGAGGCCATCTCGAGGCGCCGTGGGCGACACAGGTAAGCGCTGAACTGGAACTCTTTCTCAAGCTCCAGTAGCTGAGAGGAAGTAAAAGCTGCCCGGGTACGCTTCCTACTGGAGCGGATGTTATTTCTTCTCGCTCGCTCTGTAGAATGGACCTCGCCACTGTTATACACTGGTGCACCTGGGAAAACAGACAAACGTGGAGTGAAAAAATGAATAGATTGTCAGTCATGTCAAATTAAATGCCCTGGAAGGCACTCTCAAACATCCCTGGAGACAGTTTTCCGACTGCTTCTCAAGTCACTGAGGAGAACATATTGTCCTGTCTTTACAATATAAACATTATTTTGTGCAGTCTGTGTAAGGCTCGACTTTTTTAATAAGCCTAATGTCCATGTCAGTTCATAAGCCAGTCATCGATAGCCATCACTGGGGGGTCGATTGAAATCATGTATGGAAACAACATTTTCTGACTTTTGTAGAACATGGACATTTTCTGACTAATATATTTAATGACTTTAATGGTTTAACCTTAGTTTATCTTTAGTCCTAGCTCAGTGAGTGTCTAATCTGCAGAATTTACTTCCAGTCTACGTTAATGCACTAATTAATTAAATAAATGTTATATTTTCTAATACTATAAGGTGTATTTATATTAATAATGTTGTAGTCGAAGTGACTCTGCTACTGAGCTCACTGTTCTCTGTGAAAAGCCCATTGTTCTATACATTCAGACCATCAGAAGCTTGCATTTAGTAGATATTGTGTAACTAACATTTTTTTCTGTTAGTGGAAAATATTTTTGGTTCTGTTTCCCATATTAATTACGATGAAGTCTTCTGGTACAGTCCTGTTCCACATGCCACAGCCCTGATGATATCACTGAGCTCATTTCACTGATCTGAGACGACCTGAGCTGTTTCTGCAGCACACCAAAGAAAATGTCATAATAATTCAAGTTGATACAGGCAGCAAGCTTTTTTATGCTTGTGTGTAATTCCTACTATGAGACCTAAAGCATTCGAATCTTAAATCATTCCCTTATTAGATGAATTCATAGGGAAGTTCTTGTTTCTTTTTCACCTGAAACAAATTCTTTTTTAATCTTGCATAAACGCACACAAATCCCACCTCAGTAATACCAAATCCTGTACATTTCATGAATATTCAAAAATAACACCTATTCTGTGGCCATATATCTTATTTTTCTACATGACAGGATATGTGTGGCCAGTCAATATCAAGAATTCTTCCCTAACTTTTTCATGTGTCAACAATCTTATAGTTAACGGATCTCAATAATCCTTTATAATGCCATTTATCATAATCATTTTCCACTTATCTCTATATAAAATATGAATTGAAGCATTAGTGTAGGATTGTTTTATATCATGCATTATATAAGAACTGAGCACATTTTTATCCAGCTTCACCACAGTTTTGCTAAAACTGAGGACGAGTGAGTATGGATGATATGGATGAGTGTAATTAACATTATCAGCTGTGTCAGTGAGACGTGACAAATCACACTAAAGTTAGACCAGTGCTAAACCTTAACATGAGATTTCCTACTGTAAAACGAATTCATTTATTCTTCAGCAGCAAAGTTTTCAAACCTGATTGCCAGACGTTGGGTGAATCCTGACTTGTGGATGTAGACGTCGCTTCTTTCATCCAAGGGTAGACGGTCTTGATGCCTTTGGTGCTTGTTCCATTGTTTTTCTCTGACGAGTCATTTCGGTCCACTTGGATCATGGGATCACTGACGCCTCCACGCGTAACAGGTTGTTTCTGAAAGTCAGCATGGTTTTGCAAATCCCAGGCGTGGCCTTTACTGTTTCCTGTTCTGGGCGCGTATGGGTCGAGCGCAGAACCGTCCTCTTGCAGAACATTTGAGTGACACTGTTGGTCCATAAAACGGAGAAACTGTTGGTTAAAAAGTGCTTGGGTCACCTTACTGTGATTATCAGTGTGCACTTTGTGGTATGGTACCATTTGCATTTTCATTTTTCCGTGTGTTATTTTTTGAGTTGGATTATTAATCGTGTTTGGCTGAGCACCGACATGAAAAAGTAGTCCACACTCACTCGCATTTAATTGTGTAGACGAAGCTGGTGAAACCCTGTGTCACGTGACGGCCCAGTACCCAATAGCATGGCGTGGTGCGTAAAGCCCGAGTTGCAAAGTGTCCGCGAGCAACTTCTTGCCTGGGGAGAGCTCCGTCTCGGTCTCCGTCTCCGACTTCATGCTGATTTTCTTTTATTATTATCGCAAGTGATTTAACCTGTAGAGAAAAAGAACAGGAGAGTTTATTCTCATTGAAGACAGAGTGAGATGGACAGAGTGTGTTCAAATGCGACAGAAATGGATGGGGAGAAACTGGAGTAGCCTACGTGAATCAACGTGGATCTTTTTCATACCGTGGATTTACAGAATACAGACTCCGTAAAATTAAATGAACATTGCCTTGTTTCGGATTGTTTTTTTTATTGTATTTGATAGTCCTGTGGTAGGTATAGCCTATTGAATATGTGCATTTTAGATCTTGATATTTCCTGATGTGTGTTAGGTTGTTTTGCTTTGTGATTGTATTTTTTCATTTCGGTCATTGTGTCCAGCCTGCTTAAATGACGCTTCATTAAACTTTGCTTTTCTTTGTTTACGATTCCAACTTGGTTTGTGTCACGGTCACCATAAACTTTTGAAAGGTGATCCAAGTCCAAATGTGGGCTATTTACATATGAAACATGTCAATTAAAGTTTCAAACATTTTGTGACACGACTTCCTGGTTTAAATGGTCTGTCTTGCCTGCACATATTTTTGTTCTTTTTTTAACGTCTCTCTCTCTCGCTTTTTTTTTTTACCTGAAGCCACTAAAACGTCAATGGCGAAATTGGGTGTGGTCAAACAAAGGCAATTTGACTATGGTTGCAGCAGACAGTGCACAGCACAAAAGGCTAAATAATTAATGAACATCCTTTGCCTTTTTCAAAATATAGCCTATACCCTAATGAGGAAGTGACTGTTGCTGCCGACGTCACAATGAAGTCTTTGTGAAAATTGGTTGGTTGTGTCCCTGTAATGGAGTTTATTTTTCAGGATAGATGTGGAATGAAAATCAGTGTTCACTGTGAAACTGTTCAGAACAAAGGCCTTGAGAATGGAGCCACAAAAGTAGTGGAAAACAACACGCATGGCTTAAATGAGAGAAACTATGGCTACATATTGCTGGAAGTCTCTGAAGCCAGGAGACTTTTAGTGTTGGGAGTTGCTTTACATTCTTGAAAGTTGAGCGTAAAAGGAGAAACAGATTATGGGCTTGAAAAAATGCCTGACGTCACTTAGACCGAAGAATGGGGTTGTTAATGGCGTCTAATGCAGAACTACCTGGACTATTTGAGCTCTTTAGGTACAATATACACGTATTATATAAACACTTTATAATATAGAATCATTTGAACATATAGAAACTTGAATATGAAATGGGAAAAAAATCCTGATTAGGCTACATCTTAATTTATTGGAAAAAAATACATTACTAGTCATACAAAGGCAGTTTAATATGTGTCATTGAGATCGCCTTCCTTCGCAAAACACGTCACTTTAGGACTATTTATCCACTCATATCCTATGCTCTTGTTACACGCGCTCTAAGCTCTGCTGAAATGTGCGCACAGTTGCTTCTCTAACTTGTGATTAATGGAGGCTCTAATTTCCCCTCCTCGGTGCACTGGGGTATTAGCCTGCTCTCGCGTGCAGCACTAAGGATAATGCATTTAAATTAATAGAAAGGCATTCTGACACATAATTATTGTGGAAAAAGAGGCAGGCCGTATTTTAGTGCTCATAAAGGAGCAGAACCTGAATATATGGAGATCAGTTGGGCAAAGGTTGCATTTCATCTAACTCTCTTCAGGAAGCGGTGCGTTCACTGGCTGGTTTGTTATGGTCATCACAATTGCACTTGCACACACAACACTGACGTACTTTACACGCTTCACAAGTTTTAGTACAAACTCCTTATTAACCTGAGAATGCAGCTTCATAGTCAGACCATTGATTAATCATTTATTAAGGGAAAAATAAAAGAGCTCGGATCTTACACCCTCTTAAGTTGTAACGGAGAGATCAATCTTGTTTTAGAAACCATTTGGTATTTAAAGTTGAGTGAATTGCTGTCACAAAGCTTGTCAAAGAGAAGCATTCCCTATGCATATTACAAGTCCGGCTGCTGCCGAACTGCAGCGCCATTAACATGAAATATTGCTGCGCTCAAGTGTGCACTGAATGAAAGCATAGGTCGGTTCGATCCAAGACCGAAAATGAATTAAAGGTCCAATGAGATTCATTTTGCTCTAGTTAAAGGATAAATGGTCATAATGTTGTTATTAATAATAATAATAATAATAATAATAATAATAATAATAATAATAATAATGTAATTTATTTTAATATACTATACATGCAACCAATATGAGTGCAGTTATATAAAACACAGCACTTTGTTGTTATAGCATATTTTATCTCTGTATAATGTTATTTTTTTCTTCTTCTTTCTTTTTTTAACATATCTTGAATATGCACTGAATATGGGCCCACGTCGACGGTGAATTCAACACTGTGCACTGGGAAATGTTTGTGTTCCTTTAAAGCAGGTCACGATGGGATTCTCCCAATTAAGTTAACTACGTTTCTGTGGGTAATATCATTTGAGTCTCTTTGGTGAATGTGAAAAGGGATCTTTGATGCACTGGCTCAGCAAGACCATAACTCAGCGCCTGCGCAAGTGTACTACAATTCTCCGTGAACTCTGTTTGAACCGTGATGCCGGTGTTATAAATCATTTTTCTTTCTCTCGCAAAAGCGCGCCTGGTCGCTCCGGGTGTCAAACTCTTTTATAAGTCCTTCTTATTGTTGCTCTTGTGGTTCCTGACACAACCAGCTGCATAAAACATGGATAAAGCCTCGGTCTTTAGTCATTTCTTGCGAAGATGAAGTTTAGTGTGAAAGGCTAAAAATGAGAATATGGCAGAGGTGGACAACTCTTACGTGTTTGGGGCAGCTTGCTTGGGAAGTACTTTCTGGTACCATGTCCCTTTTGTAGGCTATATTTAGATGGGTTTTTTCCAGCTACACTGCAATTAACTGATCTCAACGAACTTGACCAAGATAGATTTCCTTTGGCTGTTGAAGTAAATAAACTTTTATTCGTTTCCTTTGTCTCGTAAAACCGTACATCACTTCTTGTGGTGTTGCATGGGTCACAGTATGCATAAAGGTTTACTCAATTTAAAACATTAATTGAGAGAGCGAGGGAGAGAGAGAGAGAGAGAGAGAGAGAGAGAGAGAGAGAGAATATGTTAATGATTTGTTCGGATACAAATTGAGCCGTCTCGCATGAGCAGAAGTAAGATTTATGGCGTTGCTAACCTGTGTTACTGTAAACAATGAGCACCTATATTAAAGTGTGTATTGCAATTAGTTGTACAAAATCAAGGTAGGTTGCACACAGACACACACGTCAAGGCTTTAATGCCCAAAACCTTCATTCTTGTACCACTGCTCCAACCCATGAATAATATTCAGGTAACTGATGAGCAAATGCATATGACTTGATTGGTTCCATGTATCGACGGATAGATTCAAGGGATAAAGTATGGTACGAATTAGCATTGTCCATGTTCTGCCAAAAAAATGCAGTCCGTGTGTATTTTAAGAAACATGTATTCCTATAACCTCAGCCTTAGGCACTCAAGCATCACCATCCCCATCACAAAACTACTGGAGTAGTCTCAAATGAGACATTTATGATCTAGTCACCTCTGTTAAGGGTGCACCTATATGGGGGAAAAGTATCACACTGATGTACACTCACCGATCACTTTATTAGGTACACCTCCTTTATACACTGTGTCCATTTTATCAGTTACATTTACCATATAGAAGCACCTTGTCCTTCTACAGTTACAGACTCTAGTCCATCTGTTTCTGTACATATGTTGTTGGTCTGTACTGATCAGGGCCAACACAGATCAGGTACTATTTGGGTGGTGGATCATTCTCAGCAGTACACTGACGTGGTGATGGTGTGTTAATGTGTGTTGTGCTGGTATGAGTGGATCAGACACAGCAGTGCTGCTGGAGTTTTTAAACACCGTGTTCACTCACTGCGCACTGTGTTAGATGCATCTACCATATTGTTGCACCTTGCAGATGTAAAGTCAGAGACAGTAGCTCATCTGTTGTTGTACCGTTTGTTTTAGTCATCCCCTAATCCTTCATCAGTGCTCACGGGATGCTGGTGGCTGGACATTTTTGATAGGAGGACTATTTTCAGTCCAGCAGTGACATTGAGTTGAAAATCTCCAGCAGCACTGTGTCTGATCCACTTATTCCAGCACAACAAAATATTGATTTTGTATCTTTATTATCTTTATTTTGATGAATGTTTACTTCAGCTGACATGTCTGAGGAAAAGACTAGCAATTAAACCAGTTACTTGCAGGAATGTGTAGGTCACAAATATGTACAAGTTAATAGCTTGTTGTATCCACCTTACCCAAAGAAAAGTATTATAATATGAATATATGCCACTAATATAAAATATACATTAAAACCACCTGCTTAAAATTGTGTACATCTCCCTCCAGCTGTCAAGGACACCTCTAAGTGATCTGTGCTATTTGGCACCAAGTTGATCTCTCAGGTCATTGACCAGATTGAGATCTGGGGGATTTGGAGGCCATGGCAACACATTGAACTCCTTGTCATATTCTTCAAACCATTCCTGAACAGTTCTTGCAACGTGGCAATGGTACATTATGCTTCTGAAAGAGCCACTACCATTAGAGAGCACAGTTGCCATGAAGGGGTTTACTAGGTCTGCAACAATGTTTAGGTAGGTGGTATGTGTCAAAGTAGCATCCACATGAAAGCCAGTGCCTGATTGCATAAAACACCTTAAGTGTTATTTTTCCTTAAGATTGGCCTCAAACATCTCTAGGTTGTGTGTGTTGAAAAAAAAAATGCCTTAAGGGTCACCTGGGCTTTTTTACGGGAAATCGATATAAACCCTTAAACATTCCCTTAAGTATCACACGTCCTGTAAGTAATCCCTTAATAACCATTAAGTGTTGCATAAAGCTCCTTAACAGTAAATCCCCTTAGAATTAATTAAGAGACGTAAAACCTCATCTTAAGTCTTGAAAGACAGAGAATATGGCTGAGTTTTGGTTTCTGAAGATTACTTTTTTGCCTTCCTCTTTGAATAGAAAGAAAATATAATATAACATTTAATAATAATAAACTATTATAAAATATAATTTATAATAATAATAATACATTCAAAAATTCAAAAATAATATTAATAATTATTATTGATGTCATTGTCATTGATAGCTTAATTTTTTTTGTTTTCTCCATTATTTTCCATTTTGGTTTAAAACACTTGAGGCAGCTCTCAACCTGCAGTGTTCAGGGAACTTTTTTCTGCTTGATGAGTCGTTGTCATGGAAACGGTGGACCTTTTAAGGCAGCAAAACCTCAGTCACTGCAGTAAATGCCTTACCATTTTCCCTTGGAGAAATGTCTGAGGGTTTTTATGCATCACACTTAAGTAATAAGGCGTATACTTAAGGGAAAACCTTAAGGTATTTTGTTCAACAGGGCACAAGACACAAAATTTCCCAGCAGAACATCACCCAGAGCATCCCACAATGACCAAAGCATCAGTCATTAATTCCTGTAATATACATTTTACTAAACCTTTCTTATAAGCACACAGAATTCTTAAATCAAATGAAAACACATCATGCTACCAAATAGCAGGCTTTTAATTAGGCAAAAAGCCTTGTGACACATGTCCAGGAACTGAACGATACTCAGTGGTCAGATTTTAGGTTTTCTTTCCAGGACTAAATCCATACTTTTCGTTCAAGTTCCATAATTAATTATTTGAGCTGAAGTTTTTCGTTATTTTGTGGGTTGAGAATAAGTTTTGGGTGTTACGCTTTGCGTTACCGTACTAGTCTTGATACACCACTCTGGTGTTTTGGCCACTGAAAGGATGACATTAATCACACCGCGCAGTGACGCGTCTCCTGACCTCCGTGTGACCGCGTGTTTAGACACATCGCAGACACCCCAGCGGACTGCACAAAGGCCTAAATACCTAGTCAAACATTTTAAATCGTGCAGCTGGGGAAAAGATATTTCATTTATCCTCTACAGGAAATTATGTTATGCTGCCTTATGTTAAAGTTTAAATAAACCTTTGAGAAAGTGCTCTTTCATCGTTAATAAGGACTACTGGATATCTACTGGATGTTTTAATTGGTTGAACTCAAGAGTTTTTATTGGCCGGAATTAAATATAGATTTTTGTAGCGTATACCTTGAAAGGCCTACACTGTTTTTGACGATGGAACCTACAAACATTTTACACACAAGTATCTTTGTAAATCCCCCATCGCACAACGTAAACTACAATGATGCTTTAGTCGGAATATGTTTATCTGAATAAGCCAAGATGTTCACTTGAAGAGTAAACCATTTACATGCATTTATATCCAGCAGTTTATCTGCTGCGAGCCAGCTTGCACTGTATCATTATCAACGTTGTCTACTCCAGTTGCATCTCAACTCAACACTTCAACAATAAGGTGGCAATAACAAAGTGGCACGTGTGAATTGAGCACACCTGCTACAACGCAAGGCCAACAGTTTTTACCTCACTCTTATATTCATATCTGCTGCAGAGCCAATCTCTCGTTCTGTTCATACATCCTATTTTGAGGATACATTTCAGTGTACTTTGAATTAGTGAGTGTTCACCCGTGCTAGTTTATAAGAACCGCCTATCTATTCTGGGGTGCAAAACACGACCCAAGTCACCGCTATCCAACATAGTAAGGTTGATGGATGGTGGATAGTACGATGGTTTACTAAAACCACTCGGTCGGACCACAGTAGTTTGAAACACGTTAATGGGGACCACCTTAGTTTGAACTGGAATGATTCGATCTGCGTCTTTAATGGGATTTGAAGCGAATAAACTGCCTAAATGAATATGACCAGTAGCTTAACTTGTGCAGATAAAGTACAACTTTACTCAATCTTGAACGAGCGCGATTACAGTTTTTATTAAACCAATTACACTTAATATTGCCTACAATAAGTCTTGTAGTTAGGCTACCTCCGTTAAATGCTTTGTTTAATACCTTAAAATACGCGTTGTTTTGCTTTATTTAAATATTCATTCGTTTTCATTGTATTAAATAAGAAGGCTTTCTTAGTTATAGCATTTCAGTTTGTTAGATTTAAGCCACAGCTGATACTAGGTCTATAGTAAACAAAGCAACTTTTGGCTGTCCCTTTACAACTTTTCTGTACTTCATCACTGCTCCTATCAATATATTTTCTACTTTGTTACATTTCTTACTTAATTTCTCAGCATCTTGTAGGTTGTTTTCTGGGTTTAGCGTTCTCTCTTTCTGTATATATTAACTGGTTTCTCGCCAATACATGGGCTCTTTAGCTGCTGTTATTGGTTTGCATTGTAATGGTTTCATAACATTTAGTGTAACAAAATTTAAGATCTCTTTACTATTAAAAAAAATTGACCATCAGCACGTCTTTTGTAGCAAACTATGCTAAAAACCACGGGGCCCACACACGTTTGATAGAAAGCTATTTTACTCTATGGCTGGTCATATTTTTGGTCTATTTTTCTCCCTGTCTCTGTCAAAAAATTATATTTGACAATGAGTGCATATTTTGCAGTTTTTTAAGCCAAGTTCAGACGATTACCTATGGAAACAGCAATCACTACTAGAGTTGCTCATGATAAAAACAACTAATCTTACATAGGCATGCAAAAAAATCAGTTCGATAAATGCCACTACACATTTATTAAAAACAACACCATACATACATCAGCACAGGTTGTTTTAATAACAATATCGTCCTGAGAAACCCGATAGACAAGATATTAGGTTATATTAAGAGAAAAATGACCAAAATGCACAAACGTACTGATGGTTTGCCGTGGTCGAATAAAAGAAAAAATCAGAACTGCAGCCTTAGAGTTGTCGGTCCAACATGTCAGCTCTCTAACGCCAAGGTTCGATAAGTCTAAGGTTTTTGGAATCTCTTGCTAGTCTGACGACGTTTCTTCCGTTGGAGCTTACCAACATAGACAACTCAGTTTTCGGAAACGCACTCCAGGTTATAAAGTTTCCAGTATGAATATGACACACAGGCCAAATTTACTACAGATAGTCGATCAGTACTGTTTATTTTCTCAAAATTACTCAACTGCGGACATGAATAAAAGGGCAAGACATCAAAAGTGACTTAACTGAATTAACTAACCTCTACTAAAATGTCAGAGCTGGACGTAGCTACAGATGAGCTAACGAGTAACTTCTAAGGACAGTTCAAGTTCAAGCAAATTTGTAACATTTGTAGTGAATTTTAATAGGGGCTAGGCTATAATAGTCTAATAAACAAGCTTTGAAAGCTATGCGTTTTTGAGGAAAAAAATACGCTTTCGGGCAAGGAGTAGTCTTCTCATCATTATCAGGGCATAGATCTCTATTGAAAGACAAAGACATACTGTACCTCATAAGAAACAGAGCTTTTTCATAGTAAGATGTAGATCATTTGCCCTTGCCGATACTTAATATGTCCCAATTATCTTTGTGTTAAGTGCTTATAGTTGAGGTGTGTACTTGTGGAATGTAGTGCATATCTTGTAGTGTGATCTGAGTTTTATCAGCGAAAGTGATGGGGGGTGGGGGTCTGTTTCCTGTTTAAACGTCGGTTCTGGCCATACTTAATGCTGCATGCTTAACAAGCTCCCTTTTCTTGTATTTTCCGTGTTCATGTTCCTTCTTTCACTGTTCATGTAATTCCCTTCGCGTAGCAACACAAACATAATTAAGATGAAATAAACCGTAACTGTGCAGTCGCCAGACAAAAATCCTTATATCTAATTTATGATAACAGTACAATGGGACTTTAACGACTAATTCGTCATCGCACAAGTGTTTCCAATGTATTTTAACTTGCTTTGTCGAGCGTTAACAGGGATATCTAATATTGAATTTATTCCAATAGACAGTTCATACGATTCAGACATATTGGTCCGAAACTGCAGGAGTTCAGTGTTTGACTCGTAAGCGAGATACTTGGGATTCACACCAATTACTAATACAGGAAGGCACATAAATAGTCAATTAGAAATGGAAGTTACAGTTCCGTCAGCATATATTAGTAAAATTGTTATTCATACAATGACCATAGAAAGTGGTGGATAGATAAAATGTACATTTCATATCAGTTTTCTAACATAAGCACTTCCAATATCAAAGCTATCATTTCAGCAGTCGTTGCATTTATACTACTATTTAAACTACTGTTTTAAATAAGTAAGCAAGTGGTTCACCAACTTTTTTTCAAAGATCTTTGAAGCCAATTGTGGTTTTAACTGGGCTGAAACAGTTCCTTTCGAAAACTGAAAAAAAAAACCTATTGTTTGATACAGATGAGTGGAAACATCTTATCTATTTGTAGTTTTAATTTAATTAACATCATTCTTTAAAAATATTACTATTTTGCCTTAGTTGTTATTATTATTTTTATTATTATTATATATTATTATTATTATTATTATTATTATTATTATTATTATTATTATTATTATTGTAATATTTATTTCCCTGATATTACTTGTTACTGACTAGTAAGGACCGTTTACATTCTTCCCTAAAGCAAAATGTAACATCTCACTGTCAACTCTTAAATTTTTCCTGGTCTGGGTCATAGGTACCCTGGCACTTCTCCCCAGATATCACCCTGGAGAGGGTGCCAGTCCATTGCAGGACTGGGTAGGGGCCGCTGTTGCAGTCACCAACTGGCCATGCCCCCCTCAGACCCAGCCAATAACATCTGCAAGTGACTCCCAACCTGGCCAGTTGGCACCCTCGACCCTGGGTCCTTACAATTTTGGTACAGTATGACTGTTATTTCTGTTATCACCAGTGGTAATAATAATAATCCACATCATCTTCGGGATTGATTCTATAGTTATCCTTGGATGTAACCTTTCAAATTTCTATTTGACTTTTGCTTCCTATTTACCCTGTTTTGTGTACTAAGTCCTGCTTTCTGGCTATTAGGCTCAGTTCTCGGGGTCACTCTAAGTGTAAGGGTTAAGGGACAAGACCTCCGAACAAAGATTATGGAGATTGTGTTAGTCAGTGGCCTTGGTCGGTAAACGATATTCTGCTTACATATTTCTATATAACACTAGGATACAACTGTTTAAAATTTAGTTTGAGAAAATTCTTATGGGATAAGCCATGAGAAAGATGTATTTTGGCGCATTTATGGTGTATTTATTAGACGCGCTGGTTGAAGTCAAAAGGCTTGCAGCTCTGGCAAATAGCATGCTGACCTCCGTTTCAACTCTGAGCCGTTTTGTATTCCTGCCATGACTTCATTTACACAGACCACCTTTCAACAATGCTGAGCACTGGAGCCTTTAAGCACTAACCAAATTACTTTAAGAAGACACGTATACAAAAGCATTTTTAAAAAAGCAATAACTATGACAAAAAAAACACATGATTTTTGCATTTGAGGTTGCAGATAGAGGTGCACCTCTGGAGTTTAACAATAGGACGGTCATGGAAACGGTGTTTTAATCAATGCTCTATTTTGTAATGCAAATTTATTGGCTAATTGTTGTCTATTTTATGTTTTAATATTTGTTTAGTTTTCTGATAAATAATTAAAGCAATGGGTGAATTATGTCTTCTTAATGGTATTTAGGTCTATTTCAATGATTTTGAGAAAAGACAGCAGAAAATGGTTAAGAATACCGCAAATAATAATTAAAATAAAAATAATAATAATAGTAATAATAATAATTATTATTATTAATCCCACCAATGTGTCTCGGGTTGTACACTAGGCTAATACATGTATTTTGTATTATAAGTGACGTGCTTTTTACACAGCTTGTCAGACAAGGAATACAGAATACTCTTCAACAAACTGACCAGCAGTTCCAGTAACTGAGAAATTCATGACATTTTGGTGCAAATAAGGCTAATTCTCTTACTTAATAAACGTTAACGTTCAACAAAAAGCAAAAGCAAACTACAGGGTTAGGCATATTTCGCTCAGGAACAAATTCATGTTGATTTTAGCTTAAGGGTTTAAGTTTGGGTGGATTAGAACAGTTAAATCCGTTGATACTGAATAGTGTTCACTAAAATAAAGAAAATCAAAGTCGTGATCTAGGCATATAACAGCTTCCTCTGATACTTATCACATTTGCAGTAAAGTAGTCTTTTTCATTTATCGCATTGCAATTTTACAATTTCATATTATATCAGGAAAAACAAAGTTTTAATACAAGTTTACTCACATGTCAGCGCAGACGTTAAGACTCAAGTCCCCCCGATGAAACGATGCCCCCCTGTTTGCCATACAAACGCACTAGAAGTTGCCGAGAATTCACCATTTCTTTGGATCGTCCCGCACAGAGCAAGGACATGGCATTTGGATGTCCTGACTCTCATCAATACAGCTTAAACCCACAGTGAAACCAGGAGCAATGGTGGCTTCTTTAGGAAACCCAGGAGAGCGCACACTGAGGGTACATGTTGAGAGAGCTAGAGTCGGGTCACAGGTTGGGAAAGGTCGGCCAAACCCGGTTGAAATGCATCTAATGGGACAGAAAATGTGTCCCCAAAGTGAACTCGACTTCTCAGTGTTGTCCCAAACTTCAATAAAGTAGCCTTTCAGTCTCCCGCCATGGAGGCGACAGCATCTCGAATGAGATTGTCGGGATGCTGCAGTCTAGGCGTGCACATTCATTTCTCTCCGCTGTCCACGCACATAATGGCCTCTGAATGCAGTGCTGGGCCTGCGCTTTACCACTGCCTTTACAAAGTCATGGCCAAGACAGAACAGGTTTCTCAAAATCTGGACACTTTTGGCTTATTTTGCTTTCGATCATATTGTCAGAATCGTATCGTATTTTCCATTTTGTTTGTGATTTAAAGTGGGGCTACCTATGTACAACTACAATGCATCACAAATGACTATTGGTGCCGGAGATGATTGATGGTCTAGAATACCTCTCTCCTTTGTGCTTCACAGCCCCCCACCTAGCGAGCCGTTGTATAATCTTCATTCAAGTCAGGGCGATTTACTATTAATCAAACCCGGTCCTTATTTCTGTGAATCTTTTTTGTCAGTCCCGATTATTAAAGAGGCCAGCATACCAGATAAAACGAAAAACAGGTCTATTAAAGAATTCTGCAGGCAACGTTTTAGCTGTATCTGCTCAGTATGTTCTTTGTATTTGTTTTTAATTTGCTATTTGTATGTCCATGAAGAGGAGTTGTCATAGAATGTGATCAGTATGCTGCATGACAACTCGAATGGCCTTACCGTTTATTTGTGTGCAGCTTTTGAGATTAACCAGCCCTCTGTCTGGAGGTGATGACGTTGTCTTGGACGATACCGTGCACCACACGGTCTTTGATGACGAGTGGCAAACAATAAATTCGAGGAACCTAAGAGGAAGTACTTAAAAATCGCTGAACAACCTATTGCTGATAAGAACGTTTTTAATGTTCTGAATTACGTCAGTCCAGACCTGAGAAGCGTTTCACTGAAATAACTCTTCTGTCAAACTATCACAGACTGCATATTATCAGCACCAGCATGGCCTAATTATACCTTTAAGGATTCGTATAACTCCAGAATGTTCATATTTCTGTGTAGTTAAAAAGCCATAATAGCATTCTTACACTAAAGAGATTTTTGAACAAAGAAGAAACCCACGTTGTGGTACAAGAACCCAGGTTTGTTTTGGTAGCCTAATAACACATGGTGTTGGACTGTATCACTGGAGCTGTAGTCCGTTTCATGACTAGATATACTGATTATCAAAGACAGGAAAGTGGTGGTTCCACCTTCTGAAAGGTTAAATTATGTACCAAGTTAATCGAACGCAAGTGAAGATGATGAATTGTTCCAGTCTACATAGTTCATGAT
Source organism: Ancistrus triradiatus (assembly GCA_025084515.1). NCBI lineage: Eukaryota > Metazoa > Chordata > Actinopteri > Siluriformes > Loricariidae > Ancistrus > Ancistrus triradiatus. Next base: position 1,311,987 of record JAJAGP010000001.1, on the reverse strand, counting down.
AAAATGGTTCATCCTATAATCTGCAAAATCTACTATTTTTTTACTTCATTACAATGCCTTATGCACGTGGTTAGTAAACATTTGAATGGTAGGAAGAGCTGACGAGCCAACGCCGTATATCTTTTAAAAACTGAACACGCTACGCAGAATTCATATTTCGTTGCTGTCGATTTGCAGAGAAATCGAAATGACCTAAATCGGGCTCCTTTTGTCAAAAGCGTTGTATGCAGCCAATGTAACCTAATCCAAACCTTGCAGTGTTTATGCACGTGTAAACAATAGGCTATACCGTAAGAAAATTCAACCAAGCTTCTGTAAAACTAATAGACACTTACATTTATTGACCAATGCTATCACAAATACACTAAACTCGTTTTTATTGCATTCACAATAATCTGCTTTAATAAGCTAAACACAACGCAATCACAACAAAAAGTATGAACGTAAAAGAACTGAACCTTTTCATACGGCACAACTCACAGCATGTTGTTTTCGAAGAAGTTCAAATCAGTTTTTGTATCGACACTGTCGAGTATTTTAGTGTACAGAAGCAATTTTCCTCAGTCTCTTGTGTGAAATAAATAGAACATTTGTGAACTTCTGCCAGCTGGGCACAGAGAGGCCCTCGGTAAAATGTAAATATAGTGTCCGTAATCTGAAATCCTCGGTGAAAAATCCAATTTTATCTTGAGGAAAAAAAATCATCCTGTGTCAGCAGATAAATTAAACCCTGTTTCGCGTGAAAGTAACAGGTATTCGCAGTAATCCATGCTATATAACATGCATTTTATATAACTGTGGAATTAAAGCAAATCCTTTGGACGCACAAGATAACCTACGAAAAAACAAAATATATATTATGTTATATAAATAAAGCAGTCATTTTGAGCGCGTTCTTTCCTTCTCCCCCGTGGAATAGTTCTCTTATAACCTGGTAATATCCTCTCCTCGCTCGGATCCGGAGAGATCCTCGTTGGATGCCATGGTGTTGCTGGTCGAAGCGGCCGCTACACCGCCAGCCGACGAGCCTGTGTTGGAGCTGGAGGACATGCCAGACGATGTGGATCTGACTTTGGTGTTGGGTAGCCTATGGTCTTTTTTCCACTTCATCCGGCGGTTCTGAAACCAAATTTTGATCTGCCTCTCGGAGAGAACCAGGGAATGCGCGATCTCAATACGTCTTCGCCGCGTTAAGTAGCGATTATAGTGGAATTCCTTCTCCAGTTCTAACACTTGCTGGCGGGTGTAAGCAGTTCTAGACCGCTTGGGCTCACCTCCATTGTAACTAGAGTTCACTGGAAAGAGGAGAAGCAGAGGGGGATATAGAAGAAAGAAAGAAAAGGAAGCAAGGGAAGTAGCAGGTAAACAAGCGTGTCTGAAAAGAAACGGTGACAGTAGAGTGGGATTGGTGCTAAGGGTTAGATATATCTAAATACTTAAGCAGCTGTTGGTAATAAAGCTTAAATTCGAAAATAACCCAGTCTGAATTATTAATGTAACACAATAAAGCGTATAGTTTTCCCCCAGTCTCCCTCCTTCTCGCACACATACATAACGCGAGGAGCCACATGGCGATACGACTGCCTAGAGTATACCTCGGCTATAAAATTTATGGCGGGTGTAATTACCAATGCCGAGTCGTAAATCCGCCTCAATTGTGCCATTTCAAAGGCTTCTATCCTATCGTGGCAGGGGCCGGCCAGGCGAATGAGAGTAAAAAGGGGAGTGAGGCAGACGCAGAGAGATAGTGTGTGAGAGTTAGGAAGAAGGGAAGAGCTTTGTGGCACAAGTTACATACCGGTGCTGACGTGAATTTTCTTCATCCATGGGTATACAACTGGCTGCTTGGCCGAGGCTGTGCTGTTGGGATGTTCCGGAGTGGCTTGATTGCAGGCTGAGGTGGCAGCCGGCGGAGTTGCCGGAGAGAGGGGCAACTGGGGGGGCTCACACGAGGCAGGTTGTCCTTTCCCGAGCAGGTGGCCAGAATGAGGTAGTCCATGTCCTCTTTGAGCATCAGGCTCGGGGATGCTGGCGCAGTTGTATTGGCGCTCCTGGTAGTTCGCCCGCGGAGGGTACAACTCCTGGTGATGATGGTGGTAGCCACCTTCCCTGGCGCGGCCGTAATATTCGGGACTGTGCTCGGGAATGTAGTTATTTTGCGAATATTCCTCGCAAGGAGGAAATTTCGGATCGATGTAGTTAGAGTCCATCAAATACGAGCTCATGATCATTAATTTCTGGAGTGGGAAATAATTTTTCTAGCTTTGGCGTTTTTCTGCTCCATAAAGCCCTCCTACTAGCGAGCAACCCTGTAAAGTTACTTTCACCACGTGACACTGCAGCCCAATAGAAGCAGGAGAAGCAGTCCCGGATAAGGAACCAAAGCTTTTCAGAGACAAACGTTAAATTTTCCGCCATTGTGTAGGAAATCTCTCTCTCTCTCTCTCTCTCTCTCTCTCTCTCTCTCTCTCTCTCTCTCTCTCTCGGTTTTGATTATCGGGTTTTCACTGACAGATTTCACCCTTGTAACGTTTTCTGACAGAGTTAAGGGGGCGGGCCCAATGATCAGAGAAACGGATCTAAAAGTACAAAGTCCTGAAAGCCCAATCTACAAATTCTCGCACAGATACCCACAAATGGTGATATGTAAACTTAATTATGTTACTAATGTTAGAAGTTAATATACACCGTTTACACTTGGTCATTTCACTCCTAACTTTTGTCAGGATTAATTTCAATCGGATAGTGATTGTTCCTATAAAAGGCAGGTGGGAATGCAACCAGGACACATTTCAAACATATTTAAGTACTATCACTTATCACTTATACGCTTTTAGCCTTTAGTTTAAACGCATGAGACGTGGTTCTTAAATTTCACAGGATAAGCGAATTCACTTTGTTTAATCATGAAGGTAACTCCAAACAAATCATGGACAAAAATGACTGAAGAGGCAAAGTGTCACGCTGTATGGTAAATAGAAATCTGAGTTGAGATGTAATGTGACGTTTTCACTCCTTTATTTGCTACTATACACACACAGGTATTTCCTTCTATCATTGTGAGAACCTTCCATTGTCATAATATTACTGTAGCTAACTAATGTTACTTCTAACATGAATTAATTTGCTTAAGCAAATCTTTTGGATCTTTGGTATTTTTAAAAGATATTAAATTTTTTTAATCAGCGTGCATATCCACGTGGTAAAATGTAGGTCTTTTCGTTAGTGTAGACTTGTGGTCCTCAGAGTGATATATAAACTTAACCACCATGCCACACACACAACGCCAGGAAAAAAAAACTGATTTTCTTTCCAGAGTCACTTTCTATCAAACTGCAAGTTCCTAGGTGCACCCCGCATGAATATTCAGTCAGAAGCACGCCGTGCACAAAGCGCGAGCATGACAGCGCTGATGAAAAATAAGTTTCTGTTGTTCCCCTGGGCTTTATTGTGCACGTTATTACCATATGACCGCTGGGTAACCTGCACGTCCATGCCTTGAAATTCTCCCTTTAGTTTATATATAAACAGGTTTGGAGGCCACTAGGCTATATTCCTGAAAATAGCGTTTATGGATCACAGATAACAGATCACCTTCTTAGCATACACCTTCTTCCATAGGTCATGGCCTAGTTGAATCTGCATCAAATAATTCATGGTTAGTCATGTCAAATAAAGTTCAACTTTATTAAGAGCAAACCCGTTTCAAAACGGTATAGGTACATAAACCGCATCCGCAACTAAATATTTGCTTCATCTGCCTCTTTTAGGCTTAGACTGACTATGGTATGATTTTCTTTTTTTCAGTCCACCCCCACCAAGCTGAAAACGCCCTCATCCTCCCACTTGAGCCAGCTCCTGTGCTGCGGACGCATTTTAATATTAGTTAGACAGCCTGACCCGCGATTCACCTCCCGCGTTTGACTCGTTCCAATAGTTCACTGCCAAGCTGTTATTGATGAGCGAACAGAGAACGAATTCCTTTTGCACACAAATGGCCTCAGATCCCGCACCAAGCTCAATAACTAGTTATTGAGCGAGGCCCGCGGGCAAACTTCTCGATGTTTCATATATGTTAGTGATTTCTTTTAGTGATTTTTTTTTCTCTTTAACAAGTGATGGTGTGTGTGTTTATATATACATACGTACATATA